>MU224676.1:5678780-5700236 GCA_018584345.1 Thuja plicata | reverse complement strand
TGCTTTAGCTTTTCATTTTCTTCTCTTAGTTCATCGATAATCTGTATTCTCTCAATGAGTTCCACATTTATTCTGTTTGCTTCTTGACTCATAAGGATAATCTGATTTGTGAGATCATGGTGATGCTTAGCATGTCTTTGAATTTCCATTTCCTTTTCCTGTAGTTTCTCTAAAATCTTCCTTCTTTCATCAATAGAAAGTGTTCTTTCTGTTTCAGCTTGTCTGGCAGAACTCATCACATCAATCATTCTTACCATCTGGGTCTCTTGACCGATTTGTAGCATCTTTATTTTCTTTGTCAGATGTAGGTTGATCTCCTTTAGATTTGTGATGTTATCTTTTGATGTATCTGATACATTACTTGCATTTGATCCTGAAGATTTAAAGAAATCTGGAATCTCTTCTTCCTGATAGTCTTTTTCATTGTTCCTAGTAGCCATACCTTTTCTTTCATCCAACAGTTCTTTCATCTTGATTCTCGCTTCTTTATACTGTTCATAGAACATCCATATCTCAAGATTTTTGTTCTAAATATTCTTATCAAGTTTGTACTTCTCCATTGTATGATCTTTTCTCTTAAGCCTTTAAGCTTTTCAAGAAGATACTTATCTCTGATACCAATTGTTGGACTTAATGGGAAGTAGTACTGAGAGGGGAGGGGTGAATCAATACCTCTAAAAATTTTAACACTTTACTCAATTCATCATTAATGATCATTTAATTCTGATTTACCAACCATTGCTGTTATTCTTTCTTATGCATATATTGTTGGTTCACAATCTTTAATACTTTTCAATCATTCATAGAAACATTCATGAATTTTTCAAACACATAACACAAGATATGGTATCACAGAAAAATCCTGTTAGGAAGTAAAACTATGGTGGGGATGGCACCCACAAAACTTCACTATCTACAGAATGGAAGGGAGTCGGTTAAGGATTACAATTTGATCACTTCTGATGATCTACTTTATTAAGAGTATTAAGGTGGAGACCTGTTAAGATCTACCCTGTTAAGAGCTTTAGCAACACTGTTTTAAGTGTACAATCAGTTATGAGATTTACAATAGGATGGTTAAGCCCACCTTTCTTGAAAGGATTTCATTCACATACTACACTTTTTAGAATGAGTACAAATGTTGACCTGACTATATGCAATCTACTATTGCTGATTTACAGATCCATTAAAACCTTTACAATAATAATATCACCTTAAGTGAATGATGAATACCTTTTCTCTACTTGTTGGTAGCCTCTGTTCTATTCTTATAAACTGATTTGAATATGTTTTTGTTCTTCTGCATGAATTCTCTATCTGGTCTTTAGTTTCTCTTGGTGGCTGCTATCTTCATTGAAAAACTACAATTCTCAATGGATTGAGCACCTATTTATACAGGTATTGACCTATCTTAGAATTCACGATCTACAATGTTAACTCTTAGATCCAAGGTTTACAACTTGACCTTGATCTTTAGTTTGCATGTTTTAAAATAGTAAAATTATTTAAAATAATAAAGATTACATTGCTTCCTCTGCACATAATGGATTTAAAAGCAAATCAAGAAGTTATAAATACAACTTCAGTGATTTATCTGATGTGGAAATTCAGATCCACTTTTTACGGGATGTAACTGACTGTCGATTTTTGGTTGTCGATTTGAACTTGCAGTTTGTCGACATTCCTTGACTGAACTGTTCATCGGGTTCCCTATATCTGTCGGGTACCTCTCTTTGCTGTACTATTGGGTAGCACTATTGTTACTCGTTAGGTATCATTTACCTTTTTGTCATCGGGTAATATTTTAACAGTGTTTGTCAGGTAACATTGGCATCAGATAGTGCTATGCCCTGTCTATCAGTGTAGAGTAAACCGATGGTGCAGATCATGTTTTTCTCTAAGTATACTAATGAAAAAATATAATGCCTTCAAGGTCATTGACGTTTACAGTACCAATTGCTGAATCAATGTTAATTGATGATTCAATACTAGAAGTAGAAATATCTACCTTGTCTTTCTGTGACTCGAGTGTGCTTTTCTCATTAGTAAGTGGAGCCTGTTGCTTGGTTACTACATGTTCAGATGTGGATTTTGCAACCTTGTCCTTGCTCAGATGTACTATATTCTAGATAGTAGATTGGGGTAGTGATGTCAATACCTCAACTGCAATCTTCTCAGCATTGGACTCCTCAATGGTCTGTACCTCTAGTAATGTATCATCATTTACCTGTATAGGAGGGTCTACACTTGGTACTTCTGCCTCATCATCATATTTCATCTCAAACATTGATTTCCTCAGTAATGTGGCATGATGGAATACATCTTCTACATTTTTGTTCAATATTTGGAATGCCCTAAATCTGGGGGTGTGATTATTCTGATATTTACTCAAGGCTTATTTTACTTCTTTTCCCTTCATTATAGGCATAATTTTCTTCAATGTTTGTTCCCTTATATCCATTTCAGTTTGGACTGCATTGTTCCAGGGAATGGAGATTGCCTTGAATAGGTCTCCAGTCATATAATTCTTTAGCTCAGAGGGGTCATATTTCCATTTTCCCATCTTCTCCACCATTGCTTCTTCAATCTTCTTCCTTTCTTCCTTGGTCCTACAAGCATAATTCAGTGACTTTAAAGAACTCATAGCTCTTCCTTCTTTCAGTTCTTTAATCTTCTAATCAAGTGTGGGTGTTGGTTTAGTGAAAACCATAGTATAATCTTCTTCATCATCATCCTCATCATCACTTAGTATAAGTTTTCTCCTTGATCTCCTCAAGGTGACAACAGGGGTAGTACCTTTTTCCTTTTTCTGTTTGGGTGTTTCCTTCCTCTTCTTCTATGGAGGTTCAATATCAGTCCTTTTCCTCTTCAGATTAAACATCCTCTATTTTAACTATATCCTCTTTACTCTCAGAGATGGTAGGAGAGTCAGAGGTCTTGCCATACTTATTCTTGAATTTATCAAGTCTCTTCCTTCCTCTTTTCAATATCTTGGGAATCTCAATTTACAGAGATATCTCGCTCTTTGCTTCCTCATATGTTCCAAAGTAGGGTGCCTTTGGATTGGCAGGTTCATTTACAAGGGCCTCTATGATATCTTGTGTCATCTTTGTTGACTTCATATGGTAGGGGTTTTACCCATGCAACCCTAGGTTTTACTGCTTGTATATAAACCTTATCACAATCAACTAGAAAACATATTTCATCTTTGTAATTCTCAACTAGTTGTTTGGGAATTCTGAACCTATTATGCATCTTCTATTTGAAACTCTCAAAATATCCATCTGTAATGATGTCAAAGTTATCTCCTAACTCAGCTATGAACTCATTAATCTGATGGATTATTGGTCTATCCTTCTTCCATGCTACTGTTCCTTTGGAGGGAAAGAACTTCTCAACATAAAAGAGTATGCAGATAAGAAGAGAACCAAACTTACATGAATTGGATTTGGATACTTGAATGCTTTCCATATTCTTTCTCAGCTAGACAAGCTGTAATTCCGCTAGGTTGAATACCAGATTCTTCTTCACCACTTTGTATGCTAGGTCAAAAGATTCACATGGAACACTGTTGAGTCTACTCGAACTATATATCTTATGGGCTATAACATGAATACCAAATTTAAATTCTATATCAGTTGCTTTGTTAAGTCTCATGCTTCTGTCATCCCACTCAACAAGAGTTAACTCTGCTAGGTCATACCATGCTAGGTTTTTAGTAGCTTTTGACTTATCTAGCATTGGGAACCTAGTGAAATGGTGAATTATCTGCTTCGTGATCATCACAGGATGTTCCAACCATAGCTGCATGTCATGGACACAGCTGAGAACATATCTCATCCATTTTTTCTGGAAATCTCTTGGCATGTGTATGATGTGTGTCAAACCCTTGGTTTCAAGGTGCTTATGCTCAGGATTTAGACTCCCATTTGCACATAATTTATCATATGCTTTATTCATCTTAATAGTTCCAATCTCCTGTATGTTGCAGTGATAGAAGCTTCAAATGTCGTTAACTAGTAACACTCTCAGAGGAATTAAGGAATGAGCTCCCATCAGGTCTATCTCCTCTGCAACTATTGGATGAAGCTTAAATACTAGAGGATCACAAATTGTGGTCCTTACTAACATCTGAAAACCTTTCTTGACCTTGCTACTGGAAGTGGATGCCATATCTGTTCGAATGAAATGATCAAACTTTGCTTTCAATCTCAAATTTGCACTAAATTGCTAAGGGCTCTGAATTAATTCATAAACTGAAAGCTTTGTAAGAAGTAATCTTTACAATCCTTCATTTATAAGAGATTTTCAACCGTTAGAGTATTTCATTAAATTCTCCATACATAGTAGTTGGCATGACTCAGGTGTTTCTCAGATTCACTCGGAAGCTTGGGTGAAACCAACTTTCCAATTATCAATACTACCTGACTCAGCTCAGTTAAGCTAGAGTGGCTCAGGTGTAACTAAAATTCTGACTCAGGTACAACCATAACATGTCCTCATGCATCAATATGCAGATTTGGACTATTTTAGCTTATCTAGAACTAATGTTGGATGGCTTGTACTTCATAGTTCTAGTCATCTCCTTTCATTCATATTCTGTAATGGTAGATCCACCCAATTCACTGTTTAGGGTGTCATTAGATCCTTCATTTCTTTGATCTGAATTATATGAGGATTTCCTTACCCATTGCTTGCTCATCTGAGTTCTGATTTATGATACTTTGGCTTTACCATTCTCAAAACCAGTATCAAATTTTTCTCTGTTCATACAGTTCTTGCTTAGATGACCGAGTTGCTTGCATACATAACATCTCTTATTAGGATCCCTTTTTCTGAAGTGAGTCTTCATACAATTTACACCAATGTGTCCATATTCACCACAATGGAAACATTTGTACCATGTGTTGTAATCGCAAACAAAAATTGCCTTGGCTAATTGTTCAGCAGGATTCTAATTCTTAGTTTTGCACTTGGAAGATCTATAACCTTGTTTGTTGCACTTGTAGCATTTACCATTATATTTTTACTTTCCATTGCTCCAACATTTATTTGATGTGTGTCCTAACTTACCACAATGATTTCATGAAGGTTTGTTGTTCCTTTGAGCTCCTTGTTGTGAGGATTCACCTTGTTTAGTATAACCTAATCTATTTTGTCCATGATGTTTGAATTCTATTGCCTAATCCATACTAGTTTGTAAATTTATCATACTTTCATTTTATTTCTTTTCAGCATTGAGATAATTCTGTAGTCTTTCATTTTCTATTCTTAGATTGACTACTTCCTATGTTGCATTGTTGAGTTGACTTACCAAATCAGCTTGTTGAAGTGACAAGTGTTGGATTTCATTTTATTTTTCCTCTAATCTTGTACTAAGCAGTCTTTTATCATCTTGTGCTACATTTCTATCATCTTCTTCTTTGTTCTTTAGTTCCATGAATTCACATATTCTGATTGAGTGAATTTCCTGTTCTCTCTTCAACTTTCTGACTTCTTCATATAAAGCGATATTCTTTGTAAGTCTTTAATGGTTGCATCAACTTCTTCAGAACTTCTGTCCTTGCAAAAGTATTCAATTCTTTCTTCTATATAGTTCTTGGTATTCATCTGTACTGCTAATTATTTTCTTCTTTTTAGGGAAAGAGAGAGTTTCTCCTTAAGTTTCATGATCTGATCCATGGCCACCTTAAGATCTATGTTTTCATTCTCAATGGCTTTCTCTAGTCTGTATGTTTCCATAGCCTCTTATCTTTTCTCAAGTTGTTAAACTTTTGATAAGAGAACCACTGCTCTGATAGAAATTGTTGGAAATATATGATGTTCCTAGTGACTTAGAAGGGGGGGTGAATCAGGAACCAATAAAACTTAATCCTTTTAAGCCACAGTTAGATTAACTTATTTTGTTTGCATGCATAGAAATTGAAAGTAAAGATTCATACACAACACATAACACAATATTTGGTTACCCAAAAACCTACCAAAATAAAGTAAAATTGGGGTGGGGATGCTACCCACAAGATTTAGTACTATAGTATAAATTTATCCTGTTAGAGCTTACAATGACCACTTCTGATGGTTTTCTCTGTTAGGAGCATAGAAAGGATTGTTAGGTCCACCTTGTTAAAGGATTTTGTACAATACAATGAGTAATGTAACTCTGTTAAGAGATTTAGAGAAAGGAATGTTAGGTCCACCTTGTTAAAGTATTTTTCTGATCCACCTATGAGAATGAACCAGTTGATGGTCTGCTTTGTGCAACTATGATTGTTGAATAAGATCCTTCTGAATATAACTCATCACTGAATGTGAGATGAGACTCTGATGTCCTGAATACTTCTACTCTTAATAAAACTTCCATTCACATGCCTTTACACTTATGCATACATTCTTACTTATTCTTTTTCACATGTACATACTACCACGCATACATTGCATAAAACAAACTATCTTACATCTATATCTTTATTCAACAAATAAATCTGTAAGTCAGATTGCAATAAACAAAATTATATTTAACAATATATGCAAGGTCGGATTCAAATTGTCACTCGGGTCCAGAAGTCTACTCGGGTGATAAACTGTCACTCGGGCGATACTGTAAATCACTTGGGTCATACTGATCACTCAGGCGATGCTGATCACTCAGGTAATACTGATCACTCGAGACTATGCATAATGCTTGCTGGCTCAGTCGACACTAGTTGACTTAGTGTTTTGACACTAATTGACAACATGTCTTGCCATAAGGTCTACAAAGAGGAAATCTATTGGAGGCAAAAATCTGGGGAAATGTGGTTTTCGGAGGAAGACAAAAATACAAAAAAAAATTCATAACAGTACTAGGCTTAGAAGAAGTATTAATAGGAACACAAATAAAAAAATCTAGTGGTACTTTTACTGAGCAACCAGTAGAAATAACTAACAAATTTTTCCAATACTACACAAATATCCTCAACAACTTTGAAAATTCCAACGTTAAATTGCGACAAGAATTACTTCCTGCTATACCTAAATTAATCACATAACAAGACAACAAATGGTTAAATCGCAAATTCACCCTGGAAGAAATCAAAGATTCTCTTTTTCAAATGAAACTAGTTAAGGCCCTGGACTTGATGGGTTCCATGCCCTCTTCTTCCAAAAATGTTGGGGCTTTCTTGGAAATGAATTATGAGAATCCATAGACACCACTAGAAACTCTGGTTCAATCCTAAGCAAAATAAATAACACCTTTCTGACGCTTATTCCTAAGAAAAGTAATATAGAAGAACTGAGAGATTATAGACTATTTGTGCTTTATAACACTATCTACAAGATATAATCTAAAGCTCTGGCTAATAGATTGAAAATTTTACTGCATAAAATCATAGTAGAGGAACAAACAAGGTTTGTTCCCAATAGATCTATCTACGAGGGAATAACAATTGCACAAGAGATCATACACACAACTCAAATAAACAAAGAACAAAGTATGCTTGTAAAACTAGATATCCAAAAAGTTTATGATAAGGTAGATTGGAGATTCCTATGTAAATGCCTATAGGCATTCAGATTCTCCAAAGGTTGGATAACAACAATCTTCAACTGTATCTCCACGCCTACCATATCCATCCTCATCAATGGATTCCCAATAGGTTTTTTTAAATATTTCTAGAGGTATTCATCAAGGAGACCCCATATCCCCCTTCCTCTTTTTCATTATGGCTGATGCTCTTGGAAGGAACATAAAAAAATCTTACTTAGAAGGGAAACTTGTTGGTGTGAGATTAACAGAATTAATCCCTAACATTACTCATCAACAGTTTGCAGATGAAACTATCCTACCTAGAAGGGTTGCCATTAAAGAAGAAAAGGAATTTAAAGTAATTCTTACCAAATATATGAAGGCTTCGGGTTAGATGGTCAGTCCAGATAAATCAGAAATATACTTTCTAAATACTTGCCCAAATCTCCAAACCAAGATCTACAGGACCTTGGGATTCAAAGTAGGTAACTTTCCATGTAAATATTTAGGCATCCTTTTAGATAAATTTATAAGAAACACAAACCTATGGGATCCCATGTATTCCAAAATACACCAAAAAATAGATAGTTGGAAAGGTAGATGACTCTCCAATGTTGGTAGGGCAACAATGATTAGATCTATCCTCTCTACTATTCTCAATTATCATATGTCTATCCTCCCAGTCATGAATGGGATTAAAAGCATGATAGACTCAAAATTACGAAGCTTCTTTTGGAAAGGTACATCTGAAAACAAGAAAATGACTTTAGTAAAATGGGACAATATCTGTAAACCCAAAGAGAATGGAGGAATAGGGATAAAAAATCTTCAATGGAAAAATAAAGCCTTAGGAGCTAAATCGGTATAGAACTTGTACAAACATCCTGATAGGAAATGTGCCCAAACTCTTCTCTAGAAATACATAAAATATGGAGAACCAATTAACATTTTCAAATCAAAAAATCATGTCAAAGGATCTCGAATATGGAATTTTATGATGGAATGCAAACAATTAATAGATAATAAGCTAACATGAGATATTGGAAATGGTGATAATATCCTATTCTTGGAAGACTCATGGGGGGGCTATGAAGTTCTTGACAAAATATACCTTGACCCCAATATCAAAAGAACCCTTATCCAAGAATGGGGAGACAAAATCTCTCAGTAAATTAGTAAAGATCAACATCACACTACTTCCAGATGGACTTGGAAGTCATTTGATCAAGCATCTCTGAATGAGGATCAAAAGAAAACACTCATGGACATCCTTAACAATAGACAATTCATCCTTAAAAATAGGCCAGATAAATTAATTTGGGCAGGTTCTAATAATGGAAACTGCAATGTCAAGGATGGTTACAACCTTATATTGAATAACCCGCACTTGTAAAAAATTGACCTACCTCTAGAACTCTGTTGGGATAAAGCTTGTTCACCAAAATCAGGTATGTTTTTATGAGTGGCCCTCCAAGAATGTATTATTACAGTGGAATGGTTCAAAAAACTTGGTTTTGAAGGCCCCTCAAGATGTCCACTATTCCAAAATCCAGAAGAAACTATTGACCACATCCTATTTAATTGCCCTTATTCCCAAACTTGTTGGAGTAACATAAAATTAAAGCTAAATTGGCCTTCAGCCCATAATGAACATTTCATAGACTTTATTAAATGCTAGCCCACATAGCTCAAATCCCACATGTATAAGGACATTTGGAAAATAGCACCTTCCATAGTAGCTTGGGAAATTTGGAAGGAAAGAAACAGAAGAATTTTCAAAAATACTGAGATTCCCTCAAATATCCTTCTTGACAAAATTGAGATTAGCATTGTAGAAATCCTAAATAACAGGCTTAGAAATACACATCACATAGAAGGAATCTTCTCCTTATGGGATAACTCCATGTGGAAAAACTAGAATGGCCTAATTGTACCACCCCAAGTTAGCCCCGGGGGAACAAAGAGTAAAGTAGCCAGAGCTCAATGCCAGTGGTCTCCACCGAAACTAGGGTGGTATAAGCTAAACTTTGATGGAGCAACAAGAGGTAATCCAAAGTTGCTAACATTGGATGTGTCATCCACTCAAGAAAAATAGAAAAGATAGTTGAACTATGCAAACCTCTTGGTTCTTCAACAAATAATATGATGGAAATGATAGCTGCAATGGAAGGCTTAAACCTTTGCAAAGAATTAGGCATCTTAAACTTAGAAAATGAAGGGGATTCCCAAATTATTATCAACGCCCTCAACATAAAAAAAAACCCTAATTGGAAAATCAATGCCATCCTTGAAAAATCCCTGGAATATCTTAATACTTTCAAAGAGGTCAAAATCAAACATATATATCAAGAAGGAAACAAGAAAGGAGATAATCTAGAAAACCTAGGAGTAGATGGAAAATCAGTTAGGTACGCTAATCCTGAATTCATTAGAGCTCAATAAGGATTACTAATTCTAATAAATAAAAATAAATATAAGTTAATACATAATATCTCAACATAAACTACCTCTCAAACAAACCTAAAACCAAAGATGAATATCATA
Source organism: Thuja plicata (assembly GCA_018584345.1). Classification (NCBI taxonomy): domain Eukaryota; kingdom Viridiplantae; phylum Streptophyta; class Pinopsida; order Cupressales; family Cupressaceae; genus Thuja; species Thuja plicata. The sequence continues at coordinate 5,690,185 of MU224676.1, read as the reverse complement.
TAACAAAATTTGGAAAGTAATAACTAGTAAATAAACTCCTGAGATTTTTAGGTAGTTATAGGCTGGCATGTCCTAATAGACTAACATTTCCTATCAGGTGCCCATAAAATACCCCAAATCCAATCCATATAATAAGAGTAACTTCAAGCTAAATAATAATAAAAGTTTATCCTAAAACCCACTGAATAAACATCTAACCATATAGGCAGATAATGCTAATTAGTGCATATATTAATAAAAATTAATAAAATATCAATAGAAAGAAATACTCATGTATTTTCTAATTACCTCTTTATTTCAAAAGATTAGCTAAATTAATACATCATTATCTAGCATGATAGCATCAAATCACATAATGATGGTAACAAACTTGGACTACCACATAATTAATAAAAATATTTGTGCCAAAGATCATATGAGCTGGCTTATTTAAGCTAGGAAGCACACACATCAAAGCACTAATTTTTGTATTATTAAAACCACAACCACCACCATAACAAGGAGTGATGTGCTTATGCAAAGACAATAAAGCTGAATAAAACTCTAAATACACACACTTTAATCTTGAACCTTTGCGGATATAAGGTAAACTTAAATAGACTAGGCATGCATTCTGATTTGGGAGCAAAAACCAGAGGAAGCCATTGAGAATTAGTCTGATGAACAAAAATGTACTCACTTTTCCCAAAATTGGGAAGAGACAAATGGAATTTCAGGTCCCCATCTTACCAGATCGATGGAATAATATACTATTGAACATTCTAGATGAGAGTAGAAGGGCGTTGGAGAAGAGTCTAGGGGAATTTGATTTTGATAACGAATTCACAGTGAGAGTGAATGGTCATATCGCCACTCTCTTCATCTCACTAGAAATATAAGTGGACTACCCAAAGGTTGAAATCATCAATGCAACAAGGAAAAATTTCAAAGATGATATCCTTGTAGGTTTAGATAAAGTTGTTCACAATATTGATTAGGAGAGACAAATCCCATACCCAGAAATATACATGAGGTCGAATGTGGACAAAATACCCAACATTCCAGCTTCTCAGAAATTCCCTATACTCATCCATAAAGAGGGAGAAATCTTTGAAACTTTCTGGTCAGTTATGAAAAGGAACATGGATTTCCTAATGAAGTCCCTGCAAGAAAACCAACCGTCTACAACTTGGGTTATGGATTACAGGAGAGAAGAAGGCTATAACATCCCTAATGAATACTACGAAGAAGACCCCTAGAATGTAAGGATTATATCACCAAGTGTCATACGCAACACTCGTAGTCTAAAGGGGAGCTTCTCGGAGGATGAAGTGCTAATAGTGTTCAAGCAGATGAATGACAAAACCATCGGTAACTGAGCTTAGAAAGTAGAAGTTAATATAGTTATTAAGAAACTTAAATAGAAACTTACATATTTTATGAATTAGGACTAGCCTCTAAATTTTTTTTGTAAATAAATCCCTGCTACATTACCTTACAATTTCAAACTATGTTTCTAGGATTTAGCATGTTCTAGAACATTAAAAATATATATGGTTAACTAATATGAATCTATGTTTAACAAATATTTCTTTATTTAAGGTAGTTTGACAGTTAAATTTTCTTCAAATTATGGTTAGAGAGGGGTAGTTCAATAGTTTATTTTCATATTCAGAGTTTCCAACCCTAAATATTTAAGGTTAATATTGTAATCTTATAGGCCAGTTTTCATTGTTTTATCGAAACATAGAGGGTTAAATATAAATGCATATTCACACACACACACACACACACACACACACACACACAGAGAGAGAGAGAGAGATATTTATATGTATAATATGACATTTACATTTATCACTGCTAAGTCTTATATTCCTCCAGATACCTAAACAGACCCAGTATATAACCTCTCTAGGCTACAAACCCTCTCTGTAATGGGTCCTGCTCTATAGATCCTATCTTAGTTATGTAATTACAGTATATAAATGTTAAATAAGTTAAGAGAAACACTATCAATTAAGTGAGAAGATGAATTCACTTCTATATTAGGTATATGTTTTAGAATTTGTAAAGAATATGTACTGATTATGTTCAAATAACAATTTGAAAATCTGGGTAGGCATACTGGATGGTATATATTCTAATATTAATAATGGACATCAAATATTATATTTAAATTCTGACCCTCCAAATTTTAAGTATCTACTATAGAAGGAGAAGCAATTACAATTATTTGGATCACATGAATAAGCATAGTTTATTTGAACAAATCTCTCTCCAACCAAAGTTGTTTGAGTAGATTAGCTTTTGTAGGCAAAATGCTTAATGCAACTATCATGAACTTGTTACTGTAGAAGCTGACTCTTACTTGAAATAAGATGTAATTTAGGATGATGTGAAAATACTTGCAGATGGTAACAACAGTAGAAAAATTTAAATAGCATGATAAACATTCAAACACTCAACTCTTAAAGTTTAATAAATTTAATAACACAGTGTATTTACTTTCAAAAAGGTTTAGTCCAAGTGCACTTATACAAAATCAAGGAAGAAGTCGATTTGCATAGAATATGAAATTTTTAGATTGCCTATGGGTGGTTTTATCATATCTCTTACCCTGCCTAGATCTCATATATGAATGGATTTAAATATACCCAACTGTTAAGAAGACATATACAGATTTATATAATAAAAATTCCTACAAATATAAATTGATGTATATACACAAATATACAAACATGTATGTATATATAAATATATTGCCTTTACAATATAATTATATATTTAGATGAATAAATAAATAAAAATGAATCACGAACTACACATTAGTTAGGTTTGGGATGTCCCATATGCCCATTCTACTTGAATCCTAAATAATTAATAAACAACCCACTTCTATATATCCTTAACAAAAAAGCAAGCTCACCTCGTATCCGTCTAATTATAGATTCCCTAATATAAGTATCTTGACCATCTTGTAAGGGAATGACATAATTATAAGCCCAACTCCTCTTAAGAATGTCTCATTAAGAACTGATCTTGAAATGACTAAGCATACCAAATGATGGGTTACTGAATAGGCGGGATAAGGAAAGCCACTCAAATCGATATTTAAGAGGTTAATCCCTCCTCTCCATAATATGTTTCTCTCTATTTAAAGAGTCTTCCTCCTTAAGTAATAATGTCAACCCCCATCAAACTAAGAGGATCTAAGCCACAAGTTGCCTTTGAGGGATGTATCATTATTTACAGACTTAAGTCTGTAATGTTAAGTACTCATTCTCTAACTCTTAGGGTATTCTTTAGGATTTTGGGACAGGAATTTCATACTAATGATGATCACTACCATGTAAACTCTGATATACCTTCTATATTTATAGCCTCTGCCATCCAATTTTATCCATTAAAATATGATATAGGAAGGCTATGTACTCACATATTCAAACATAATTTTTTAGGAGTCCTAGATGTAGTAATTAACAATATCCAGGGAGATATGCCCATCACAAAACCTAGATTCTACAATACACCTGTGATTAATGGAAAACCTGTCCTCTCATCTCCCATCTTGGAAACTGATGACCTAGCTACTATGATATCAAGAACCCCCATTATAAGAAGGAAGTTTGAATTCCTTTATTACTATTTCCATGTTAGGACATGTGAGACTAAAGATTGGTTTTAAAACTATTGGCATGAAGATGATGTGTGAAACATAGATAGAGATGGATACAACAAATCAGAAGATGAAGAAAAAACAATAGTTAAGGCGCTTTATGCTGGCCCAAGTAGAAAAAGAAAGAAGGATGAGGAATCCCCCAAGAGTCCTAAAGAAAAGGATGAAACACCTTAATAAGGATTATGGGGACACTACTCAATAATACGAGGTTTTACAAAATGTTGACCCAAAAATTGCTATCTATTTCTAAACCTAGTTTTAAAGTTATTTATGAGTATCTTTAGCCATAAGCATTGAAAATCGCCATCTGTAATGTTGTTTCTATCAAATACAGTAGCATGATTATATTATCTATAAATAGGAATATTAAAATGATTTGTCGGCAATAATTATTCTAGATTCTTAGTTTCATTATAACTCTAACAAATGGAATTTTATTGGAAAACAATTTCTATTTAATACCGCTATGCATCTTTGGTTTGGCAGGGAATACTATATTGAAGATATCTTATCTTGAAGTCAACACAGATAATCTTTGTCCTGGCTTCAGGAAAGGGATCCACAAAAACCTATTACAATCTCTGTGTTATATGAAGATCTTTGGGGTAAGTTTAGAATTCGTACTTCCTTTATGGTTATCTACTCTTAATGCTCTTTTACTTAAAAATATAGGAGAAATGGTAAATCTTCTAGAGTATACAGTTCTGAGTAACAAAAGAAAGTGAAGAAGGAAAGAGAAGTATTATAAAGAGATGAAAGGTATATAGAATAATATATATAGATGTATAATTTAATCTTTAATATACATAGACAGATTTAAAATCACAGTTGTAACACAACAAACGAATGACTCTTAACTTAGAGTACTTCATAAAAACAAATAAACACATGAATGTTACACATAAACAACAATAATGGATCTACTAAGTAAAGGAAAGGGCAATCCAAATATTTTATGCAGAATAAGTAGAATTAGTCTGCTATCCATTTACATCTCAAGGGTAATGATAATAAGTGTTAAGATTTGTAGGCTCTAACAAAAAAGAGTACAAAAGATGCAATCTTTGTGTGTGTGCAGATATAGGTACATAGGATATTTGAAGACCTATAAAATTATATCAGATCAAGCCAGATTAAGCAAAAATTCAGAATTCAAGCAGCCACCACTTGGCAATGTATGGATGTAAAAAAGGAATAGTAGAATTAGAAGAAGGAAGGACAAGTATATATTCACATATCACTAAGAGAATGTATAGTCACTTATTATCTATGTAAATAGGGGTATGCCCCTATAAAATCTTATGTACATGTTCAGTGGATCTTTGATCCCCGGGCAAGACTGGAGGTTTTCTTGACTCTATTATTTCCTACTAGTGCCTGTTTGAATGAAGTATTTGTAAAATTTTATAAGATCAATATAATTATCAGGGCCTTGGCCTTTTAATAATCAATATATATATATATATATATATATATACCTTTTAATTTTCATTTAGACATAATATTTAAATAAATCTTTAAACTTTATCTTTAGACTTTTAATTAAATCCCTTTTAATAAATACATGTATTTAGTTAATCCCTATTAATTGAATATCTATATATTTAATATTTTATTATTCTTATAAGGTTCAATTATTTAAACTTTATAATAACCTTTAATTACTCTTTTACTTACATCATGACAAAATACCACATTGACCTACATGCATGCATACTGAAATTCGACCAAATCAAAATACACAAAAGATGCAACAACATAAGTATGCTCAAACAAGGGTTCACGAATTCACGTCACCTCGACGAATTCACAGAAGATAGTCAATCAGATACTTGTCCACTATTTCAGGACAAATGATGACTTATGTTAGGATTTAGGCCTGAATGTTATCTCCCCTCTCTTACCATTGAGATAATGCAATAGGGCACGCTCATCCTAAAAATTTAGGTGAGTCAATACCCGATACCTGTCCATATCAGGAACATCAGACAAAGATATAAACATACACGCCAACCATACACATGCAAGTATGGGTTTAGTAAAAAAAATATAATATAATAACATCATATGCAAATAATAATCATCATCTATCTAACATCATGATATAAATCAAATACTGAAAGTATCAATGTTCTACATCATCCATAGATATTGTAATAACATTAAAACATCATCAAATGCAACTAAAGATCTAACATGCACATGAAAAGGGGTATAAAGGAGTTTGGCATCATAAACTGAAATGGTAGCAGAGGGGTGGGTATTACACCCACCCCCCTTAAATTAGGCTTACTCCTAAAAGCCATCAACTAGAACTATGTTGAATTGAAAGACAAAATATACTATCTACAAATGTCACACAAAGAATTATACAAATCCACACAACTATCATCGCAATTTCCTTGTGACCAAACCAAACTAATGGAAAAGTGAATTCTGCTAGAAAAATCTCCTTTCAACAACCACCATAATCTATCAAGGAATTCAAAGAAGAGATCAATTCAACAAGGTTTATAAAATCTATAAAAATATATGTAGATAAGTAAATATTAGGTGCTAAAGCCCCACTAAATAGGATCAAACAAGAAGGTTTCACATGTTTTCATAATCTCTATGAGTAGAGTATACTAAAAGAGTATATGGACATAAAAATCACTCAATCACACTTCACACAAGAACTATTAAAAAATACTCCATTTATCCATTCTCAAAAAGACATGCATAAACATTCACTAAGAATAGCATTTACAACAAAATTCTAGCTAATACATAAAATGAAGTTTACATTTATCAATCACTCATCATCCTAGCATATTTTCAAAAAGATCAAGATCTTCTAATAATTAAACATCATGGAATATATCTACTAACTAATTGAATAGAGTACACACTTGCATTTATATTGAATAGTAAATTGAAAATTTTATGCAATCCTAGTTCATGCAACACTATACAAACATATATGATACACAAAGCATTTCATTTTTTTACATAAAAAAATAGTACAATATTTGTGATGTCCTCCTTTACACATATTATCAGAGGTCCAAAATGAACATGATAGAAAGGATACTTATCACAAAACAGGGCCAACAATAGCAAACATTCAGAATAGTCACCTCAAAAATTTTAAAAGGAAAAACTCAAGTGGGGGATTACAAAGTTCAACAAAAATAGTGCACTGATTTCAACACTAAATCAAGTGTGACCAATGCCACAAAATAGGTAGCGAAAAGAGAGTCGGGTGACTAATCCAGGCATAAGAAAGTTCAAAAATTCAATGCTATCCCACACACAACATGAACAATTCATCGATAACATAATAAATTGTCAACCATAAAATATTTCACAGAACAAAGTGACTAGTATCAGTCACATGAAGGGAGTAACCGCTTCAGGACATCCTGGGATCCAATATACTGGATGCATTAGATAATGTACCCAAACACAATAGACAAATAAATAATTTATGCTTTGTTACATTCATCTTTTATGTAATCATATGCAACTATGTTTTCTACTTGCAAACATTTAGCATTTCATTACAATTATTTGATTTCCTAATGCATGATAGTATACATGATGGAGGAATCATACCACATTCATAGGTAAACATAACTGATATTAAGATACTATCACCTGAGCTCAAACATATGTAAAATTAAAATAAGACTCTATTATGATCATTCGATAGGAATACCTACACACTTAGTTTTTGGAAAGGACCAATAGAATTACAAAATTTATCAAACTCGAGTATAGTATGGTACATATTGGTTACACACAAGGTAACTCCTTCTGACAAAAAATAAAAGGAATTATGGCTAAATTGGTAAAATATAGAAGGATACCCCTAAGGTAAAACATGGGTCTATCTGAAAGGTCCTAATCTATTGCCACAAATATTAATGGTCAATATTCATATACAACTAGAATATCCTCATAAGGGAATGCATAGGCTCACAACACACTTACTATGACAAAAAAAAGACCGACTGTGGCTCCCATAATTATCAGGACAACCCAATAATATGATCCTTACATATTAGCACTAAGGATCTAAGACCAACCTTTAGGAGCTTGACACAGGTTACAAATTAACAAGGAAAGAGAATGACGATTCCACCAAAGTAAGATGCATCTAATGCAATGTAACTAATCATTATTTGAAAAGTGTTATAAGATGGCTATAAGATACAATGGTTATCTTAATACTACAATGCATAATTCAATTGGGGACATAGGCCCTTGACCCAATTTGATCTTTTATGAAGAAAGAAAGATCCTAATCTTATAAATGCATATCTTACATGATATATTATTTCAAATTGTGCATAATATATTTAATTATAAATGAAAATACTATAAATTATTTCCTAATGTCATAAATAATCTTATCTTTTCACATATGATTAAGACACTCACACAATGTAGCATGCAACACTTAAATAAGGCCTAATCAGTAGCATACAATTCTATCCTTCAAATAAATAATAATATCATACCACTAGAGACATAAAGAATAGGTTCACTCAAAGAACATAAAATGCCTGAAGGAATAAGGATCATGACATAAGGAGTCCCTCAAACTAGGAAACTCACACAAAGGAAGGTCACATGAACTCTAAACAACAAAAATCATCAAATATCATGCTACGTCAAATAAGGAAACTAAAACATGATCACAAAGCATACACAAACCAGGGTGAACCCACAATAGTGGGTTACACTTTTTTGGAGGAAGCAATTCCTCCTGAAATTCGCAAAGCAGGCAGATTTAGAAAGTGCTTTTGATAGAAAGTAGGGACTTCTGATAGAAATTACTTTCTATTGAAAGTCCTTGATTAAGGGCAATTCTAGTCAAGTACTTTCGATAGAAAGTAGTTTCTATCGAAAGTCTCTGATTAGAGACCATTTGCAGAGGTTGACACAAGTCTAAAGTTTTCATGGCTTCGGGGCTCAAACGTAGGGCTGAAATGGAAGAATAAGGAGACGCCCTTTTTCATCACACAAGTGCTCTGAACAATCTTTCTAACAAATATAGATTTGACAATTTTTGAATTAATTAGGCCTATATTTTATGATGTACATCGTATGCCAGTTTTTTATCAAATATAAACCTATAAGTTTGACGTTCAATGAAAAATAGTAGAAAAGAGAAACAAAATTGAAAAATAAAAGTGCCCTCCGTCTTTGAGTCTACTTTCTATAAAAAAAAGTGAATTTCGGTAAATACACAACAAGCTATAAGCTATGTAGTCAAGGTATGTCAAAATTATAGTTTACTCAACTTCAAACATTAATAAAATACGTAATAATCATGATATTATCATCAAGCCAATTACATGCTCTCCGTATGGATGTTACAAAACTAAATTCAAAAGAAGCACATTGATATCTATTTTAGAAAAAAAGTTATGCTCTATGAAGTCAATATAACTCTTTGAAAATGACATTTTCAGCAACATAGTAGTTTTCGTAGGAGAAAAAAAAACCATTCAATCAATTTAAAAAAAAAAGAAAACAAAAATATTTAGAACCCGTTAGAATGAATTTAGAATAACTGAGAGGGGAGGGGTGAATCAGTTATCCTCAGGTCTAGATGTAGTAAATAAAAACTTTCTGTACTTCAGATCTACTCGGCAGCAGTAGCATAAATCAACAACTTTAATCATGCAGTTTACTGTCAATCAAAATTTACTTGCAGTAACATAACAGTAAAGAAAACCATAAGCATTCACACAAGTTGACAAAATTATTTAATGTGGAAACCCAATATGGGAAAAACCACTAGTAACATGCTACCAAGTTTTCACTCTTTTGAAGTGATGCCCTGTGAGGAGCCAACCCTGTGAAAGGTTACAATAACACACTGCTAGGTGTGACCTAGTTAAAGGATTTAATCACCCTGTCAGGAGTGGCCTTCTTAGAGGACTTAGAACATTCCAATCTGAATGTCACCTTATTAGAGGATTTATACAAATGAATGTTAAGTCAAGCTTGTTAAAGGATTTAACTAATACAATGGTAAGAAAGTAATCAGTAGTTTGTGATCTGGTACATACAACTTAATTTGCAATTCAGATCCAATTATAGCTCTGATGTTAAATTACTAGATAGCCTGCATTGTCATTTCAATCTTCTAATCTACTTGGAAATCCGTCAAGCAATCACACATACAACTTTCTGCCTCTGCCTTTTTGCATTCTCTGCTAGATCATGCTAAACATTAAATCAACTATGCAAACCTTTTGCATACACATACACTTGCACACTTCCACACACAATGAATAACCCTTGAGGTTATCATATACCTCTCTGTCTAGGTTAGATAAATCTTTTACTGCTTAAACAAGATCGTAGATCTTAGGTTAGGTCAGATCCAACGGATCATTCCATCTTTGCATTACATTTACTTCTCCAAAGTAGTCTCTAATTAAATCTTGAAACCATGCATTAATTACGATTTCCCATACATTAAATGACATGGATCAATCTTTAATTAACATTACATATCCCAATAAAATCAACTAAGTCGGCCAGAGATCTCAAATCTCATCAATAATCAAACTTCTGTAAATCGGCCTTCATTTCTGTTTTCACTTGGCAATTTCAATGGTGCTCGGCATTGAGCAACTTTTTGCTTGCCACAAGCAAATTTACTCGGCACAAGCAACTTTGATCATCATAAGAAACTTTGCTCGGCACAAAACAACCAGAAAAACTATCTTTGAAAGATAAACAACTAATTACTTTGCCAGAGTGCCAATTGATCAGATACCCTTTGAATTGCCTTAACTCAACCATTCACTTGGTCTTCTTATTAAATCTTCTTTATCAATAATAGATATGGTACTCAAACAGATAGCAATAGTCTCACCAGTAAAGGTTTGACATCAATGACAAAATAACAATTGCTTGCAATGTCACTTTCCAACAATCTCCCTCTTTGGCATTAATGGCAACACAAAGTATTAAAACAATGATTTAACAAACATAGTTACCAACCAATCCGAAAGTTCACCTGTGTTCCTTGATATGAACAAATCTTCATTAATGTCTTTAGCTTCATTCTGATTCTTATCTGTAAAACATTTCTCCCTCTATGTCTGTAATCACACTGTAATCATTTGTGTCTAACCATGACTCCCTCTAAGTAGATAATCACATCAATGTTTTCAATAGTAACTTCTGCCTCTATGTAATCTTTCCCTCTTTGTAATATCTCTTTCTCAGCAATCTCTTTCTTCACTTCTTCCTCTTTATAGGTAATCTCTCCCTCTTTGACAACAATTCCAAAGATGCCAATATCTTTATCATGTGCATCTTCAGTATCATGCTGATCCTGTCATCTTCAGTATGACTGATTTTTCTTTTCTGTCCTTATTCATCTTCACAACTTTAGCCAGCATCCTAAAGTGTGACTTACTGTGGATCAATGTGTCAGATTTTCTGAATGAAATATTTGATGCAACAGTACCATACAGAATTTAATTAGCATTAGTTAGGGGAATCACCCCCAATTTACCTCGTAGATACTCATGAGCATCCTTGGGTAGTGCTTTTGTGAATATGTCTGCTAATTGTTCTTTAGTGTTCACATAATCCAGTCTCACCTCTTTACTCTGAACTAGCTCCCTCAAGTAATGATATTTGATAGCTATATGCTTTGTCTTTGAGTGCATCACAGGATTTTTAGAAATATTAATAGCACTTGTGTTATCACAATATATGACAACTGGAT
>MU224676.1:5647551-5660219 GCA_018584345.1 Thuja plicata | reverse complement strand
CAAACTAACATGAGTTCTAACAATGCAAGCTACATGAAAATGCAAAGGTGTACTTGCAATAGAGAAACTGTAACATAGGACTTTGTGTTCATCATTCATTAGAGAATGTTAAGGAACTTATTTTCATCACTGGGCCATTGTTAACAGACATCGAAAAATCACACAATCATCACCAGTCATAAGGGAAACTATGAAGATATGAATGTGATTTATATCGGATTGGAATGTGGAAAGATTCTAACATAAGCATCAAAGACATAAAGGTCAAGATGACTATGATGTTAGCTTACCCAATTTAATGTAGCAAAACCAAGCTCACATTAAGGCATAGAGGCCAAGATGACCAGAAGAACGGTTGTGAAAAAATAGTCAAGGATAAAGCATGAAGCAAATAAAAACATGCCCCACGACCCAAGTCCTCTAGCTATGCATCACAAAGAGACTTATGAGACAAGGACACTCAACAGAAATCAATAACAGTCAGTACACAAAGAAAAGATCATGACATAGCTCAAGCATTAAGTGTTGCGTTTACAAATTTAAGTGTGTTAACTAATACTGAGTTCCGAGGATAAGGATTGAATGCTTGCAAGCAGGTAAGATCACATGAAAAAACTGGGAAAACTAAACCGATAAGTATTGAAAAACACTCGATGTCAGGGATTGTATTGAAAAATATAGTTGGGGTGGTGTTGAAAAACACCATTTGTGAGGTGTCCTAAAGACTAATGCATCCAAGAGACCAAAGCTAACATAATTATGCCCCCTAGATAAAGAAAAAGACCAATTCCAAACCAAGGCAACAAGGACAAGGCATGATGGAGAAAGGCTAAGTGTCGTGAACATGGGCTAAGAAACAGGGGTGCAAAGGCCTCAAGCAGTGCTCGTTTCCAGGTTTTCACCACTTGGATTTTATTACAATTTTTTTTCTTTCATTTAAAAAAAAAAAATTTCTTCTTTTTTTTTCAGGACTTTTTATATTTTTTTTGAATTTTTGCTACCAAGGCGCCTTTTTCCAGGTTTTCACTAAGGCACTTTATCTATTTTTTTTTTTTTGATTTTTTGGAATATATAATTTTTTTGAAGATACATCAAAGCGCCTATTTCTAGGTTTACACTAAGATGATCATTTTTTCAGGACATTTTCTAAATTTTAGAATTTTTGACAATATATCCTTTTTTGGATTTTTTTCAGGATCAATAAGTATGTACAAAAGATGCCCCCAGACAAAATGGGCATCATGGATAGAACTTCTTCAGGTGCAAGATATTGATAGGATCAAGGAGCTGTTCTCCCTCTTTTGTAGACAATAAATAAGCACCTGACCCAAAAGCAGCTGTAATGATATAAGGTCCAAGCCAATTAGGTTCAAATGTGCCCTTTTGATCTCTATGCTATTGATTCTTAGGATTTTCACGTAGGACAAGATCTCCCACTTGGAATTTTCTAGGGAGAACCTTTTTGTTGAAGGCTTTGGACATGCGATTTTGATAAACCCTCATATGGTCAAATGATGCTTGACATTTTTCATCTAGAAGTTCTAACTCTTGAAGTCTCATGGCGTGGTAGTCTTCATCTGTGACTAGACCTTTGAGGGAAACTCTAAGTGAAGGAATCTAAACCTCCAAAGGTAACATTTCTTAGGTGCCATATGCAATGTAAAAAGGAGTACCTCCAGTAGAAGTACAAATACTCATTCTATAGGCCCACAAAGCTGAATTTATCTGTAAGTGCCAATCTCTACCATTCTTATAGACTTTTCTATGTAAGATTTTAAGAATGGTTTTGTTTGATGCCTCTGCTTGGCCATTTCCTTGCGGGAAGTAAATGGAGGACCAATGTTGTTTAATCATAAATTTCTTGTAGAGTTGTTTAAGGTCCTTATTTTTGAACTGGCCTCCATTGTCAGTGATAATTTTGGAAGGCACTCCATATCAAAAGATGATATGGTTCAGAATGAATAGAGAGACCATCTTGCCCGAGGAAACAAAAAGTGGGACAAATTCTACCCATTTAGTAAAGTAATCAGTAGTAGTGATAATAAACTTGTGTCCACCTTATGAGTTGGGATGAATATGCCCAACAAGATCAAAGGCCCAGCGCTGAAATGGCCAATGAGATATAGAAGGAACAAGCTCTCTTCCTAGAGCATGTATCAGGTTACCATTTTTTTGACACTTTTCACATGACTTTGCAAAAGCTACTGCATCAATCTACATCATAGGCCAATAGTACCCTACCCTAAGCAACCTTCAGGCCATGGAAAGACCATTGGAATGTCCCCCATAGATGCCCTCGTGGATGTCAACTAACGCTTGGTCAAATTCTTCCTTTTCTAAGCATCTAAGAAGTATTTCATCTAGACCCCTCCTATACAAATCACCAACAATAAGAGAATGGTGAGAGGCATTTCGGGTAAGGTTTCTGCATTTAGATCAGTTAAAGGTTTTAGGTATAATGCCATCACGAAGGTATGAGTAAATGGCACCATAACGGGATGAATCACAACCAAAAAGGGTACAAATGACATGGATTTCTTGGGAGTCATAGATAGGGTGATGTAGCTCTTCCACTAGGAATTCAAATCTAGATTCATGTTGCTCTAACTGAAAGAGTGAAGTAAGTGTAGCCATAGTATTAGCTGCTTTGTTTTCTGCTCTAGGGATTTGCTGAAACATGACAAAGGTGAAGTATTGTTTCAAGGAATCAACTATTTTCTTGTAAGGTACCATTTTATCATGTTTTATTTGATATTCATCGTTAACTTGGTTGATTATCAGCTGTGAATCCCCATAGATGTGTAACTCTGTGATTCTCCATTCTATGGCCATCGTAAGTCCATTTGTTAAAGCTTCATACTTAGTAATGTTGTTTGTACATGGGAACAATAACTTGTAACATTTAGGAATCGTGTACCCATGAGGAGAAACAAATAAAACACCAACTCCTAAACCATTTTTCATAAAGGATCCATCAAAGAACATCTTCCATTTTCTTTCAGTCATATACATGAGGTGCTCATCTGCAACTTGAATAGGTGCACTGTCTTGTATTGGGAAATCAGCCAATTGATCTAATATGGCTTGTCCTTTGATTTCTTTACACTCAATATACTTTATGTCATACTCTAAAAGTATCATCATCCATTTAGAAAGTCTACCTGTGACGGAAGCCTTACCTAGAAAATACTTGAGTGGATCTATTTTTGCTATGAGGTGTATAGTGTGCGAGCATGTAATGTCACAACTTTTGGGAAGCAAACACAACTGAAAGACAAGATTTCTCAATGCTAGTGTAGTTAACCTCATATGAAACAAGAGTATGACTAATGTAGTATATTAATCTTTCTTTCCCATTTTCATCAAGTTGAGCTAGTAATGCCCCCAAGGAAGATTCTGTCACTGAAATGTATAGAATAAGTGGTTTCCCTAGGATAGGAGGCATTAAAATAGGAGGATTCACCAAGTATCTCTTGATTTGATCTATGCTCTTTTGAAAATCCTCATCCCAAGCACATTTGAATCCTTTGTGTAAGTTCTTGTTGAAGGGTTGAGCTCTATCTGCCAATTGTGAAATAAATCTCCTTATATATTGAAGACGTCCTTGAAGACTCCTGATTTGACTAATGTTTCTAGGAGGTGACATATCTATGATTGATTGAACCTTTTCAGGGTCCACCTCTATTCCTTTTGTTGAAATGATGAAGCTAGGTAGTTTTCCAAAGGTGACTCCAAATGCACACTTTTTAGATGATTTAGATGATCAAGTACCTCATCCTTAGGCACCTCGGAGAGGTTTTCACACTTGGATACATCATTTATTTTTACTTTTTTCAGTTTTGACACCACCACACAATGGTTTTCATCATCAGAATTCCTATTCTTTTGATTTTCTTTTCTTTTTATCTTGTGACTAAGCCACTTGATGTCTGGCTTTGTCATACTGGTAGTCGGTTCATTGTTGGAAGAGACTACAAGTTCAATGGCATTTAGGTAACAGGCTATCTCATAATCATTTTGAAATGTTAAGAGCTTAGGTCCTTGATAGCATTGGGACCAATAAATGAGGTCAAGATGAACAAGAGGTAAGACAACAACTGGTTCAAGGTTATAAATGTGAATGATATTATCATTGGTGACCGAAGAGTCAGAGTCTCTCAAGTATCCTTCTAAGTTACTAAAATCAGGATTCATCCTAATAGGAAAATAATCATCCACTAAGACAACACGTGGGTTCAAATCCTCTAATCCTACACATGACTCGTTGGCTACTTTGGGTTGAGTACTATAACTATGGATTACATCAACATCCATGTCAACCATAGAGGGCTCTAAGAAGGAGTCCCATTCATACTCGTGTGAACTTGTGTCTGAACTGCAACTAGGATGTTTACACCATGAAGTTTTGGGACATCATGATGTGGAAGGTCTAGTGTCATCAAAGGTAGCACCTTCTCTTTCCATTAAATGAACAAGATTCTTTTGTTGACGTTCTCTGAAAGGATCTTCTATATCTGATTCTTGTTCTAAAGTTGCAACTGACGCATGAGTGACCAGAATATCAGAATCTCCCCAAAGGAGATTAGTGGAAGGGACCCAATCTTCACACATGTCTTACTATTTTGTCAAATTAGGAAAATATTCTTGTTCATTATCACTATCTGACTCCTCAAATATAGGATCAGTGCACTTTTTATAATTCTCAAATCCTAGGCCAACCATCTTCTTAGACTCGCATCCAAAAAGAGCATGATCAAGGGGTTCGGCTCTAGCATCTAATCTATTACTAAGAGGGCCATGTACGAGATACCCCATTTGTCTAAAAAAGTATACCCTCATCTATAAGCCTTAGGAGAGGGAGAGAAGTGCTCATTGTGCATATATTTCTCTTCTCTATAGATCTAATCTCTAACAAATGTCTCTTCCTTCTCATCTTGGATAGGCACTGATGATTCTACAAATGTGCCAAATAAAGTCATAGCTGATGAGGAAGGTTTCTTTTCTTGTGAAGGTTTTCCATAAGACAGAGGTGAGACTGGCAGTGTTGTGAGGGATTTGAGTTGATAACCCCCCATGCCAAGATCTATGGATTTGATCTTGTCTCTACACTCAGCTAAAGTTGTATCAAAATCTTGTACTTCTCTATTGAGGGGAACATGAGCCCCTGTTGAAATTGAATTAACAGATAAAGTTTTTTCCCCAGGTATACAAATCTTTGTTCCATTGTAGGGGAAATTAACACACTGATGGTGGGTAGATGGAACCTCTTGCATATCATGAATCCATGGTCTACCGAGCAAAATATTATACGCAAGGGGTCTAGCATTAACTATTTGAAATAAGATATCTTTTTCAACAGGGCCAATCCTAACAAGAAGGATGGCCAACCCCTTGGAACTTCCTTCTACCTCATCATAGGCTTTGATAGTGATCCTTTTCCTGGTATCTATGACTTTTTGAGAATAACCCAACTCTTTTAACAAACTAAAGGAAAAAATATTCAGCCCAACACCTCCATCTATCTGTTAGTAATAACTGAGAGGGGGGGGTGAATCAGTGGCCTCAAAAATTAATCCTTAAATCAACCCTTTGAACTTATAACCACAAATTATATCTCAAGTTATCTTCTATCCTACAAGATGAATGTCATGAAATACTTATATCAATTTACTACTTGTCGGATTGCTCTGTCAAACCTTCTTCTGTATGTTTACCGATAAGCACTCATCTATTTACCAAAATATAGTAAATATATAGAGTATACCGATAAATCTAGAATTAACTATGCAAGATACAAAATAGTAAAGAAATGAATCATACACACATAACACATGGATTTTTAATGTGGAAACCCTGTTAAGGGAAAAACCACTGGGATCGGTACCCCAAATTTTCACTCTTTTGAAGTGAGCCCTGTTAAGAGCCAACCTTGTTAAAGGTTACAAACACACTGTTAGGTGTGACCTTGTTAGAGGATCTAGAAATATTTTGTCAACTAGTATCTGACATCTAATGCTACCATCCTTGATCAAACTCTCTTGGCCTATCAATAGGTATCGGGCATATCCAATGCTACTTTTGTGATCAAACTTTTTGATACTCCTTGGGATGTATCTCAATTGAAAAAGAATTTTAAGTCATGCTCGGTTAAGAGGCTTATATGCTTCAATGGATAAACTGAAACACTAATGATCTTTTCATACATACAACTAAATTGTAGATTTTTAGATCTATTATAGGCCCATTACTTCACTGATCAATATAATCAAATATATACCTTTGCTCCACACTTGTACTGCTCTGTGATGCTTGTCTCACTATTTGTCGGTGTATTTATAATCTAGCTCTTCCTTTAGCTTGTTGATCAGGACTAAAATGAAGACTTTCTTATCCTTCCTTTAGCATCTTTCCTCTTCTTGCTCACCCCACACACACACTTCGTAATGAATTGAGTTTGTCTCTTATAAATATGATTTCCTCTTTTCTAGGCTTTCTTGATCTTGGCATGTTCCACAATTCTCGCCAATAGATTTAAAGAAAATCTCTAGTCTGATCTCATAGAGATCTTCTTTCCAACTGGACAAAACAACTTTAAATCAATTACTTATCTCTGGTTTTATCTAGATGATTAAAACAATAATAAGTATCTATTAACTCTATATTTAGCTTCTTGACAACTAAGCATTTTTTGTCATTTTCTGAACTCTTTGTTCTGTTGGTCAACACTTCAGTTAGTCATCGGTGATAACTGACTATTCCATTGATGTGACTTCAGTTGTCATTGGGATCTCCATCCTTTTATTCTCCATCGGGCAACACTAAAATTTTTTCCATCGGGTTACTCTGTATTTTGCTTGTTGGGCAACGCTGTAACTCTACTTGTCGATAATGTTGTGCATTTGTTCATCGGGAAACATTGTGACTTAGTTCTTTTACTCTGACCATCGGGTGCACTCCATCGGTGTATGTAGTCACTTAGTGAATACTTGACTTATATGCATTACTGATAGCATAGCCTTTGATTCATTGGTTCTTTGAAGTCTTTGGCAATATTATAATGACCATACAGATTATATCAAGTTGACATCAATGAAAATACAATATATTAACTGATTTAATGTCTTGCATGATCATCAAATGAATATCTTCAAACATTCAATTAGTTACATGTCATCAATCTCTCCCTTTGACATTAATGAAAAAATACTACATTATCATACTATGCTATTGCTAATACAATATGAAATATACAATTTTATCAAGCTTTCCTAATGTAACTAATACAAATGTCTGGTTATCGGTAAGCTCAGATAGCTTTGATTTGATTCTTGCAATTTACTCTTGTCTTCAATCCCTTTACTGGATGGATGTAGAATCTTTCTTTCTTTGATGTGATGTGTTCTCCTTCTATGTCAAACTTCTCTCCCTTTGACTGTTCTTGTCTTTTGATGTTTTCTCTCCCTTTGTATTTGCTCTCCCTTTCTGACTACTTCTCTTCTTTTGGATACTTCGATGGATATACTGAGATGCTTCAGTGGATATACTGAGATGATAATGGATAAACTCTCTCCCTTTATCAGTATGATAATGATATATTTCTCACCCTTTGACATTAATGTCAAACATCTTATCTTTTCAAATAAGATTTTGACAGTTATGTAAAGTGGATCCTTTCTATCCATAATATATTTCTTGAATTTCCTAATCCATCGGTAATACCTTTGTTGCTTGGAGTAGATAAATACCTTGTTGTGTATTAATTTATCTTTGAAGTCCATCTCTCTGCTTGCATCAACATGAATGATATTATGATAATGTGTAGGCTGATGCAACCTTGTAGTCAGCTTATTGACCAGTAGACAAGGGTCTGACCCCTAGTCTCTTTCTTAAGTATTCAAATGCATCCTTGGGTAGTGGCTTGGTGAAGATATCGACCAATTGTTCCTTTGATTGCACATACTCAAGTATCACCTCCTTTTCCTGAACTTGTTCTCTTAAATAATGATACTTGATGGAAATATGCTTTGTTTTAGCATGCATGACTGGATTTTTGGAAATGTTTATTCCACTGGTATTATCACAGTATATAAGCACTGGTTCTAAAATTTTCATATGCATACCTTCCAGTAACTGTTTGATCTGTGTAATATTTGAGCTATTTGCAGCAGCAACAACATACTCTGCCTCTACAGTAGATTGTGAGACACATTCTTGTTTCTTTCTGATCCATGTGACAAGTCTGTCACCTATGAAGAATTCTCCTCTAGTTGTGCTCTTCCGGTCATCAAGATTTCCAGATCAATCAATGTCGGTAAAAATCTTAAGTTCAAATTTGCCTTCTCTTTTGTACCATAAGCCATATTCCTTGGTATTATTCAGATATCTTAGAATTCTTTTCACAACAGCCATATGTGATTCCCTGGGATTAGCAGCAAATCTATCAACTATTCCTACTACATGTGCAATACCTGGTCTAGTATGTACAACATAGATGAGTTTTCCAATCATTGATCTATACAAAGTCTGATTTACCTCTGATGACTTGTCTTCCTTTGTCAGTTTGCATCCAGTTGCCATCGGTGTTCCAACTAGTTTGGACTCTTCCATCTTGAATATTTTTAGTACTTCTTTGATGTACTTGGATTGTGTAATGAAAATACCTTCATCTTGTTGCATGATATGCAGACCAAGAAAGAACTTGATCTCTCCAAACATAGACATCTCAAATTCTTTTCTCATCTCATTTGAAAATGATTTGCATAGCATATCATTGCCTCCAAATATGATGTCATCAACAAATATCTCAACAATCAAAAAGTTAGCATCAATATCCTCCTTCAAGTAAAGATTATTATTTTCACTAGTTCTTACAAATCCAATACTTATAGTATAGGAATGAAGTCTTTCATACTAGGCTTAGGGTGCTTTTTTCAATCCATACAGGGCTTTTTGAAGTCTACATACCATGTCCCTCTTGTTTGGATCAACAAACCCTTCTGGTTTTTCAATGTATACCTCTTCTTCAAGTATTCCATTCAAGAATGCAGACTTGACATCCATTTAATATACCTTGAATCCTTTATATGAAGCATAAGAAAGTAATAATCTTACTCCTAGCTTAGCAATGGGTGCAAAGGTTTCTCCATAGTCAATCCCTTCTTCTTGTGCATACCCCTTGCATACTAGTCTTTCTTTATTTCTTGTGACTTCTCCATTCTCATTCAGCTTATTCCTAAATATCTATTTTGTACTGATGACATTCTTGTGATCTAGTCTTGATACAAGTGTCCATGTCTTATTTTTCTCTATCTGTTCAATCTCTTCATTCATAGCACTTATCCATTCATCATTATCTAGTGAAACATTGACAGATTTGGGCTCATAATCACAAATAAGACATCTTGGATTTAGAGACTTACTTCTGGTTCTCATGCCATCCTTCTTGTCTCTAATGATCTGGTCTTGTGGATGGTTCCTTCTGACATATCTTGAAAGTACAGGTATAGCTCTTTGTCTATCATCTTGATCATCATTTTGTTCTTCATTCTATTCTCCATCAAGTTGTGCATCATCTTGAGCAATATTATGATCGTCAGTATTTGCAGCCTGATGCTTGGGTGCAATGATCTGTTTCTCGGGAGCTCTACATTATTGGTAGGGTAGAGTGTCAGGTTCCTCATTGTAAGTGAACTTATTGTAGTTCTCTGGTTCTTTAGTGATTTTCTTTTAATTCTTCTCTGTAAATTCATCTAACTTTACATTTGCACTTTCAACAATTTTGTTAGAGGCTTTGTTTAGACATTTATAAGCATTTCTCTTGGTAGAATACCCTAGAAAAATTCCTTCATCACTCTTGGAGTCAATTTTTCTATTTCTATAATCTTTTAAGATATAACATTGACTGCTAAAATTTTTGAAATAACTTACATTGGGTGTGTATCCATACCATAGCTCATAAGGTGTCTTTTTGGTGTCTTTCTTCAATTGTACTCTGTTCAATGTGTAAATAGTAGCACTGGCAACTTCCCTCTAGAAGATTTGGGTGTTGACTTTCTCTATCATTAGTGTCCTTGCATAATCAACTATGGATCTATTCCTTCTTTTAGCAATTCCATTCTATTGTGGTTTTCTCGGTGCAGAGACTTGTCTTTTGATTCCATGCTCATTACAAAAGTTAGTGAATTCATCTGAAATAAATTATCCTCCTCTATCTGACCTTAAGCATTTTAAATCCTTACCACTTTGCTTCTCAACCATTGCTTTATACTATTTAAACATCTTAAATGCTTCTAATTTATCTTTTAAAAACATGACTGTCATCATTCTAGAGCAATCATCAACAAAGAGAATAAAATATCTATCTCCATAATAAATATTTGTCCTCATAGGTCCACATAAATAAGTATGGACTAATTCTATAATTGCATCAGATGTATGGGTTTTTCTTTTAAAACTAGACTTTGTCATTTTACCTTTTTGACAATTCTTACATATGATGTTGTCGGGCTTGGTCATCGTCGGTAAGCCTCTGACATTTCTCTTTTTGCTAATCTTTATCATGTTGTCAAAATTCACATGACACAATCTTTTGTGCCACAACCACATGTCTTCATTTGTAGCAATAAAAAAAGTGTATTCAATATCATTCAGATAGAATAAGTTACCTTTTGTCTTCTCACCGGTAGCAATCAGATTTCCTAATTTATTGAAGATCTTTGCCTTCTTATTTTAAATGCTACTTTGTGACCTAAATTATTTAGCTGAGAAACACTCAATAGATTATAATTCAATCCATTTAACCAATAATCATTTTCACATTTTATCTGGTTATTCAAAATTATTATTCCTCTACCTTCAACTGGACAAGGTGTGTCATTACCCATTCTTATTGAACCACCTTTATAGTATTCAAAAGTCTTGAAACTTTTCTTATCACCGGTCATATGGTGAGTGTAGCCAATATCTATGATCCAAACATAATTTTTCCTAACCTTAGATATGAGAGTTGTTTCTACATACCTTTCTTCATCATCATCTGAATCATCCTTTACAGCCACAAACACCATCTCGATGTCTTCATCAGATTCGGTGTCAGTATCATCATCTTTGCATTTTGCTAGGTAACTAGCTTTCTTTCCTTTGTCCTTATATTCTTGGGTATCTCTTCTCTCTGATTGTTGGTAGATTTGGTAATCACCTCTGTCAGACTTCTTTTCAAATGATCTGTCATTACTTCTGTCATCTTTTCTTCTATTAGTACATCTTGCAGCAAAGTGTCCAATCTCTTTGCAATTAAAACAAACAAGTGGTAATTTACCTTTGTATTTACCTTTGCCTCTCTGAATTCTTCTGGCCATAAGTGCTTCAATTTCATCAAGGTCATCTTCTTCACTTTTAGTATCACTATCTTTTCTCATAGTGTTTTTATACCTTGATTTACTTATTCTCATAGAAGACTTGAATGCAGACTCTATGTTTGGTAAGACACTATTATCAAAGTTATTCATCTAAAATGAAATCAATCTTCTAATCAAACTATCTAGAGTAACATTTCTATTCTCTACTTCTCTTATTTCTTGAATGGAAGATACTCTAATAGCATAAGTAGGCAGTAAGGTTCTTAGAATTTTACTTACCACTGTATCTTCTTCTAGTACACCTCCAACTCCTCGGATAGCATTAACTACCTCTTTGATTCTTGTGCTGTACTGAGTGATGTTTTCATCTTCTTTCATTTTGAGATCATCAAACTTTCCTCTAAGGCTTTCTATCTTGGCTCTCAAAACATTCTTGTCACCACCATGTACAAGCATCAATTTGTCCCACATCTACTTTTTCGTCTTTCATGATTTTACATCTTCAAATTCAGCATCAGAGAGTGAGGAAGAAAGCTCTATCATCATGTCATTGTGTTCATGCCTCTCTCTCATTTTTTCAACTGTTGGTGCTCCTATGGGCAACACATATTCAGTTTATAATTATTGAGTAACATCATTACCAATACCCGATAAGTGGAGTCTTATTCTACTCTTCCATGAAGCAAAATTGTCTTTGTTCAACTTGGGCACATCTCCTCTGTTCATCTTGTGATCTTTAGCTTAGGTCTTGAAACCTTCCTTTCTAAGAACACAAGCTCTGATACCAATTGTTAGGAATAACTGAGAGGGGGGTTAATCAGTGGCCTCAAAAATTAATCCTTAAATCAACCCTTTGAACTTATAACCACAAATTATATCTCAAGTTAACTTCTATCCTACAAGATGAATGTCATGAAATACTTATATCAATTTACTACTTGTCAAATTTCTCTGTCAAACCTTCTTCTATATGTTTACCGATAGGCAGTCATCTATTTATCGAAATACAGTAAATATGCAGAGTATATCGATAAATCCTGAATTAACTATGTAAGATACAAAATAGTAAAGAAATGAATCATATACACATAACACATGGATTTTTAACGTGGAAATCCTGTTAAGGGAAAAACCACTGGGACTGGTACCCCAAATTTTCACTCTTCTGAAGTGAGCACTGTTAAGAGCCAACCTTGTTAAAGGTTACAAACACACTGTTAGGTGTGACCTTGTTAGAGGATTTAGAAATAGTTTTTCAACTAGTATCTGGCATCTAATGCTACCATCCTTGATCAAACTCTCTTGGCCTGT
>MU224676.1:5626434-5647408 GCA_018584345.1 Thuja plicata | reverse complement strand
CTAATGATCTATTCATACATACAACTCAATTGTAGATTTTCAGATCTATTGTAGGTCCATTACTTCACTGATCAATATAATCAAATATATACCTTTGCTCCACACTTGTTCTTCTCTGTGATGCTTGCCTCACTGTTTGTCGGTGTCTATAGAATCTAGCTCTTCCTTTAGCTTGTTGATCAGGACTAAAATGAAGACTTTGTTCTCCTTCAAATTTCCATTAGCATCTTTCCTTTTCTTGTTCACCCCACACACACACTTCGTAATGAATTGAGTTTGTCTCTTATAGACATGATTTCCAGTCTGATCTCGTAGAGATATTCTTGCCAACTGGATAAAGTAGCTTTAAATAAATTACTTATCTCCAGCTTTATCTGGATGATTAAAACAATGATAAGTATATGTTAACTCTATATTTAGCTTCTTGATAGCTAAGCATTTTTGTCATTTTCTAAACTCTTTGTTCTGTCGGTCAACACTTCAGTTATTCATCAGTGATAACTTACTATTCCATCGGTGTGACTTCAATTTTCATCAGGATCTTCATCCTTGTCTTCTCCGTTGGGCAACACTAAAATTCTATTAGTCAGGTTACCCTATGTTTTTCTTGTTGGGAAACACTGTAACTTTGCTCATCGATAATGTTGTGCATTTGTTCGTCAGGCAACATTGTGACTTAGTTCTTTTACTCTAACCATCGGGTACACTTCGTCGGTATATGCAGTCACTTAGTGAATACTTGACTTATATGCATTACTGATAGCATAGCCTTTGATTCATCGGTTCTTTGAAGTCTTTGGCAGTATTATAATCACAATATAGATTATATCAAGTTGACATCAATGAAAATACAATACATTAACTGATTTAATGCCTTGCATGATCATCAACTCAATATATTCAAACATTTAATTAGTTACATGTCATCACTATCAACACGTGCCTAACACGGGTTCTATGGATCATGACCTCAATATGGAGAACAATATTGTGTGGGTCACTCAAGGCTTTATCATCATCCTTCAAAAATTTAAGGTAATGAGGGCTAGCAATGTGGCTAACCATGTTCTGGAATTGATCAACATCTAATTTGTTAGGGACATTTGTCATGTGCAAAGCATCCTCAAGGACTTGCTTGTATCTCGGGGACAACTCCTAAGAGCTCAACGATCGAAATCTGAGCTGGGGTTCTTTGCAACTGATCAACAAGACTATAGCTTGACTTCAGATTAACTGTTGGCTTCGAGGTGACATTCTTGGATGCCACTTGCTTAGGTTTACTTGATTGGCTTGAATTGGGTCCTCTAATGACAACAGAACCTTGAATTTGTGTGACAACATTGAGGGCTTGCGATGACACTCTAGAGTTGGGACCCCTTAGCACCACAATGGGCTCTTCATCAAAGATAGGAGGAGATTCCACATCTAGATCATAACCATAGGGATCTCTACCCCTAATCATGTTGACATTTTCTTCTACAAATCAGAGCATGTTGATAGTATTCTCTGCATCTTTGTAAGTGTAGTTGATCTCAGCTTTGCCACTCTTAACTTTAGAGGTTTCCCCCTTCTCATATTTGGGCAACGGTTCCTTGAATGCCTTATGATCGGCGTTGGTGTTCAATCCATCTATCTTAAGTTTTCCATTCTGAATGAGATCTTGAATAATATGCTTGAGTTTGTAGCAGTGTTCAATGTCATTTCCAATACCATTATGAAACTTGCAGAAGGCTTTCTCATCCCACCAATGTGGCTTAACGTCAGGTATATGATGTTTCGTAGGATCTTGAGGATGTGCAAGGTTGTTGGCAATGAGCATTTTCAAGACATCCTCATATGAATCACCAAGTTTTGAAAATTGACGTCTTTCTTTCTTAGGTCTATTTTGGTATCTTGGCTTACTCTCTTGTTTATTAGATGTATTGAGCTTCATAGCTTGAACAACACTAGACAAGTGGAGCACCATTTGATCTTTGGGTTGAGAGGAGTCCACAACTCCATCATTGACCACTTGTTTGTTCCTATTCCAGCGTGAATTCTTCCATTTATCCTTGTTAGAGTTGTTGTTATTTTTACCATTTTTGTTTTTGTTTCCATGTTTGGTCAAAATTCCTTGTTCTTTTAAAACATCTTCAATCCTACATGCGGTTTCAACCATGGTATCAAAGGAATCAAAAACCATTTTTCTAACTTCATACCACATTTTAGGAACCAAATTGATAACAAGGATGTCGGTCTTTTCATTTTTAGGAATGGTTCTAGAATATCAAGAGCACTGTCATCTCCACCTTTGCAAGAAAGTAACAAAGGATTCCCCTTGACTTTGTTTTAAATTGCATAAGTCCAACATAGTGATTGATCTTGAAAGATTGTATGCAAAATGTTGAACAAATATATGAACAAGCTCTTTGAAAGTCTTGACAGGGGGATTTATATTGGTGAACCATTCCATTGCTTAACCTTTAAGACTTCTTGGGAACAACCTCATAAGGTATGAGTCATCTTGATGACTCAAAACTTGTGGTATAAAATTGGCGCACGTGATCATGTGGATCTCCATTCCCATCATATTTGTCATATTGAGGGATCTCAACCTTCCTAGGGAAGTCTTTCATGTTAAAAATTTTGTCAAAAGGATTAGGACAAATTGAATCTAGTGAGAATGAATTCTTAGGTGCCAACACCTTTTCCATCATGCTCTTAAGTTCTTTGATCACCTCCTCTTGAGATGGACCTTGCTTCTTGATTTTCTTGTCCACATAAAAGTTATAGGGAACTCTAGCACCTTTGTTGATTAGACTCTCTAGGAACTTGTGTTTATTTTTCTCTAGATACTTCTCCACATACTATTGGAAAAGTGGTTCTTTTTGCATTTTCATGAAGTCTTGGGAGCTGCAGTCAAAATTTGAACTACTACCCCCATACTGTGAACCATGATGAGCACATTGTGAAGGTTGCCTTGAGTTCCTAGGAGATGTTTGTCTTCTATGATGATCCTGTCTTGAAGCCCTTCTTCCTCTAGGGCTAGGAGATCATGATGACGCTCTTGAATGTCTTCCACTTCATGGAGTCTTAGGAGGAGTGGATGGAGGAGAGTTATTTCCACCACTAACATGCATATTGTTAAATTGATCATTGAGTTACTGCGCCAAGATCCTATCTTGTTGCTCTTGAAAGGCTTTCTTTTCCATTTCTACCAAAGTCTATCTCTCCAACTCTAGGAGTCTAAATTTTTCTTCCTTTGCAGCTTGTTCATCTAGGAAGGCTTTCTTTTCATGCTTAATCCTCTTAAGTCTTTCACTAATGTATTCTAAAGATGTCTTGAGTGGTGAACTTGGTCTTGAATTTTGAAATAAGTTGTTGGTATAGGTTGCATTAACATGAGTGTCATAAAGCTCATCTCCTTGGTTCTCATGTTGTGATAACTCATCTTCATAAGCTTGTCTTTTACCTCTCTCTCTCTCTCAACCCTTTGGTGTGCATCTAAATATCTAGTTGAGATAAAGGGTGAAGTTGGGCGACTGTTATGAGAGGAACCACCAAATGAAATAGCATATCTATGCTTTGCAAATATATCATCAAGACATTTATCCATGTATTCTCTCTCTTGTCGAGTCATTGTGTAACTCATATCCATAGAAGAGTGCGAAGATGCTAAGGGAGTACCCAACTCACTAAGGTGACTCTTGGAATCAAACCAAACTTCTGAGTTGTTCCTAGGTGATTGATCAAATATGGGTTCTGTTGCCTTACATTTTTGGCAAGTTTGTACTAAGGGTAATTGGTTGAAGACTAATTGAGGTCATTTTCCTTGATTTACTTGATATCTTGTTGTAACTGGCATGAAAGAAAAGGTACTAGCTGATAGGATGACCCTAAGAAACGTTGATATCAAACTTGGATAGTAAATGCATTAACTTGTCCAAAAAGAGAGGTGATAAGATAGAATTATGCAAGAGGCGTAAGCCAACACTGCCACAAAGGTGCCCATGCTTCAGATAAGTATCCTAGCACATATGGATAAGGAGGATGATCTTACCCAAGTTATATTGATTGAAATTGAATTTTGTATGAAAGTGAATGGACAAGAGACTACCAAAACTCTCCAAGTATGTTATCAAAGAATATAAAGGTTTATCTTTTCAACAAGGACGGTTTCTAGCTTACCAACTCCAAGCAAGGTCACTTGTGAAATTAAAGATTGCTTAGCTCAACAGGTCAAAACGCAAGAATCCAAAGCTAAAAAAGCTTCTAATAGTGGGGTAAATGGCCTAATCTGACCTGAATCGACCAAGGAAATTGGAAAATTATAGGATAACAAGGTTAAGGAAGCTCAAAATTGACAGCAAACAACTTGTTGGTATAGCAACAAAGGATAGATTCTTGCAACAAAAGGCTTTCTCATGCGAAGATTACCATAGGACCGTGCAAATTTTTGCAGTTTGATGTGAGGAAAATAGAAATGGTGTGACAGGATGACAGCAAATTGACAGCAATTTGGTAGAATATGGTGCGATGATTATCACTGTATCATGCGATGAAACTCACAGGGCCGCGTGAAGAACTATTTTCTCACGTGAGGTTTCTGACAGGAAGGACAAGGAACTCAATTTTGTTCATTTTAAATAACCAACTAGATGCATTAACTGATTTTTCTCATGAATTAGGCACACAAGAAAACAATCAGGGAGTTCAAAAATGTCTTCAAACAATGAGCAAGGGACAAAGAAACCTTGCGCATGATCAAGAATAGTGACGTAGTATTTCTACTCCCTAAAAACTTCTACTTGTGTATGTTCTCAAAATGTTTTCCAATCACGCACATAGTCCTAGAGGATAAAAAGTTGGTTGCATTATGGTTCTTAGTAATGGTTTGACTCTGTAACTTTTGCAATCGCAAGTGGGTGAAATCCAATCCTGATGCACCAAGGTTTTGACACAGTCCAAGAATTTAATCAATTAAGAGCTGTTGAGGAGATCTGACAACCCAACAAGAAACTACACCCGTGGAGATTTCTTCCACAAGGACATTTATATAGCAGTTGTTGCTACCATGGAAAAAATGGCTATTACTTCTTGAGGTTCCGTTTACATGGTTTACCCAATAAAGGGAATGTCCACTACGATTAACCATCTCTAACAAGGAAGAATCACAATATGAACCACATGGGGACTTGGTTTGGATTCAAGGGTTCCAAGTTTCTAATTCTCCCATAAGGGAAAAGAGCATAATTGACCCACTAATTTGAAATCACCCCACCCAAGGTTCGTAAATAAAAAACAATGACCACCAATCTCAAGAGAGAAAGTACCGTCAAAAGTTGAAGACCAAACCAAGTAAGATAATAACAAATCATTCCCTACCTACAAGGGGATCTATAATCAAGAAGAGCTTCTCATGTAAGACAAGAGAATGGAGCCAATTCTCTCAAGATTGCCACAAATAATGTTCATAAGGCCTAATTACTATGTGAAACATATATGCAAGAAATCAAATCTAGGTTCATTCTTTAGAGCACCAATTGGAAATGTGATCTATGAAAGCAAGAAACACTCAAGCTAAACACATGAGAGGTTCATTTTTATTTCCAAAATCCAAATGTTATAGAGATGCCACAAAATACCTCAATTCCAAAGCAACGCGAACATTTTGTCGTTTATCCACGCAAGTCCAAATCAGCAACAGTAAATCAGAAACCACCATAAATAGTAAACATTAGTGGTTAGAGATCAAAGATATAAAATATAGCACTAAAAATCAGATCTCTGGTGTGAAATCTCGCACGAAGATTCTCAGGATGCTGCACGAAGATTCTCACAATGTTGCGCAAAGAAATGCTTTCGTGCGCAAAGAAGTGCACAGACAGCAGAAAAAAAATATAGAAAATAGATTAATAATAGATCACTGCCTGGTGTCAGATGTCGCGCAAAAATTCACAAAGAGCCACACAAAGAAACTCTGCATATCGCGCAAAATTTTGCACAAACTGGAAAAACTTCACCCCGTTTTAAGCAAAATGTCACGCAATTTTTCATCATAGAGCCGTACGGATGGAAAAATCAGATTTGCAAGAAAAGAATGAGAATGGAGCTAGATCTGCCCCACAGTGGGCGCCAAAAATATGTGCTAAAAATGTGTCACACTTCTATGAATTATTGTATCCAATATTGCTCAAGAATGAGATCTCGAATGATGACTCATAGCTCTCTATTCACGGAGTGCAAGGGTTTGTAATGGAGGCCCTCAGATTGACCTAGTTTGTGCCCATGCAAGTACACCATAAAATGAGAGATTCAAAGAGGAAAATCAAGAATGCTAGTCTCCACGATCATCAAGTTTACATGAAAATGAAAGCTATTTTATATGATAACAATTCAAGAAAGGAAATTAATCTATATGATAACAATGCATAATTATTCTATGAAAGGAAATACAAATGCAAGATCAATCTATGAAAGGAAACACGAATCTAATCTAACATGCAAGTGAAAAATTAATCTAAATGGAATGCCATGGGGCATGAAAGAAGAAGACAAGAAGAGAGAAGTTGCAATATCCAAGCTCAAGTGCTCAAATTCTCTTCCAAAGTTGCTCTCCAAACCTGCAGCATAACAATAGCCTAAAATCTTCATTCTCAAATGAGAAGGAGAAGTTTCCTTATAAAGAGCAATGGACGGTAGAGATTAAGAGGCAAAAATTAAAGGCTATGATTAAGAGGCAAAAAGCCCACCACTTAGGAAGATGTGTAGAAAAGGGAACTTTATTTATTTTTATTTAATTTATTTCCTTTTTCAACAAAGAGGGATTTAAGTGGGGGTTTTATTTAATCTAAAAGAGGGATTTTCTTTTAATTAAATAAGATTATTTAATTTAATTAAAAGGGATATTTTAATTAAATGAGATAATATTATTTAATTAAGAAAGATTTTAATTAAATAAGATAAGATTATTTAATTAAAAAGGAATTTTAATTAAATAAGGTTATTTTATTTAATAAAAAGGAATTGTTTTCTTTTAATTAAATAAGATAATTGATGAAATGACCAAGCCTTAGGAAATATTGAAATAATTGAATTAATTACGGTTTGATCAAGGAAATTAATTTGAATTGAAAATGTTGCAAAGCATTGATTCAAGAATTTGATAAATTGATAAATGGGGGCTCATAGTCCAGGCGACCATTTTAGGGTGCATACACTCATGAAAAACTATAATGGAATCCATAATCTGTCTCCCCAGAACAAAACCATTTTGTTTGGTTAGAGATCATATTAGGCAGGAAGCTCAAAATTATAGAAGTAAGAACCTTTGAAATGATTTTGTACAAATAATTGCAGAGGCTTATAGGTCTAAATCCATCAACAGTATTAGCTCCAGGTTTCTTAGTTACGAGAGCTATAAAAGTGGAGTTGATTTCCTTAAGGATAGTTTTAGTACCAAAGAACTCCTTAATAGTAGAACAAACATATTTACCTGTAATACTCCAAAAATGTTGGAAGAATAACAACTGGAACCCATCTAGACTTGGGGAGTTTTCTCCTTCAAAGGAAAATACAACTTAATTTTGAGATTCGAAGGAATGGC
Source organism: Thuja plicata (assembly GCA_018584345.1). Classification (NCBI taxonomy): domain Eukaryota; kingdom Viridiplantae; phylum Streptophyta; class Pinopsida; order Cupressales; family Cupressaceae; genus Thuja; species Thuja plicata. Next base: position 5,639,823 of record MU224676.1, on the reverse strand, counting down.
TTTAAGGAAAGCATTAGACAGATGATCCACTTTCCTAGGAATCAATTCAAGTAATTTTCCTTTATCTTCCAAGTTAAGGTTTTGGTCCTTGGATAATAGAGTTGCAAAGTACCCCAAATTTCTTCCCTTATTTCCTCTTCTTTAGAAATGATACCTCTAGTGGTGGATAGGGAATGAATCTTGTTTATAGCCTTGTGTTTAAGAGCAGTAAGATGAAAAATCTTGTGTTCTTATCTCCCAATTTCAGCCAAAGAGATTTGGATCTCTGCCTCTAGAAAGTCTCCTCCTTAGCTATAATGTTGTGGAAGTCTGCAAGAACTTGATTCTCTTGGGTTTTCAAACTTTCAGTCAGACCATTTCTTTGAATTTCCTCCTGAATATCTTTCAGATCAATTTGGATTTTATTTTTGGACTGAAAAATATCCCCATAAACATTCTTGTTCCATTATTTAAATTTATATTTAACATTAGCCAGTCTCTTAACCACTTTAAACATTGCAGAACCTTCCACTTTTATGTTCCACCACTCCCTAGTTTTACTCTCCAAGTCAGGATGGTCAAGCCACATCTTCTCAAATATGATAGGCACATTTCTTTTGCCAGAGAAAGGACTAACAGAGAAAGTAATAGGAAAATGGTCCGAGCCAACTCTATAGAGAGAAGTGAGAGTGCAGGAAAATTTAGTGTACCAATCCAGGGTGATGACCACCCTATCAAGCTTGACTTGGATAAGATCAGCTCCAACTCTACAATTAGACCAAGTATAATTTATTCCTTCCAGCTCAACATCCAACAAGCTTTCATTTATTATAAAATCCATAAAATCAACCCTGCTTTCCACTTGGGTCATATTCCCTCCCGATTTATCTTCCTGCTTCAAAGGGGTATTGAAATCCCCTATGATCATACAATTGTTCTCAGTGCAGGTTTCCCTAAAATCATGCAACTTCTTCCAAAGCTTCAATCTTCTTGATTTTATATTAGGAGCATAAACATTAATAAGAATCTAGGAAAAATTATCCTTAAGACTCCAAACTTTAACTGCAAGAAATTTTTTCTCTTCTTTTAGAAGCTGGCAGTTGAAACAAGTTTGATTCCAGAAAATAGTCAACCCCCATAAGACCCTTCAGAACTACTTCCATAATTGCTCCCATTTTTAATCAATTTTAGTTTCTCTGTCTTTTCTTTTATCATCTTTGTTTCTTGAATCATCAGAATATTCGGTTTAGAATCTCTCACTAAATTCCTAACTACATCTTGCTTATGAGGACCATTGAGTCCTTGAATGTTCCATGAAATGATCTTCATTTAAGGATTGGAGAACAAACCTGATGGATGGTGAGTTTTTTACCATCCGCTATGTTATGTTTTGCTTCCTCTTCCCTCTAGGATTTATTAGATTTCCTTCCTTTATCTTATCTTGGAGTACTAGTATCAGATTTTGCTGACCTCTTGTCAGAACTCCTGGTTTTTGAGCCCCACTCTTTTTTTCTGACTTTAAGTTGAGGTTCCCTATTAAAGCACTCTAAGGTTTCTTCCCTGAGTTTTATTCAGATCATTAGCAGAATGGTCTCCTTGGGAGGATCTAAAGCCTTTCTCTCATGATCCTTTCTTTGGGTCTCCCACCTTTTTCCAAGAGTTTTCCTTATCCTCTACATCTATATCTTTCTTGTTGTCATATTTTTCCAATGGTTTAATCTGTTTTGGATTGAAAAGAGAATCCTTATTATTACCACTTATTAGATAGTTCTCAGCTTCCAGGCTATCCTCTGAACTCTTGGTTAAGACATTTTTTGTCCCTACCAGGGAGTCTTCTTCCCTAGAGTCCCTTACTTTTTCTTCTCCTTTGGAAGGAGCCATACTATCTTCCACCCTTAGGTCCTTAAGTGTTTCTTCTCCTATAAGATATTCCACTCTTTCTTCTGTTGTAATTTTCAGACAAGTGAGCTCATTTATCCTTCCTTCTGATTCTTGATTTTCTGATTCTTGTTCTATGCTTGTTTGTGTTTCCCCTTTTTTCTCCTTTTGATGAATCTCATTATTCTCTTCAGAGTTACCTTTTGCCTTTTGATCCCCTTTTTATTCAGGGATTATAGAACGGATAGTAATTTCCTCTATTTTTTTCTTCCACTCCATTCTCTGACCTTTGTTTTGTTCTTGAACCTTCTTTTTTTTTTTCCTTTTGAGGTTTTTAGGTGCATTTTTTTTCCCAGTGACCATATTTCTTGCATTTGAAGCAAGAAAAAGGCATAGATTCATATTCGAACTCTTGCTTCCAAGACCCCAACTTTGATTTCAGAGTTATAACTGGTGGAATATCTGCACTTTGTTGTATGTTCACACAAATCCTAGCATAAACTTGTCTAGTCCTTGCTGCTGTCATTGGGTCTATGGAGAGAAGCTCCCTAAAGGCACCGACAATGGCTATCTATATATCCTCATGACAATATTCCAAGGGAATCCCAGGAAGACAAACCCAAACTAGAGCAGCTGTGAAAAGACTATCATTATAGTTGAGGCTTGTCATCCATTTTTGCAGAGATAAAGAGGATTTACCCATCATCCAAGGACCACCACACATAAATTTTGATAGGTCTTCCCCATTAGAGAACTCAAATGAGAAAAATCATTTTGGCATTGCAACAATGTCAACTTGGCCTTTAAGCCTCCATTTCTTATCCGCAAAGGATCTGACTAAATCTATATTCAGTCATGGACCCATCAAATTTCCAACTAGGGTAGTAGCCATGATTGACACAGTATGATCAATAATTAGGTCGGGAATAATAAAGCCAATATCTCCCTTAAGTGGTTCGAAAAAAATATTCACCTTTGGGAATAAGGAATTGCTAGAGGGTTTAACTCCAAAAAGACCCGACCAATTCCCTTTACCTAGATTCATGGAAAATCCATCTGACTTACCTTCAATCGGTTTTTTTGACTCATCCCCAGCATTAGAAATTTTAGGTTTTTCCACCTTTGGCCCCATGACAAGACCATCATCATTTCTGGACAAAGCCAAGGTTGACCCACCAACTTTTTCCTCAACATCTGACGATAATCTTACAGCAGATTCTGCTTCCCCTGTTGTAGATCCTGCTGCAAGACCTTCAACTCCCAGCTTCCCTCCCTTGTTCAAATTCAAAAAACCATCTCCCGCTCTTTCCCCTCCTCTTTCCTACTCCCACTCCATGCTTGAATTACATTTCATGAATGTTTACATACAATTAAGTTTATGTTTTGATATTACATGCGTAAGATAGAAAAGCATCCATGGTCGGTAATGCAAGGAATTGATTAATAAAGAATTAGGGGTTAATTGATAAAAGTTTTAAGGGTACTGATTCACCCCTCCCCTCTCAGTACACACCATTATATTATTCCAACAATTGGTATTAGAGCTAGATCTCTTATTTGGAAATGTTTAAATCACTTGAGAGAAAAGATCATACAATGGAAAGGTATAAGCTAGATAAGAATATTAAAAATCAGAAGTTGTAGATACAGATATTCTATGAGCAATACAAAGAAGAAAGAATCAAGCTGAGAGAGCTACTGGATGAAAGAAAAGTTATGGCATCTTGCTGCAATGAAACAGACTATCATGAAGAAGAGATACCTGATTTGTTTGAGTCATCAGGATCTACATCTAGCAATACATCAAACACATTTGAAGGAAGCATTACAAGTCTGAATGAAATCAATCAACATTTTACAAAGAAAGTAAAGGTACTGCAAATCGGTCAAGAGACACAGATGGTAAGGATGATTGATTTTATTAATAATGCTAGACAAGCTAAACAAGAAAGAACATTAGCTATTGATGACAGGAGGAAGATGACTGAAAAGCTACAAGAGAGAGAGACTGGAATACAAAGACTTACTGAACATCATCATGATATCACCAATCAAATAGTTCTTATGAGTCATGAGGAAAAATGAGTGAACATAGAACTTAATGGGAAATTGGAAGCTATTGGTGAGCTAAGAGAAGAAAATGAAAAACTGAAGCATGAAGTAAGGATTCAACAACAACACAATGATATGATCAAGAAAGCTGAAGAAAGCACAAAAAGAATGGATGATTTTCTGAATGGACAAAGGAGACTCAACAACAATACTGGTCTAGGATATATCGAGCATGGAGAATCATCATACCAAGCTGATAAAAAAGATGCTTGCACAAATACAAGACCAAGGAATCAGTCATGCAATCACTATGGAAAACTAGGCCACACATCTAATGTTTGTAGGAGCAAAGCTAAAGGTATTCCTAAATCCACATATACATTCATGGGTAAATGTTATAACTATAACAAGAAAGGATACAAAGCACGTGAATTCAGATCTAAGGTGAAACAACCAAAGAAGGAAACCTACATGGAAAAATATTGTTCTACTTGCAAAATGCATGGGCACACATCTCTTGAATGCAGGAAGAAGTGAAAGCAAGCATGGAAACCTAAAGAACAAGAAAATGCTCATCAACCGAGAAGAGTCGGTAACTCATATGTTTGGGATTAAAATACATGGAAAAATTACACAACATGTGGTAGATATGGGCACATAGCTACAAACTGCATGAGGAAATGGACAAGAAAGTCTAGAAGCTAGACTAACCCCGAAATGGCATGCTTACACTGTCATAGGGTTGGTCATCTAAGCAAGGACTGCAGAGACCAAGTGACAGAGTCAAGAACTTTTTCCAATGGCAATACCATTGAAGATATCAAGAGAATGAGAAATCAAATGTGGAGGAAAGCTACAAACAATGATGATGCTGGACCAAGCAATACAATTGGTGACACCCTATCCAATAGATTTGGTGATATCACCACCCCCACCTAAGCAGAATAAGTAATTATGGAACTGCACTATACAAAGCTATATTTTACACCAGTTCCATTATACATTGATAATATGCCAAATTAGCATGAATAAAGATGCACTATGGTATTACTTGTTACAAATTTTTGAATCCAATCTCGTCAGTCAAATGCATACCGAGAATCATCAGTGAACATATAAAAGCTGAGTTTTTAATGTAAACTGAGCATCGTCAGTAACCATGTAAAAAGAAACTAAATTCTTCACTACATACCGAGCTCTGTCGGTGAACATGTGAAAGGTCAATTGAATTGACACTTACCCCAAGTAGTGTATACTAACCGAGCTGAAAAGTTTGTGTGATGATTGAGCGAATCCGTCTTCGACCACTGAGAAGTAGGTAAAGAATTAATTGCACCACTTAGGGCATCATCTATAAAAGGGTGATAGAGAGCTCATTAATTCACAAAGTGATTAAGAGCAAAGATCAGAGAGAAGATAAGAGTGGAGAACAGAGCGAAGAACAATTACCAGATTGCAGAGTGACTCACATGCACATTCACAGCCACTCTGACAGATTAACAACAACTACAACAGATCAAGTGAGTAACTAAGACTCACTAAGCTCATAGTTTGTATACGAAAGAAGCCCTAAATTTCCCGTAACATGGAAACCACATTGTGCATTTGGAAGATCAAGAATGGAAAGGATAAAAATGTTAATCTGATCAAGAACTCTACATGTGAAGAGTCTAAGTACAAATTCTGCCCTGAAATTGCTTCACAACCTGACGATGTTGGAGTCTTCTCAAGCATACCACTTAGGTTTTTCTATTCGAGGATGTCTGAGCCTATATCCACTGTAAGGTTGTAGAGATTGGAGATCTCAAAGTTTAGGAAGCTTACAAGAAGCTTTGCATAGATGGAAATATCAAGGATGAACATAAACACATTGAGGCAAAAGGGTTGATAAATGCCCTAATGTTCATGAAGGAATTCAAAACTGAGTGGATCTAGATAGTTCTTAGCCAGATACATGACCAAAATATATGGTTGGGCTAGCTAAAACTGATCACCAAGGATGTAATACACGTAGTAACTAGTTATCCAGTAACTGACAAGGTCAAAGCACTCAAACATCCTCCTCTCCTCGATATAGAAAAGATGATAGGTGCAGTATGGGATGACAGAGGTTTAAAAGTAAACTCCATCATTGATCTAGAACTGAAGTTCGTTGCATGTGTATTGGGATACAAGGTATTCCAAGCCAGCCAGTTAAATAGCATAGCATGCGGAGCAGTTGACACTGCCCATAAAATTGTGAAGAAGGGATTACAACTGGACCTATCCAAGCTTCTACAGAAGCAATTGGAGGAGAAAATTAGGACAATTAGGTCAACAAGAACTAATTCATGTAAGTTCAAATCACTCCTCTTGTGTATATTTTTCTATTTTCAGAAATTCTTCCCATCTGTCGGTAATGTCAATTGGGACACTACCCGACCAGTGACAATTCAAATTAGTGAATTTATTAAGTCACTAGGGGACAACATTACATCAGTCATGGATGCATATTTCACCGGATTCAAAGATAGAATGCAAAAGAGGATGAGGATACCTAAACAACTGGTGGAAAAGTATAAGGATGATATATGTTTCATAGTGGATATTGACACCACCTTGATCCAAATAGATTTACCGAGGACATCATGGTTAGCACCACTTGATTATGAAATCAACATTGATCAGGCCACAAATTCTATTGAAGCATTACTAAATGAGGTAGTTGACAAATCACTACAAAGATTTGGCACCTATGAAGAAGATAAGGCTAGAATTAAAATAGGCCTAGTAGTGAAGAAGATTGATAGAAAGAAGACTAAAATGGTTAAGACACTTCAAAAGACATTGTCGGTTGATGATGAAGAAAAATAACAAAAAGATGACACCGAGGGACAGTCACCCATCGGTGAAGGTGAACAAGTGAGTGACTCCAAATCAACTGAGTCTGATGCACCACTTGCAAAGAAAACAAGAACTATTGCTGCATCCAGGATGAGGAGTCAAACTACAAAAGATACAAACTCACCACCGGTCAAGAAAGGAATAGTAAGGACTTACAAAAGAAAGCCTCAAACTGGGAAATAGGCACTAAGGAAAAGAAGAAAATACATCCAAGGAAAAGAAGATAAGGATGAGACCGAGAAGGATGAGAAAGAAAAAGGAGCTCAAACAGAAAAGAACAAAGTTCCTACAACAATTGATGAGATTGCTGCATCAATTGTCAAGATAGGTAGCATATCAAATCCTAAGATCAAACAATGGCTAACTCTGAAACCCAAGGATCGGGTTAAGATAGAAGAAGCCATCATCCAGGCAATGATTGCATTCAAGTATGTACCTGTATAGTTTGATAAGATAATACCACAAGAACTTAATAACAACCTATCAGCAAGGTGGACATATGCACTAAAAACTGAAAAATAGATAAGGAAAAGATCCCTAGTAACAATTATGCCACCTGAGTCAAAGCTGGAAGAAATTGATGAAATGATGAAGAAGTATTCAAAGAAGTTCTCAGCAAAATTGAGATCCTACAAAGTACTATAGGGAAGCCTAATAGAGATTGACAAAGAAATCGATGAAGCTTGGAGAGAAATACTTAATCTACCTAAAGAGGATACAAGCCCTAAGAAGGTAGTAGCACTTATTGAGACCCCTCACAATGAAGAGAAATAGGCTACACTGAGCCCAGAGCACATCATTCTAAATGAAACTGAGGATATCAATCCAGTTGATCTGACAACACAGGCAAGCAAGGCCATGGATGACATACCACAGATCTTACAATCATTAAAGGATACTACATATGACAAAATCAAAGATATAACTATAATAGATATCACTAGAGGTGATCTTGTAGATGAAGTAAAGAATGATGAAGATATTAAAGTGACCACCGATCAAGAAGAAGAAAAGGAAAAGGAAACACATGATGCTGCACAGGTCAATATACCAAGACAAATGTCATTATTGATACAAGCTATCAATATCATCTCAGAAGAAAAGGAGAAGACACCTGACCATGATGCAAGCATACCCAAGGATAAGGGTGATGGGGAGTAGAAATGTACAAATGATGAATAGAAAGGTACAAGTGGAGAAGAAAAACAAAGTGATGTCAAGGATACCAAGGAAGAAAAAGTTGCAGAATAAGATAAGGTTGATGTAGAGACATCCACAACCAACCGGAAGGTGAATAACGAGTAGTAGGATAAGGGTACAACACCTCTAAAGCCTTCACCAAGTACATCAGACCAACAAAAGGAACTTGCTATGGTACTTCATACAAGTGTTTCCACTACAATTGCAAAGAAGAAGAGGAAGAATAAAAATCCAGTAACATTGGATGAAATTATTGACATACTAGACTGTGATCCTAGGACATTGGATCCAGAGTCACTTACAAAGTATGGTGAACTTTGTAAAAGAAAGGCAACTCAGGACAAGCTTGGGAAGGAGCACAAGAGCTCCCAAGTCCTGGAGACAACCAAAGATATACTATTGTAGATTGTATCTGACACATATATTGATCAAAGTGCACCTATACTTGATCAATTAGCAATTCTTACCGATGCCATCACATCAAAAAATGTAGATGTAGACAAGGCAATAGAAGAACATGCTGAGCAGAAGTGTCTATACAAGCTTACAGAGAAAATCAGCCAAGAAGTGGTAGAAAAAAGGTAAAACTTTCTGAATTAGTTACTACTATAGAATCGATAATATCAAAAGTAGTAAATATAATTCAAAATTTGTGCACATTAGAAACTTTCACTACCGAGCATAGTGACAAGTTGGCCAAAATTGATGAAGATCTTAAGGCAAGTGCACAAAGTCTTACAACCGATGACAATGCATCCAAGTTGCATTATGAGAAGCTAGTAAAATCTAAACTGTTGAGACTAGAGATTCAAGAGGCAGAATCCAAAATCTAAGATGAGGTCACCGAGCTCCAAGCTCTACTACTACCAAATCACACACTACTGCAACAAATATGACTTCGACAAGAACATTGATTGCCACCTTGGAGATGTTTGTTACAGAGAGAATATATGATATGCACGCCAGACTCACCTTGGAATTCATGACCCTTGAGAACCTCAAAGAGAAATGGAAGAAGATGATGGAAGACATAAAGAAATCTCATTCCCACATTTTTGACAAATGGAAATGATAAGGTGAAAGGGGGAAATAATAAAAGGGGAATTATATGTATATATATGTAAAGGAAGAACCATGTACATATACTATACCAAGGTATGCACATAGGGGGAGTTATATTGACAAGATAAAATCATGGTGTATATACTAAACATTTTAGTTTTGCATATATTAGCTTTTGATACTAATATCAAAGGGGGAGATTGATGATCATATTTTCTCATTAGTATACAAAGGAAACAATTTTTGAACTGTCGGTAACATGATCACCGAAAGATAGGTTTACAGTGCAACCCGACACAGCCGTTCACAGAGGTCACTGAAGCTAGTCTTCATCGACAGAATGGTCACAGTATAAACCGACAACACAATCTATAGTGTAAACTGATAGATAGTCTACAGAGCAACCCAAGAAGTAGAATGTCTACAAGGACATCACCGATGAAAGACTACAAAGCAACCCGACCACCAGTCTACCGAGAGACAAATTTATTTACGAGAAATGTGGATATGAGTTACACGTCAGATAAAACACCTGAGTTTTATATTTAGCTTTAAAGATTATCTTTAAAAACCATTTCTTGAGGGATAGGTAAAGCATATGTAATTGTTTTAATCAGTCTAACTGATTGTAAACATGCAAACTAGGAGATCAAGGTCAAGTTGTAAACCTTTGATCATAGAGTTTTTTTTATTGTAAAGCGTGAAACCTAGATAGGTCAATATATTGTATAAATAGTTGTATAAATCAATCAGACAATGATGATTGTAGCCAAAATAGACATCTAAGGATCATATACAAATTTTCATGTAGAAGGACAACAAAAGATGAAATTAGTTATGAAGAACAAGATTCAAGGCTACCGAGCAGAACATAGGTATTAATCAATCACTATAGGTGATACACATACATTGTGAGCTTAAAGGATCTGTACTCAGCAATTCAAGATTGCATATAATCAGGTCAATAAGTATTTTTGACTGCATTCTAACAAGTGTAGAAAATAGAAGAAATCCTTTAAGAAGGTGGATTTAACAATCCTTATGTACATCTCTTAACCGAGTGCACACTAAAGAGTGTTGCTAAATCTCTTAACCAAGTAGACCTAACCAGTCTAAAATGTTACTCCTAATAGGGTAAGATCACCAGAAGTGATCAAACTTGTAGCCTCAACCGACACCTTCCATTCTGCTGATAGTGAAGCTTTGTGGGTTTCATCCCCACCATAATTTTTCCCTTCTTTTAGGGGTTTTCTGAGTTACCAATTCTTATATCATGTGTACTTACATTTCATGAATGTTTACATGCAATTAGGTTTATCTTTTGATATTACATGCATAAGATAGAAAAGCATCTATGGTCTCTAATGCAAGGAATTGATTACTAAAGAATTAGGGGTTAATTGATAAAAGTTTTAAGGGTATTGATTCACCCCTCCCCTCTCAGTACACACCATTCCATTATTCCAACAATAAGTTCATGGTATGGTTTGATTTATTCATAGAGAGGCTTGTAGATATGAAGTTTTCCATTGACCTTGATTCATGGGGATTTTAATCTATACATTTTTTATTTCTTCTATTGGAAACTCCTTATTCATGCATATCTTAACCTAGTTGAGGCTTCATGTTGATAGACATCTTAATCTTATTTTGAAAGCTCTGTGTTTATATATTTGTACATATATTCATGTTCATAGTCTTTTTTTTTGCCATAATGTTTATCTAGATCTGATTTTCATTTTTTTTTCCTTCCATCGTGGGTTCCTTTATTTGGGTATGTGCACCAAGTTGTGGACCAAAAAGGGGGGTATAAGTGGACACTTTTTTTATGAAATCGGGTAAACCTGAACTTGGAACAGGAGTTTGAGAGTCATACACTCAAAATAAGAAGATGCGTAAAAAATAAAAATTGTATTAGTCTGAATCTAGTTTCTAGAACACAATTTTTTTTAAAAAACCTGATAAGATCAAGAGGGTCAAACCTTGCATGCACGAAAACATGTTCTTGATTTTTTTGGAAAAACATAACATTGTTGTTTTTGTGCGCAGTACAAAAGGTATAGTTATATTCAACATTTTTTAAATCTCTTTGGTAGGATGATAGGTAAGAGTGAGATCTAGAAGTTGTGTATTTTTTGTAATTTTCTGATGAGTATTTTTTTCTTGTGATTTTTTGAAGTGGTCGCATCCTGAAAATTTGGTACATGTTCGTGCACTGGGCATAACTTGCATCAAAATAATTGAAATGAATTTTTTTTTTTAAAGTGTATAGAATCAAGTGTAGAACAATAATATGTAATTTATTTTTAATTTTATGAACTATTTCAAAAGTTATTAAAAAAATGGTAGACATATGTCTGTGAGTACAATCAAGACATTGGTAAAGAAAATTAAAGTTTACTATGCTAATGTTGTCCAAAAATAGAAAAAATTATATGGTTAGAAAGCTAAGAAGATGTATGAGATTATGGTGAAAATGATAAAACTACCCAATTGACAAATTGTAAACTTGATGAAGATAAAGTCGAGAAATCATCTTACAAGATAAAAAAACATCTAAAAGAACAAAAATGGAGGGAAAATGAGCCTCCAAGCCTTTAGGTCATTTTTCAAGCCTCTTCCCGAGCCATAACCCGATCAGGTTTCTTAATTTTAAATAACCTGATCAGGTTATGAAAAGACAAAAGTACTTCAAAACCCGATCGAGTTTTGTAAAGAAAAAAGTACTTAAAAACCTGATCGGGTTCTGAAAAGAAAAAAACTACTTCAAAACCTGATCGGGTTTTGAAGAAGTAAAAATTATTAATTTTATTCTCCATAACTAGAGAGAGAGAGGGGGGAGAATGGGAGAGAGAGAGAGGGTAGGGATGGTGGAGAGAGAGAGAGACTCTCTCTCTCTCAATCCCTCTCTCTCTCCCTCCCTCCCTCCCCCTACTTTCTTTCTCTCTCACAATCCTCCTTTGTTCTTAGTTTTTCAAAACCCGATCGGGTTCTGAATAACTAGGAGCATGGAGTCATTATGTTCTCAGAACTCGATTGGGTTCTGAGTAACCAAGAACACAGAGCTGTTATTTTCTCATAATCCGATAGGGTTCTGTTGAATTAGGAGCTTTGTTTGGCTCAACGGTCTTAAAACAATCATTGCAAGTTGTTTAGAGGTCCCACAACTGTTTTTCTGTTATTTTACACCAGGAACATACATGTTTGCACTTTTTTTGCATGTTTTTCTTTGCAATGATTGAAAATTTTGTTTTTTATTTGTTATTTTATCATTGTAAGTTCTCATTTCAAGAAAATGGTTAATTTATTCTTTTTTTTTGTATTTGATGTTCACATGTTATTCTATGTACATGATATTATTCGTAGGGTCCATTCAATACAAACAATGGGAAAGAACAAAAGAGGAATAATTGAACAACAAGAGACAGAAAAGGAAAGACAAAGGGAGCGCATGAGGAGAATACAACAAGGTACAACACCAAATGCAAGCAACGTAAGTGATGAAAATGTTGATGTTGATGTTAATGTGACAAATGCACCATTTCAATTCGATGTCATTAATGAACAAAATGCACATAATGAAAATGAAAATCATCAACATACACCAATTGAATTGATGGGGATATATGCACCTAATTCATCTAATGAAAATGTAGAGCATGCAACTGTGTTAACACCTCCTAGAATAATTCGTAGAAAACCAAAATTTCTAATTAACATTGATGAAAATATTTTGAGGCCAATGCATGATAAAATTTCAGAAAAAAATTGTAGAAGAATTGTTGAAAAGATTTGGAATAACTATTTTGAAAAATTAAATCAAAGTGGAAGATGTCAAGTAGTTGTTGAAATGATTAAGAATATGAAATTTACAGAGACAATGACAATTGTGGGGTTGAGAACATCTGAAAATAGTACTGAGAGAACCATTGTGAGGAATCTATTCAATGCATACCAATCCATTGGTTCAAAATCACGCAGTAAAGATGCTAATGTTACTCGACGTGTCCTCACATCAACTATAATGGGAAAGGAAATGAAAAAATCTCGTATAGTAAGCAAAACAAGTAAGTCATTAAGGATAGGTAGATCAACATTATGAAGAGCCTTACAAAGGTGAGACAAAATTGAGGATCCAAACACTAATTCTCTTTGGTCATTCTCAGTTAGACTCCCACGCAAGGACAAGGTTGTCGTTGTTGCATTAGGATCATTAATTGAAAAGTTTTGGCATGAAAACACAAGGGTTTCACCCAACCAAAGAGACGTTGTTAGGAGGAGAATTGGATCTACAAATCGTATGCCACATCCAAAACACTTTTTGGATATGACACA
>MU224676.1:5600160-5616780 GCA_018584345.1 Thuja plicata | reverse complement strand
TTTCATCCCCCTATGAACACACCAATGTATAGGAAATCATTTTGTATTAACTTCTAGGGAATTGCTAGTATTAGGATTGGTGAAAAGGGCACATATGTCACATTTTTCTATGCCTTTTCTTTTCACAACCTCATAGGATAAACCATCAATATAAAATGTACGACACCTATCCCTCCATGAACCCCATTTTTTCACCTCTTGAGACACCTCATTTGCACTATTGGACATTTTTTCTAATGTAGTGGCGAGGGTAGAGTGATGCTGAAGACCGGAAGCCTTCAACCTATTGACCAATATATTAATTTGTGCACTATTTTGGTTAAGGCATTGCACAAGGTCTTCTTGTGATGCATCTACATGACCTAACGACACATGTGGAGGGCGTACGGGTGGCGATGGTTGTGGAGGAGGAGAATTTTGTGGAGGGTTTACGGGTGGAGATTGTGGTTGAGGGTTTATGGGTGGCGAGGGTTGTTGAGGGTTTACAGGTGGCGATGATGATGCTTCTACAGGGGGTGGTCTTTCATTTCATTTTCATCTTTTTGGGTTGTTTGATGAATCTGGAATTAAATTAATAAAAGAAAACTAAAAATCAATAAAATAACCTAATTTGATTACAATTGCAAACAAAAACAACAAAAACAAACAAACTTACCTTTGTTACGGGGCGCCATTGGTTGAAAATCTTGATTAAATGGTATTTTGTGTAAAACACGATCAGGTTATGCTACTGTTTAACCTCCTCCACACTTCTACTCCATGGTTTAGGCGTTAAAAAATGGCCTAAGCCGCGGGTTGTTTTGTTTTTGTTATGTTTCTCATAACCCGATCGGGTTATTAGAAACTCAATGAGTCTCATAACCCGATTGGGTTATGAGAAATTCCTCATAACCCGATCGGGTTTTGAGGCGCACACAATTTTTTATAATATATTCTAGGCTTGGTATACCAAGCCTAGAACGATTTCAAATTTTTAATAACCCGATCGGGTTATTGAAAATTTGAAATTTTTTTAAAGGTGTGTCCACTTTTTTGGTCCACAACTTGGTGCACACACCCGTTTATAGTGTTATATTTATCCTTTGGACTATATTCCTTTGTATATTTCTATAGTGGGCTTCATCATCCCAATTCTAACTTAAATAGAGCTTTGGTCCAAAAATTACACTTTACAATCTATTTTAAAGTTGATTTGTGATAACCAGTTTCTCATTAGTTAACTGATATCTTATAACATGTGTTTATTGGCAACCATTCACAAGCCTAGTACAATCAACTAGGCTTGTCATGGCATGTTTGTTCACAAGCCCATTGCAATCCATGGCTGACCAATTGTGGGCATTATTGCAAAAAGACTAAAAAAGGGCCCTTCTAGAGAGGGGTTCAATTTGATTGTGTCCTATTTTAGTGGCTGGGGTCTCAAGCTAAACTTTTATGTTCAAAAGTTGTAATCTTCCATTGATCATTGAGGTGAATCATAGATCACAATACACAACTTCTATTATTCTCACAGTTAAAAGTATATATATTTATTGTCAAACATTTATCTTTATACATTAATATAATATTTAGATAAGTAATTGTATTAATAAAGCCGATAGGCTTATTCTGGGGGAGATCTTTGGCCGGATTGTTCGGATGTCTTACTTCGGCCAACAAGTCTCCCCCATAATTTGGGTGTCGATGTGTGCGTCAGTAAAGATTGCCCACCCTCGTTCGTGTGGTTGTTGATGTCTATGCACAAACTAAAAGCTTTGAAGTAGTTTGTGGGCATCCATAAAAGCATTGCAAGATTTAGAATTATTTTACTCCTAACAAGACAATTGTTATGCATGTAATCGGTATGTGGAAGGAAAAAATATACACAACAATCCTTTTCAACGCGGGAAAATGTATGCATATATTTGTGAAGACCCTAATAGGAAAAACAATCACCTTTGAGGTCAAGAGCAGTTATACCATCGACAATGTCAAGACAAAAATTCAAGTGGGTGCTAATATTTGTACGGGATTAAGTTTTCTTCTGAATTTCCTTCCTTTTGTTAGCTGGGATTTGAGTGATAAAAAACTTTTCTTTCAATATATTGAGGTGAGGCTTTCCTAAACATCACACACTAAAGACTGACTTCTAGATTAAAAGTGTTAAATAGTCAAAGTTGACTTAGTTTTCCCAAGCTTAATTTTTTCCTTAATGTGTGATGTTTAAGATTGGCCAAGGCCTTCTTGAGCTGTATCATAATTAAGGAATTCCAACTTTGTGTCAGGAAATTATGTTACAATTAAGTTTTGTTTTACTACGTTTTTAATTGTGGTTTATGCCGATCTCTTATCGAATATGGGTGTTTTATTATAGTAATGGATTTTGTATGTTGATTGCTCTCTCTTGGGCATATTTCTCTACTTGTATTGAGATGTTTATACGAGTTGAGACTGCTATTAATTGTGTTGTTCGAGGACAAGGAAGGTATCCGACCAGATGGGAGGCCTTTTATTGAAAAAAAGAGAGCAGCAGAAAGATGGACAAACTGAAAATTATATTTACCAGACTGAAATATTACACAGCCCTTTACAGCTCTACAGAGCTGGACTCTGCTGGGAGAGAGTGTAATTAGCAAAGTTAGATCTTTCGATATATATATAGAAGATAAGATATGTTTTCCATACTGTCCAGGAAGTGTGAGAACATTCTAGAGAGAAAAGTCTAGATGGATACTGAGAAAGATCTTGATGAATGCTAGAAGTTTCTCTCTTAAATGTGCTGGTCATCAGTGGTCGGTGCAGACAGTGGTAATTGGACGATAATTAATTAATTTTCCAATACCTTTCCATTAAGGTGAAAACCCTTAAGAGGTCGAGGAAAATGAGGGAATACCACCACTACAGCGAAGGTAAGAAGTTATTCAAAATTATGATTGAGATAATTCCAGGTTTCTTAGGAGTTTGAATTTCATGGTAATTAGCGAATGGAAAGAGGTAAGACATATGGTAAGGTGTTGAAGCAACAAAATACTATTCCTGATATAGACTCATCTATGGGGGAGAACAAATGCATGATGAGGATAAACTCGAAGTATATGGTGTTGAGGGAGGCTCTGTTCTCCACCTTGCGCAGTGACTGGTAATATATTTGATTTGATTTCCATGTCTGCTTGGCAAAAAAGAAATTAATGAAATATGAATTCAAACATTCATTCTATTTTTGTTAATGCTGTTTTTATGAGTTGGTACTGCAATATCGAAAATGGAGTTTGTGTTTATGCTGTTTTAATGAGATGGTATTGCATTATTGAAAATGGAGTTTGACTATAGGCAGAAAGTGAAAATTCATTTTTTCACTTATCTTCCAGGTGAACCAAACAGACCCTAGAGTCACAATACTTTTTGAAAGTTTATTCAAATATTTTCAGATATTATGGTCATAATTTGTTGACGAGCTGATGAGACTTATAATGAAATCTATGGCTTCATTCCATTGATACAAGACATGCGACCTCTTTTTAAAGCTTTTCTTTAGTTAAATGTTTTCAAATTTTATAATGTTTTAAATTATAATACTATTAAATGTAATTTTCTTATTTAATTAGCTTTTATTAATTTATTTAGGTCTTGATTAACCATTCATTTATTTATGGCTGGGGAAATGGCCCATGTGGACAAGGCATTAATGTTTGGGGATTAAGGCTAAACGATTTGGGCAGCGCTTGTGGAGCTAACACATTGTTTTTGGCCTCTACAAAATCTGACCAAGGAAATGGCCTATACAGAATCTGCAAGCTATTATTGTTTGAATTAAGTTTTCCATTGACTATATAAATGTAATATTCTATTCCTCCCGAATCTTTCATGCCTTCAATGTCACATAAAGCAGTAGTGGAATTAAGGGCACAATCTCTCATTTTGGATTCTATATTTTTTTAGTTTGATCATCATAAAACATTTGGTGTCCTGCTCCACCTCTTAAACCCTCTTGTCCTTTTCACAAAAGCCCCAAAAACCAAGCTGCAGAGTTGCTCCTCCACTTAAAAGGGATGAAAAGATCTGGAAATAATACTTTGGTAATTGGTTTCATTGTAAGCACTGAAAGTATTAAGAATATAGGCTAGAAGATAAAGGTGGGGAAAAGGTGTTTGACACTTCACTACACTTTAAAACATAAATGGAGCTTTAGGAGATTCAACAACAGAAACAATAGGAACACCTATTACAATAGAAGGAAGTTAAATGTTATTTGACATTCTATTAGATGTTTCTTTTTTCTTATGTAAGACCAAACTTTTCATATCAACAATACAACGAAATCATTTAATATATATAATTCTATCAACATAAGGATTTTTATATATTAATTAATAAACACATTTTATATTATTGCCTTATCATCATTCAACTTACAAAGCATATATAAAAAAGTTTAAAACAGTCTTCATAAACAAAACTCTATCCCTATTCTGTCATAGTTCAACTTAACAAAATATACATAATTTTTTGAAAAAAGCAACAGCTGAATAAACATAATTTATTCATGCTCTATCATTGACTTAACAAAACATACATAAAAAATATTAAAAAGCAGCGGCTGGATAAGCACAACTCTATCTATGCTCTATCATTTCTCAACAAAACATACATAAAATATCTAAAAACAGTGGCTTGATAAGAAAAACTCTATCCTATTCTGTCATTGTTCAACTTAACAAAATATGCAGAGAAAAGTATCAGTGCTCTGTCATTGCTCAACTTAACTATTCATACATAAAAAACCAAAAAAACAGCGGCTGTATAAGCACAACTCTATCCATGCTCTGTCATTGCTCAACTTAACAAACCATAAATAAAAAATTTAAGAGTAACCGCCTGACAAGCAGCACTCTATCCCTACTCTGTCATTGTTCAACTTAACAAAATGTACATAATTTTTTCATAAAACAACAGCTGAATAAACAAAAATTAAAAAGCAACAGCTGAATGAACACAATTGTATTCATACTCTATCATTGCTCAACTCAACAAAACTTACATAAAAAAGCTATAAAGCAGTGACTGGATAAACACAATTGTAGCCATACTCTGTCTTAACAACTGAATAAGCACAATTGTGGTCATACTCTGTCATTGCTCAATTTAACAAAACATACATAAACAATTAATGACCAACTGTTAGATAATAAGTGTGACATTGTTCAACTTAACAGATCATACATAACTTCAAAATCAAAACCAGCTGCTGGATAGGCAGAAGTGTATCATTGCTCAAATTAACAAAATAATACTGTGGGAAACTGCATAAACAGCTCAACTCTCATAAAATGTTCAAATGTTCATGATTTTCTGGTTGGTCTCCCACATCTTTGGTTGTAACCTTGGAAACAAAGATAAAATCCAGATGGTAGAGAACAGGCAAAATTGCCACTGAACACACAAAAACAAGGATAGGTCCAAAAGTCCAAAGAAGCAATGGAAACCCCAAGTAGAATAACCTATTCCCAATGTTGTTAAAAATGAAACCCCTCTCAAACAGTTCAGACACGTAATCAGCAGTTACTACAGGGGACTGCCATTGTATGGTGTTGATCAAGTAAGTGACCTGATTCAGGAAACGTATGGAGAGGGAATGACAGAAGAAGGAGAAGATAAAAACAACCAAAATGGTGACATATTTGAGGGATACCATAAGTTCCCCATGAGCACCGTAGGTTGTGTCGTTGAGAGGCTTCTTCACACTGTATGTGCTGCTGATCATGGCTGCCAAACCTGAACACAATAGAATGCATGTTGTTGCCATCAAGGTTGATCCCATTATGCTGTTTCGTATAGTCTGAACTGCAATGATATTGTTCCTTTCATTGTTCTGCATTGCCACATTGAAAAAGAGCATAATTCAGTTTCATTAGAAATGGGTACTTTTTGTTTTGTCAGACAATTGATTGTGAAAAACATTATATACACAACCTCAGAATTATTGAGACCAAATGAAAATTCATTAGAGATGGGTATTTTCTTGTTATGTACACAACCACAGAATTATTGAGACCAAATGAAATTTCATTACAGAGGGGTATTTTTTTTGTGTGCCAAACAGTTAAACTATATACACAAAACAGAATTTTCAGGATTATTGAGACCAAATGAAATTTTATTACAGAGGGGTATTTTTTTGTGTGCCAAACAGTTAAATTATATACACAAAACAGAATTTTCAGGATTATTGAGACCAAATGAAATTTCATTACAGGGGTATTTTTTTGTGTGCCAAACAGTTAAATTATATACACAAAACAGAATTTTCAGGATTGTTGAGACCAAATGAAATTTGGTAAGAAATGGGTGTTTTTCGTTTGGCACACAGTTAATGATGAAAAAAATTCTATATACAGCCACATAATTCTCAGGATTAATAAGAACAAATGAAATTTCATACAGATGGGTATTGTTTTTTTTTAATCCATAAAGGGCCGAGGCCGAAAGATATATATTAATAAAACATAAAAAAACATCAAAATATAGAGAATTGCAGGACAGATGGCTATAGATGGGTATTGTTTGACATACAATAAATACTGAAAAAAATTATGCACATAAACACAGAATTTAAATTATGCACATAAACACAGAATTTTCAGGATTATTGAGACCAAATGAAATTTGGTAAGAAATGAGGTTAATGATGAAAAAAAATACATAATTCTCAGGATTAATTAATGACCAAATGAAATTTCATAGAGATGGGTATTGTTTTTGACATGCAGTTAATGCTGGAAAAAATTATGCACACAAACATAGAATTCTCATAATTAATTATACCAAATGAGGGTTTATTTATGTCTACTACCTATCTTGAGGATTGAAGAGTTGACAATTAATCTTTAAATTCTATATACAGATTTAGAAATTCTGTTAACTCTTTCAATTCTATTGTGATATTTAGAAATTCTGTTAACTCTTTCAATTCTATTGTGATATATACTTTATATGTTGCAAAAGCTACCGTAAATTATCTTATATTTTAAAAATCATAAAATTTCTACAATTCATAATGATTTGTTCGTATAAATTCTATTGTTGCCAAATTTTAAAAACAACTTCATGATTCATTATATAGATATAGAAGTTGATTTGATAGTAATAAAATCTACAACATCAAATCAGACACTAACAAGACCTTTTCTTTCTATAAAACATTGTTATGGGCTGGAAGATCTGTTCAATGCTGGCATATTCCTTTATTCAACCACTCATGGTCAGGATAAGACCCTCAATTCCTCCAAAGTAAGTTCAAGTGGATTCCTGCTTTGGATAGGACTGCTTTTAATTTAATAGAAGATAAAAGACCTGAATTTTCTTCCTATATAATATTATTGTGTGTTCAGAGATCCTGTTCAATGCTGACGTATTCCTTTGTTCAACCGCCCCTGGTTCAGAAAATATGACCAATAATTCTGCGGGGAGGGAGTTGAAAAGGAATTCCTGAAATTACTTTTGATTTAGAAAGTATGGAATCATTTACGTGGTTGAAAAGCTATCTTGATTATATTTAAACTAAGAAATAATTATAAGTGGCAGTGATTTAAAAAAGTTAATTGTCTTTTTTATAACTAAAACATTTAAAATATTAAAATCAATTCTATATTTTTATGTATTTAAAATTGAATCTCAATTACTTTTAAACATTATTTTGAAAATTTTAAAATTATCTTAACTATAGTGTAATTGAGATATCAGATATAATATCTATACAAATGTATATCCTTTCAGTTTGAAGAATTTTCCAAAAAAGTAAAAATAAAAAAAATACTTTTTGAACTTATAAAAATAAAAAAGTTATTAAAAAGTCAAGTTTCACATATTAATTTAACTGGTTGTAACTGAGATATTAATAAAGATGCAAACTATCATAATCTATACCCCTTCCCCCTGAAAATTTTACAAAAAAACAATCTTAACATCTAAAAAAACAAAATGTCATTGAGCAATGAGAATACACATTAATTTTGTTAAGTGATATCTGATTGAATGTATATGTGCTATTGCAATTGAGATGGTAAAGCTGCAAACTATCAAATCAGAGGCTTCTCAATCCAAAATTGTTAAATTTAAATGGAAGTAAATGGTGGTATTGGGAGTTAATATGAAAGTTTATTTGGGAAAGTCAAATAATATTAAAAGAAATCAATTACAGAAGAAGAAAGGGGGAGCTGAGCAAACATACATCCTCATCAAACATAATAAAGCTGTAAACTGTACTGAGTAAACAATCAATATGCTTAGGCTACCAATCAGTCATAGCCTGTCTCAAAGGGCACCTGCAGTTGCCAAAGAATGTGCATATTTGAAAACAAAAACCAAAAAAATTCTTTTATCAATTTAAAAAAAAAAAGCTATATCATCTATCTTTAGGATTCAGTTGCATAGAATCTATTTGTACTATATTCTCTTTTTAGTTCTTTTATCCTGATGATGGATAATAGAATGTGATTCAAAACATTAATACAAATAAATTCTACACAATTAAATTTAGAAACACGACATATAATCATTATAGACTATGGCAATCTAATGTCTGAACCCACATCATTGTTTTCTGATGTCTTCAGCTTCAAGAAGCAGCTTTACAATATGAACCTAATATAATGAGCAGAGGAAAAGACAGGATCACATTCCTTTTACCTTGATCATGCTTTGCATCCATATCTTTCTTCCAATGGAATTAACTCCAATGGTAGTCTGAAGAGGGTAGTTTTTAACTCTGTACCAGAGCAAAAAGTGGTACACCAAACCAGACATAAGTGCCAAGGGCACCAATATAAGGTCCAGATAACCTTTCTTCCATTCCATTGTTTGTATCACTCCAATTCTTAAACTAACTTCAGCAGAGCCAAAGCATGATCATGTACAACTTATCTTATAGACAGTTGTTATGACTCAAACAAACATGGTATTCAGCTATTGGGTATTGGTGAAATGCTGAGTGGCCACTTTATCTTTGGTCATGATTAATATGTGAAATTAGCTTGTGAGAGCGTGCCCCAAAAGCCACAAAATGCTGCCTAAATTGTGTACAGGGTGAGCAAAAATAAAGTGAAATTTGAAGAATTTGGTGCAACATTTCAGTACTACACTTCCCAATTTAGTGTTTGTCCACATCATCTTTCATTAAGGTTGCATGTTATGTTGGGAACTCTTATTGTTAGACACTTCAATTTTTTTTAACTGAACTTTCTTTCAATTTGTGTCACATAATTGGTGTGACAAGTAGGTAGTGCATACAATTCAAATTTTTTTTTTTTTTTTTTTTTGTCTATTGTTGACTTACATTCAGGGAAAAATATTGTTTAATCAAATTTTCGTTTGGGTTACATTTGTTGTATGTGAAAAATGTATTTACTGACATAAGTTCTAATGCCAGAAGTTCCATTAAAGATTGAGATAGCTTTGTTGGCCACTTTCATGAATGAGTGACAAGTGGGTGCAACATGATGGGCAACTTAAAAGATTTTAATGTGGGCCTTTCATCCAGATGAGATCATTTTTCCCCATCACCATGATAATCAAATCTCTCTTAAGGTCAAGATTGATATGTTCTGTTGCCCATTCGTAGTGGATTAAGTTGTGGTTCACGTTGATTGGGTATTTATGATTATTCAATTCTATTGTCAAGAACAAATTCACTTGTACGGGTGTTTTGTTCGTAGTGGTGGAGCCCTATGCAGTTAATTGAAGCTGCGTAAGGACTAAGATATAGGTGGGATGGGAGAGGGCGTCCCTTCTTGTGGGCTGCTCGAGTGCATTTGGGTGGCCCCCTACTCCCAACTCATCTTCCTTTTCTTGTGGTTGGGCATTCTACTAAAAGTTATTAAGTATCTACATAATGCAGGAGTTTTATTACTGTTTTTTGCTGGCTTCGTTGTATGATGTTGATTTTGTTCATGTTATTTTTTTTTTCAAATTTTTATTTAGTGAAAGAATCTTTATATTTATCAGGAGTTTGTAAGTTTTTGTTTTTGATTGATTCTTTTGATCTTAATGTTAAAGTGGTCAATGTTTGTGCTAGGGTGATTAGGTTGGAAGTGAAGGCAAATGGTTCTAAAATGCTTTTGCAAATTCACCTTGAAGGTGGTTATGAAGTAACACTTTCCTACGTTCTTTTACTTAATTCATAAATTTTGACAATGCATGGAAATGGCTTGAAGAATTTTACCTTATTGGGTATTTTCTTAGTATAATTTCCTTTGAAAATATGTTAAGGAGTCTAGTGAACTTCATCAAGGTCCCTCATGGGGCTCATTTGGAGCCCATCTAGAACCTTACTAAGGGTTTCTTTTTTTGTCTCACTAAGGTTAAGTTTGTTAAGATGGTTGCCACTCAATACATCCCCATCTCTTTATTAGTTTTTCCTATTAGACTCAAGACTATTGTCTCTAAGGAACACCTCCTATAAGTCCTTGTTTGAGTCAAATCTCCTAGTCATTCCCTACTACTGTGGCCCTTTCTAGACCAAAATGACCCTTGTTAGGGAAATACCATTCACGTTAATTAATAGTTATTTTTTTGCTCATACCTAAGAAAGGATTCATGTTGAAGTTGACCTATCTAATGACATCAATGAGTCTATTGATATATAGATAGGAACTTGTAGCCTCACTCAAAGATTGATGTATCGCAACTTGCCTAAATCTTGCTATTAGTGTCAACCCTCAATGTATAAAATCTAAGATTGTTCTTTAGTTACTTGATGCCCCAAACCTTAATCCAAGCACCCTACTAGGCAGTCTTCTAAAAGGAATGAAGATGGTTGGATCGTGGAAAAGAATAATAGAAATACTAATAATTCTATAGCTAAAAGGGTTGGTCACTAAAAATTGGCTATTAGGCCTCAAGTTTCAAGGCTTGGTAAGGTAAATGAGGTGGTTGATATATAGCCCTCAAGGAGGTCATCACAAGCAATCACTAAGACTTGATTTAATATAATATCGCTCCCTATCAATCCTATGCCTAAAAATTGTTTTATATCCCCTATCCAATGACATCAAGGAATCTATTGATATCTAAATAGGAACCTAGAGCCTCACTTAAAGAGTGATATATCTCAACTTATTTAATTCTCGCTATTAGTGTTAACCTTTAGATTAAAAAATATAAGGTTGTCCTTTAGCTACTCAATGCCCCAAGCCTCAATCCAAGCACCCTATTAGGGAGTCTCCTAAAAAATGAGGATGATTGGACCAACATTGGATATTAAGCCTAAAGCTCCTAAGCTTAGTTAGGAGAAGACAATGATTCATATGTAGCCTTTAAGGAATTCATCACAAGCAACCACTAAGATGGGATTTAATAGAATATTGTTCCCTACTAGTCTTATGCCTAAAAATGGATTCATGTTGAGGTAGATATATGTGATGACATTAAAGAGTGATGTACCTCAAGTTGCCAAAATCTTGCTACTAGTGTTAACCCTCAGAGTATAAATCTAATATTATCCTTATGTTACTCAATGCATCAAGCCTCAACCCAAGCACTTATATGAGGAGTTTCCTAAAATAAATGAGACTAGTTAGACCATGGTAAAGAATAGAAGAAATAATCGTAAGTTCAGAGCTAAAGGTGTTGATCACGACCAATTGACTATTATGTTTCAAGTTTCAAAGCCTTGTAAGGTGAAGCAAGTGGTTTATATGTATCCCTAAAGGAATTCACCACAAAAAACCACTAAGACTTTATTTAATAGAATATCACTCCCGATGAATCATATACCTAGAAAAGGGTTCATTTTAAGGTTAACCTATCCAACAATATCAAGGAACCTAGGGCCTCACTTAAAGAGTATTATATCTCAATTTGCTCATATCTTGTAATTAGTGTTAGTAGTCAAAGTATAAATCTAAGATTGTCCTATAAGTACATGATACCCCAAGCATCAAACCACACAACCTATTGTGGAGACCATCCTAAAGTATTTTCAAAGCTGAAGGTTTTGGTCACCAATAATTCACTATTGGGCCTCAAGTTTCAAAGCCTGGCAATGTCAAGGTGGTGGATGATATGTAGCCAATTATACAATAAGAAAAAAAGAAGTGGGGATGATATAGATGGAGGTTCAATTCTTATTTCCTATTGTACACTAGGAAGCAAAGATAATGGACAATAGGCTTAAAAGGGTCCAAGCGTTGAATGGGTATCTAGTTTCCTTTACCAATATAGTCAAGATTGATATGTTCTGTTGCTTAGTGTTTTAATTTGTGGTTCATGTTGATTGGGTATTTATGATTATTTAATTCTATTGTCAAGAAAAAATTCTCTTGTACGGGTGTTTTGTTAGTAGTGGTGGAGCCCTATGCATTTAATTGAAGCTGTGTAAGGACTAAGATATAGGTGGGAGAGGGTGTCCCTTCTTGTGGGCTGCTCGAGTGCATTTGGGTGGCCCCCTACTCCCAACTCCTCTTCCTTTTCTTGTGGTTGGGCATTCTACTAAAAAATATTAAGCATCTAGATAATGCATGAGTTTTATTACAGTTTTTGTTGGCTTCGTTGTATGATGTTGATTTTGTTCATGTTATTTTTTTTGTTTATAGCGATGCTTCAAATTTTGATTTAGTGAAAGAATCTTTATATTTATCATGAGTTTGTAAGTTTTTATTTTTGAGTGATTCTTTTGATCTAAATATCAGTTGATTAAAGTGGTCGAATATATGTGCTAGGGTCATTAGGTTGGAAGTGGAGGCAAATGGTTCTAAAATGCTTTTGAAAATTTACCTTGAAGGTGGTTATGAAGTAACATTTTCCTGATGTTCTTTTACTTATTCATAAATTTTGACAATGCATGGAAATGGCTTGAAGAATTTTACCTTATTGGGTATTTTATTAGTATAATTTCCTTTGAAAATATGCTAAGGAGTCTAGTGAACTTCATCAAGGTCCCTCATGGGGCTCATTTGGAGCCCATCTAGAACCTTACTAAAGGTTTCTTTTTTTGTCTCACTAAGGTTAAGTTTTTTAAGATGGTTGGCCCTCAATACATCCCCATCTCTTTATTAGTTTATCCTATTAGACTCAAGACTATTGTCTCTAAGGAACACCTCCTATAAGTCCTCATTTGAGTCAAATCTCCTAGTCATTCCCTACTACTATGGCCCTTTCTACACCAAAATGACCCTTGTTAGGGAAATACCATTCATGTTAATTAATAGTTCTTTTTTTCCCCATAAATAAGAAAGGGTTCATGTTGAAGTTGACCTATCTGATGACATCAATGAGTCTATTTATATCTAGATAGGAACTTATAGCCTCACTCAAAGATTGATGTATCTCAACTTGCCCAAATCTTGCTATTGGTGTCAACCCAATGTATAAAATCTAATATTGTTCTTTAGTTACTTGATGCCCCAAACCTTAATCCAAGCACCCTACTAGGGAGTCTTCTAAAAGGAATGAAGATGGTTAGATCATCGCAAAGAATAATAGAGATACTCATAATTCTAGAGCTAAAAGGGTTGGTCACTAAAAATTGGCTATTAGGCCTCAAGTTTCAAGGCTTAGTAAGGTAAATGAGGTGGTTGATATATAGCCCTCACGGAGGTCATCACAAGAAATCACTCAGACTTGATTTAATATAATATCGCTCCCTATCAATCCTATGCCTAAAAATGGGCTTATATCCCCTATCCAATGACATCAAGGAATCTATTGATATCTAAATAGGAACCTAGAGCCTCACTTAAAGAGTGATATATCTCAACTTACCTAATTCTCGCTATTAGTGTTAACCTTTAGATTAAAAAATCTAAGATTGTCCTTTAGCTACTCAATGCCCCAATCCTCAATCCAAGCACCCTCTTAGGGAGTCTCATAAAAAATGAGGATGATTGGACCAACATTGGATATTAAGCCTAAAGCTCCAAAGCTTAGCTGGGAGAAGACAATGATTCATATGTAGTCTTTAAGGAATTCATCACAAGCAACCACTAAGACAGGATTTAATAGAATATTGCTCCCTACTAGTCTTATGCCTAAAAAGAGATTCATGTTGAGGTAGATATATGTGATGACATTAAAGAGTGATGTACCTCAAGTTGCCAAAATCTTGTTACTAGTGTTAACACTCATAGTATAAATCTAATAGTATACTTATATTACTCAATGCACCAAGCCTCAACCCAAGCACTCTTTTGAGGAGTCTCCTAAAATAAATGAGATTGATTGGACCATGGTAAAGAATAGAAGAAATAATCATAAGTTTAGAGCTAAAGGTGTTGATCACAACTAATTGACTATTAGGTTTCAAGTTTCAAAGCCTTACAAGGTGAAGCAAGTGGTTGATATGTAGCCCTAAAGGAATTCATCACAGAAAACCACTAAGACTTTATTTAATAGAATATCACTCCCTATGAATCATATACCTAGAATAGGGTTCATTTTAAGGTTAACCTATCCAACAATATCAAGGAACCTAGGGCCTCACTTAAAGAGTATTATATCTCATTTTTCTCAAATCTTTTAATTAGTGTTAATACTCAAAGTATAAATCTAAGATTATCCTATAAGTACATGATACCCCAAGCCTCAAACTACACAACCTATTGTGGAGACCATCCAAAAGTATTTTCAAAGCTGAAGGTTTTGGTCACCAACAATTCACTATTGGGCCTCAAGTTTCAAAGCCTAGCAATGTAAAGGTGGTGGATGATATGTAGCCAATTGTACAATAAGAAAAAAGAAGTGGGGAGGATATAGATGGAGGTTCAATTCTTATTTCCTATTGTACATTAGGATGGAAAGATAATGGACAATAGGCTTAGGTTCAATTCTTATTTCCTATTGTAGCATTAATGTACTCGAACCTTGAAAACCTTGATTAAATTATTTACCATTCCTCCTTACAAGATGGGAGGTAACATAAATACAATTAAGAACCTCTTTAAGGAGGTGTGAAAGTAACAATCGAATTACCTTGTAAATATAAAGTAAGAAAATTATGGAACAACTAGGATAATCATTGGATCACATCCTGTTATATAGAGAATGAAATGTATTATTCCACCTCGACGAATTATGGTACTATAGGGCACAATGTCTATGTTAAGAGATAAAAAAGACACCTATAATTTTTTATTTTTTATTTTATTTTTATTTTTATTATTTTTTGGGGGGGAGGGGGCTATAACAACTACCTGCTTATTATGGTGCATTACTTAAAAGACTACATAATTAAATTTTAGGACAAAATTTCTAAGGTGCGGACTCAAGGTTTCAGATATGTAGAAGGAGTTGAATATCTTTAATGAGATTCAATGAATAAGGTGTTAAAGTGTGAATTCCCACTAGTTGATAAGTGTGGGGGATCCTTGCAAAAACACATGCTTAAAAATAAATATTGGGAGTTGAAATATTATATAATTCTTTTTATCTACTCAAAATTTATTGTTTTAAAGTAAACTATGAAAAAAAACTTATGGCGATGAATTTTTGGCCTCATTTATGGTTGGAGTTGTCTTAAAGGCATAAATTGTCTCTCTAAGGATCTGGTATGAAGGTAGGTAAAATTTAGAGATATAAAAGTTATTAAAATTAGATCCATGTAGCATGAAGATTCTAATTTAAAGCGATATTATTGTATTTGTTAGTTTTTTTTAGTAGAACTTTGTTCTTCCTTTTTCTTGAGATTTTAAAAAGAACTATGATAATGGGTTAATTTATGATGAAGGTAGTCCCCTTACTAACCCAAACACACACAACATAACAGGGAAATAAACATATAACAATTGTTAATATGAATTTAGAATAACTGAGAGGGGGGGGGGGTGAATCAGTTATCCTCGGGTCTAGATGTGCCCATATAAAACTTCAAATCAACTTCAACAACTCAGATCTGCTCGACAGTAATAAACAATAAAAGTGTGCACTTTACTGTACTAATGAAATAAGCTTGTAGAAACTCAACAGTAAAACACAACAATAAAATTCACACATTTTGACACCATGATTTAACATGGAAACCTAATATGGGAAAAAACCACCAGTAACATGCTACCAAAATTTCACTCTTCTGAAGTGATGCCCTGTGAGGAGCCAACCCTTTTAAAGGTTACAAAACACACTGTCAAATGTGACCTGGTTAAAGGATTTAATCACCCTGTTAGGAGTGGCCTTGTTAGAGGACTTAGAACCTTCCAATCTGAATGTCACCTTGTTCAAAGGATTTATACACTAACTATTAAGTCAACCCGGTTAATGGATTTTAACTATTACAATGGCTAGAAAGTAAACAACAGGTGTGATCTGATTCATACAAATTACTTTGCAAATCCAGATCCAGTTTTAGCTCTAATGCTAATTCACTGAGTGGCCTCCATTCTCATCTCAAACTTCAGATCTACTTGGAAATCCGTCGAGCAATCTCTCTGCTTCTCTGTTCAGCCTTCTCTGCTTAGGTCTTGCCAATCAGTCAATTAACCATGTAACACTTTGCATTTCCTTCCATACTTTAATAATAACCACAATAGGTTATGTAAGGAAACTCAGGTGCGGAAACAGCTTCCTACGCTAATCTCTATAGGAAAGTATTATGCAAATTCTTTTAAATCCTTACAACTGAATAGATTCGTTAACTACTTTAACAAAGATATTGCA
>MU224676.1:5563217-5590739 GCA_018584345.1 Thuja plicata | reverse complement strand
ATTGAACTGATCCTTTCCCTTTGACTCTACAAGGTGTGTCATTACCAAATTTGACATATCCACCTTTGCATTGATCTAATGTTTCAAATTTGTCCTTATCACCAGTCATGTGATGTGAACAACCACTGTTAATAATCTAATGATCACCTTTACTCATATAAGAAATTAGTGAAATTTTCTCATCATCATCAGAATCATCTTTCATTGCAACATACACTACTTCTATATCATTTTCATCAGATTTGTCAGATTCACTTTCTGAAGCTTCTTCAGCTATATAGCAGGATTTCTTACCTTTGTCTTTGTAGTCCTTGTACTTTCTGTAGTCTCGGTCATCCTTTCTATCCTTATACTTGTTGTCCCTTCTTTCATCCTTCTCATTCTTGTCAGGGCATCTAGCAGCAATATGACCAACTTTGTTACAAGAAAAACAAATAATAGGAAGTTTACCTTTGAATTTTCCTTTTCCTCTTGCTAGTCTTCTTGCCATAAGTGCCTCAATCTCTTCAAGATCATCATCTGAGGTGTCGTTGTCACTGTCCACACATTTCTTTCCTTTCTTAGATTTGCTGATGGCCAACTATGACTTGAATGCAGTTTCAATAGCTTGTGGGGTATAGTTGTCAAAATTTGACATCTCAAATGCAGTAAGTCTGCCTACCAGACTTTCCAGAGTTAAGTTGTTATTAGGAGTACATCTCAGTTCTTGAAATGCAGATACTCTAATAGCATAAATAGGAAGAAGTGTTCTCAGTACTTTGCTCATGATAGTATCATCATCAATTACTCCTTTAGCTCCTCTAATAGCATTTACAACTTCCTTTATTCTATCATAGTATTGCACTATATTTTCTCCTTCTTTCATTTTTAAATCATCAAACTTACCTCTCAAGATTTCAGATTTGGCTCTCAGTACATTCATATCACCTCCATAGATAGTTGTAAGGGTATCCCACATCTACTTTGTGCTTGTACAATCTTTGATGTCCTCAAATTCATGATAGTTCAGAGATGATGCAAGTTCCATCATTGCTTGATTATGTTCATGCTTCTCTCTTAGTTCTACAGCATTCAGAGTTCCAGTAGGAGCTACATATTCTGTTTCAATATGTTGTTTAGCAGACTCACCAATACCAACCAGATGAAGTTTCATAAAACTTTGCCATGCAGGAAAGTTTTCCTTGTTGATCTTCGGTCCATCGCTTTTATACATCTTGATCTTTATCTCCAAGTACCTTCAAACTTTTCAAGAGAACACAACTCTGATACCAATTGTTAATATGAATTTAGAATAATTGAGAGGGGGGGGGGTGTGAATCAATTATCCTCAGGTCTAGATGTGCCCATATAAAACTTTAAATCAACTTCAACAACTTAGATCTGCTCGGCAGTAATAAACAATAAAAGTGTGCATTTTACTGTACTAATGAAATAAGCTTGTAGAAACTCAACAGTAAAACACAATAATAAAATTCAGACATTTTGACACCATGAATTAACACGAAAACCCAATATAGGTAAAACCACCAGTAACATGCTACTAAAATTTCACTCTTCTAAAGTGATGCCTTGTGAGGAGCCAACCCTGTTAAAGGTTACAAAACACATTGTCAAATGTGACCTGGTTAAAGGATTTAATCACCCTGTTAGGAGTGGCCTTGTTAGAGGACTTAGAACATTCCAATCTAAATGTCACCTTGTTCAAAGGATTTATACACTAAATGTTAAGTCAACCTGGTTAAAGGATTTTAACTGTTACAATGGCTAGAAAGTAAACAACACGTGTGATCTGATTCATACAACTTAAATTTGCAAATCCAGATCCAATTTCAGCTCTAATGCTAATTCACTGAGTGGCCTCCATTCTCATCTCAAACTTTAGATCTGCTTGGAAATCTATCAAGCAATCTCTCTGATTCTCTGTTCAGCCTTCTCTGCTTAGGTCTTGCCAATTAGTCAATTAACCATGCAACACTTTGCATTTCCTTCCATACTTTAACAATAACCATAGTAGGTTATGTTAAACCTCTTCATCTAGGTCAAATACATATTTTTTCGCTTAATCAAGATCACATATCTTGGGTTAGGTCAGATCCAACAGATCTTTCCATCTTTACATTTAATTTACTTCTCCAATACAGCTATTAATTAACCATTGAATCCATGCGCTAATAACAGTTTCCCGTGCATTAAATGAATATGGACCAATCTTAATTAATAATGCATATCCCAATAAAATTAATTATGTCGGCCATAGATCTCAAATCTCATCAACAAACAAAATACTGATGCTCGGCATTTCACTATCTCCCTCAGCATTTCACTGGCGCTCGACATCATCTTTTCTTTGCTCGACATCACCTTTCGCTTTGCTCGACATTAACCTTGCTTTTCTCGGCATTGACCTTCCAGTAAACTGTTAGTGTTAGATAAACAACGTATCACTTTGTCAAAGTGCCAAATGATCAAGTCCCCTAGTTTATACTCATAACTCAACCATTTCCTTAGTCTTCTTGTTATCCCATTCTTCTTCAAATCTTCATCAATCAATGGATAAGGTACTCAAACATACAAAAATAGTCTCACCAGTTAAGGTTTGACATCAATGACAAAATAACAATTGTCTACATTGTAGCAATCTTTCCAACACAATTGCAAGAACAAAAGACATATTTTCTATTATCTTTAATGAAACATCATTACAATATTCAGAAAAAATAACATGCTATAATCACATGAGAATTTTCATTACAATAATCTGCAAGACAGAGCCATAAACTACCCTTCTAGAATTGCCCCAAAATCCACCTTCATCCCTGCATATGTAGCACTAATAACTGCCTTAGAATACTCTAGAAAGTGAAACTTGCCCATTTTGGCACCCAGGGTTCAATTTCCCACCTTTAAAGTATTTTTCTCTCTCTTCCTTTTTGTATTGAAACTTGAGTCTTGATGGTACAACTTTCAAACCATGTGCCCATTTTTTTATTATAACCACTTTTCAAAACCTCTTGAAGCGTACTATAGCCTAGGACCATGCAACATCATCCTTGATGAGTTTGACCATTTTTGGAGCCTCTAAGGCTTTCAAAATTGAGTTCAAATTTTGTGTACCACCCCATCAAAATAATTTTTTTTAATATCTTCAAAACTAGACTTGATCTTGCCATAGAACTTTATCGGCGTGCATATATATCCAAAATGAACCTTCAGGGAAGTAATTGGAACAATCAATGCTCAAACAAAAGACTTACTAAAAATAGTAACCCTTCCCAAATTAGCCCTTATTGAAACACCAGACAATATTTTGGGTGATGCAAGATTGCTCTTACACCCTAGATGCCCTTGCATCAATTTACTAAAAAAATGTACTTTGGTATAGCTCTCTATGCTGTATGAAGTTAGTATAAATTTTGATTATAATGTATGCATAAGAATTCCTTTCTAAGATATAAGGATCATGTGTGTATAAATCCTAATGAATTATACAATCTATATTTATTAAGTGTACATACACATTAATTTTTTTTTTAATATGTTTTAAAATGAGTAGGGATGGAAAACTACATAGAAATAGGGAATTTATTCTGCCATGTTGTGGAAAACATGCAATGAAAATGCATATCTTGAGTGCAAATGTAAACTTACCAAACTTAATTGATTGAAGAACTCAATTTTGTCATGGATAAAATGGTGGGTATTGATCTAGAGAACAAAAGATAGAATTGTGAGTGTGGTACACTAGTATGTAAATTCTAGTGGATTAATCCCCAAAATGATAAAAGTATATTTCTTAATAGAGATGATAAATGCAAAATAGGAGAGGCAGGTCCATACATTATTAATGAAACAAATCTTGTTCAAAAAAGAGAAATGGTTGTACATACCTTAAGTTCTCATACTAACTTTGTCTGAAGTAAATTTGAGCATGGAAGTAATTGTGGACACTATGAAAATATATGTGTAGTGACATGTGAAGTAAACCGGTAAATGTGATGTGTCCCAAGTAGGAAACCTTGTCTACCTAACTCAAATAAGGGTGAGATGGATATCATAGGTGATCCATCAAGAAACACCCTTCATGAGAACTTTATGTATGAATGTGATGGCTAATGTGTTAATGTGATGGTGTAAATGTTCATATAGCTATTTATGTTAATGTTTGTGTTTGTGATGTTATTTTGTTGGTAGTATGTCAGGATGATATCTCACCCGCCAGGTCAAAAGTATACCATGTAAACAATGGGTTGAGAGGTAGGACCACCATTGAACTTTTACGAACATCATTGGTTGTAAGACTTCTGGCTCATATTGGAAGCCTTGATGTATTTACCCATGAGTTGAGAATGCATTCTATTATAGCAGTGATACTTGGATATTATGGCAATTATATTGGATTTTCAAACGCATGGCATTAGATAATCACTATTGACGATCTCTGAGGTTGTGTGGGACCGATGTTGCTTATATTTTATGTTGTAGAGACCACCTTCATATAGTATGCTATTATTATTATGTGGTTAGAGAACCACCATTCCCCCCTGCCTCTGAGTGGCCCTAATAATGCCACATAATGCTCGTAATGTGTAATTGTTAATAATATGTGGATTGTTTAATTATCTTATTTCTTTTGTTGAACATCTTTTACTTTTCTTTGATACTGCCAACAATTCAGAGATTTTAGTGTTGGGCTACTTAACCAAATTATTCTTTGATGGTCCTATTTTCCTCAAGGACATGTTTTTTTTTTTTTTTTTACTTTTTTAAAATTATTTTTTTACTAATGTGGTCACTCTTGAATTCTACTTCATTGATTATTTTTTTAAATCTTATCTTGAATTTCTTGATTATTTTTCTTAGGGCCTTTATTGCTGAAAATTATTGGCAAAATAAGATGTGACTATTGTAAACAATCATACCCAGGAGGGGTTCCTAGTAGGTCATATGGGGGTGTATATGCATTGGGGAATATACTTTAATTGTGAGGATGGGGGTTCCAATGGCACCAATATGGGACTGGCATAATCCATTCCCCCATATATCATGTCTGTGATTTTTTTGTACCTACCTTTGGAGGCTAACCCCATTACACAAACAAAGATAAGGCACTACAAAAGGTATCGGGTGGTTCTTAGAGAAGGTCCCCGTTATACCATACTCTCCTATTCCATCATTATTATGGATGATCGTCCTTATAAGCCCTTTTGTGAGTATTTTGTTGTGATAGTGTATTTTAAAACCATTATATGATCTTATTGCATAAATATTGTGATGTTATCAATATAATATGGAATGGCTACAAACCATGACTTAACAAAAGTGACACATATTATGCCACTTAATAATTAATTAATACAAAATAAAAATAAAAATTTAGTGGTACCAATATAATGAGTGATGTTTGGGATACAAATCAGATATATTTTGTGCAAAAAAAGAGTCATGTATCAATATACTCTCATATGACGTTATTTTAGACATTGACATTATGGATGATATCACTATGCATGATTACATTGCAAATTGAAGAATAATGTGAATGATGCTTGAACATAAGAGACATTATGAATATTGGAAATAAATTGTTCCACAATATAAGGTTTTGTTCATAAATTCAAGTGAAGTTCCTAAATCAAGGGAAGTATATCTTTAACATGTGTTATGGCTCAATTTCTATATTTTATATGACTAAGGAAAATAAATATGTGTGCCTAATAGATTTATGTATGTCACTGTGATTAATAATTTAATTTCCTCACCAGTAAGATTAAAGATTTAAATGTTCAATGATTTAAGAAAGATCTTAGGATGAGACCTGTGTCTAAAATTTGGGTGACTTCTAGGAGGAAGTCAGAGACAATGGGAGGGGAATGTAAGACCCCGCCTGATTAAGGATTAATGTGACCTTGAATTTTGAATACATATACACTTTAGGTTTGAAGAAGTAGTTATTCAACATAGTTATTTTATTGGTTAAATTATTGTGTGTGTTCTCTCTCTTCCTTGAAATGACTTGAAGAAACTCAAATTTATTCTAGGATGATAATTAAACAACCCTTATTGATTGATTAGTATAAGAGGATTGATAGCTCTTGCTTAAATTGAAATATCATTGAATTATAAGATATATTCAAGTTAGAATTATTTTATGTGACCATTATTAGAATATGGAATCAGGGTGTCAAACGAATTATTCACAAGATTGTAAGAACTTGGCTAAAAATTATAATGCATTATTATTGTGACTTTATTATGTTTTTGGTTGTATTGTGTAGGAAAGGAAGTATATGAAAGGAAAAAATGAGAGACCTCAAACCTGAAAGTGACAAGGTCCATGCGAGAAGGGAGAAATATCTATTGCAAATCAATTTCCTCCTTGAGAAGTTAAAATTTGAACAATCAAATGAGGTTTTATTAAATTTAATAGATATGTGTTTATGAGGTTTATTATAGTAGGATATTTTTAATGAGAGCATTTGGATCTTAAATCATAAAAATGGACCCCTAGGGTCTATACCCTTGAGGTAGGGACCAATTGAGCACATAAGAAAAGTCCCATAACTTAACTTACCCCTCCAAAACTCCTCATTAATATGAGTGACGAGTTTGGAGGACTGGTGGGGTTAGATTGGTTGAGGGTACCAACTCCATACCTCATTTATGGGGGAAGACTGGGGGGATGGGGTGTCCTAGTTTTTCTCCCTGTTAAATAATGAAAAGACCTCATGAAGGAGTGGATGGTAAGATGACAACTGTCACCTCCTCATCCAAGCCTTTTAAGTTGAAACTCCATTATATTGGGTTTTTGAAAGGGGGTGGGATGTTACCCACTTCTCCTTTTAGGGAACTTGTCTTGTCAAGGAAGAGGAGGTAGTGATGGAGGGAGAAAAGAGGATGAAGATCAACTTGAGAGCTTGGAGAGAGATAAGTATCCTTCCCTCATACCACTTAGTTTTGGTAAGGATACTGTTTTTATGTGTTGATTTCAAGAGGAAAGTTTTAGTGTAAATATTAGAGAGGTATGAGTACAATGAGTATTGTTCATGATAGAAAAATCTCACCATTGATCTCTATGTTGTAGAGATTTTTCTTGCTCGGGGTTGGACAGGGTTATCAAGGCCTCATGATGCCATATGGAAGGGAGGAGAGAAAGACTTTTTTCCATTAAGAGTGATGCGATTAATTTTTTTAATAAAGAAGCTTAGAGAATCATTCTTACATAAGAGATTAAGCTCTATTAGTGTTCCTTTTCTTTTGGATTACCTCATATGAAGATTGTATAATTGTTTGAGTTGGAAGTTTTGGGGTATTGCAATATCTTTAATTAAGAGGTTTCATTGTGTAGTGAAAGAGAAAGCTATTCATTTTGGCATGTTTTCATTGAATTTGTAGAGATTCTTATTTATATATATTTGGATTAGTGTGTCTTATTTATTTGTCCTATCATTTAGACAAAAAAAAAATGAAGAAAAGATTCTTACTTATATATTTGACTAAGTGTGTTCTTTATTTTCAAAGAAATGAAGATATTTTTTTCTTTATATATTTAGATAAAAGTTCACTCTTTATTTATCTTTAGCATTTCAAAATATATATATATATATATATATATATTATAATAAATTATTATTCTTTATTTATTTTATCATTTAATGGAAAGAAAATAAAAAAGACATAAAAATGAACATATGAATTGTTTATATAAACATCAATAAATAAGTAAAAATAATAAATTATGTAGTCTAATTTTCAAATCAATGGAGAACATCTCAGCCAAATTGTAGTAGGCATTACAAAACATACAAATTAATATTGGTTTTAAAAAACCTTAGCATTGTATATATATCTCTAGGCCTCGAAACAATAGCATTGACAAGGTATATGATCTGAAAATGAAATATGACATTGTAGATTTCTATTTATTGTGGTTTGTGGAGGTGATTGGATATACAACTTGAAAAATGATTTAGAGGCTAAACAGATTTAGGCACTTCTATCTTTGTGTTTCCTATGCTTATTTTAAAGGAGGTTTCAGAAAATAATTAATAGTAGTAAGAAAAAGTATAATTAAATTAAACTTTGTATAATAAACAATGCAATGAAAAATATATGTATATAAGAGTTTATGGCTATACAGATTCATTTCTTGTGGCGGAAAAATGAAGCTGAAAATGTCAGTCAGATTAAGTAAAATAAAAATAAAAAATAGCATGGATAGTAACACTTGTAAAATAGATCATGGTGTCATTCATATTAATAATGAATGCATCTAATGCAAATACTGAAATTGATAATATCTCTATAATGGTGCCTATCATGCAAGCAGAGAAATATTAATACAGAATTAAATGCCTTCAATCGTGGTTACTACTCTCCCAAACTTCTCTGGAAAAGGAGATTTGAAGCGAGAAAATAATAAACCATTACATACAGCTTTTGAGTTACAGAGGGAGGTTTGACAAGTGATTGTTAGCAGTTCAACGAGTGACAGAAAGGAGATTGTTTGTATTGTCAGGGTATGTGGTGCAGGGCACCCTCATGTGATCAAAATACTTGGTAGATAGGAGTTAAGGAAATAAAGGTTTGAATCCAGTAGGATCACCCGTGATGTATTCAATGACCCATTTGTAAGGCTAATAGGCTCTATGGTGTTTTATAAACCTAGTGTCCTATTAGATTGTGGGGTGTATAAAAGGTTTTCATAAGGTCTTTAGGTGGTTTGGATATAGTTTTAAGCATAAAATGTGTTATCTAATGGATTACAAGAGCCTACAAACACATTTGGGAGTATTAGGAAATAAATTGTCAAAATGCACAAAAAGATGTAAAAGTTGTCAAAAAAACATTTAAAAGTTGCTATGCAACTTTTCAAAAAGTTGCTCGAGAAGTTGCAATTCGGAAACCAACAGCCACAACCATTTGAAAAAAAGTTACATCCATTGGGAGAGGCCTATTTAGGTCCAATTATATCATCCATGATAAGTGGTTGTTGATACACAAAGTTTGGTGGAGATTTTAAATGAATAAAACTCTGATTTTGCTTAAAACTCTCTGATTTTTCGTATTGTACGATCTGTTGGTGTTTGAAATTGATGAAACTTTGAAGGATTCATATAGTTTTGTGTGTTATGGTCTTAATGCATCTGGTTTGATCCACTTTGGTGAAGGGTAGAGCAAGTTGTACGCTATTTGGTGAAACCACTCCAGGAAACCCTTATTTATAGGGTCTAGAAAAAGATGGAGCCCTAACTTGCAATCCCATTGTAGGAAATCCATGAATCCTGGTGGAATACAATTTAGGGAGGTATACTTTAAGAATCCTAAAGGAAAGGATCAGGGTGTATGGTTTTTTATTTTTCCCACCAAGCCCTAGGCTAAACAAGCCCATGTGTTTAGTCTAGAAATAAGGAGAATTGATGCAACAACCATGCTAGGGAGTGACTAGAATCAATTGAATGGTGGAAAAAATATGTTTGAGGTTAGAAGAACATATCAAATCCTTTTTTTTTATTCTATGAACCCATTTCCAAGGACTTGCTTTGGAAACTAGTCCTAATTAGGCCTATTAGGTTTGTGTCCATTTGTAAGTGTTTGGAGGTGCAAGAGAAGAGTCAAGACTCAATCTCTTGGAGTTTGTCTAAGAAACATAAAGGGTATCTAAAACCATAATTATTTTAAGGGTTTCTTTGGAGAAGTTTGGAGTTGTCTCTAAAAAATCGAGTTGTTAGGGCTACTAGCCAATAGGACAGTTTTGCTGCTTTATGACCCCAACCTTTGAATGAAGTGCTCACACTTGTTTAGAGGATCAATGTCAGGTATCCTAAGGAGGAATACCTCTTATGGTCTGAATTTAATGACTGTATATGGTATAGGTGATTAAGAATCTAAATTGAAGGTTGATTTAGGGGTTGTGTCAAAGGGTAAAGAATCAGTGGGTTGGGATTACCATTCTTCTAGTTGCCTATTCTGCATCAGTATGGACATCCATCCTATGATGGAAGGGAGTGTTTATTAGGATAGTGTAGTTGGAAATGATTTGGTAGACATTTATGCAAAATATGGAAACATGCACAAGGAACATCATATGTTTGACAAAATGCCTCAAAGAGATGTTATCTAAAGCTGAAATGCAATGCTTGAAAGATACACAAAAGGGCTTTGCTAAAGAGTTAATGAAACTTTCAAGAAAATGCAATTGACAGTTGTGATGCCAAATTTGACAACCTCTTTCAGCATTCATCCCAGGGCTATTCCAAAATGGTTTTTGTGTTTTCCATTGTATCCCAAAAGAATTTTGGAAATAAGAATTACTCTTTCCTAATATCCTATTTTTTCTGAATGGCCTTCTTCTAAAGCTCCCACACTGAATAAGGATCATAGTCCACCTAGCCATACCCATTTCTTGGACATATCTTTGACCATGTATGAGTAGAGAACACATTTTGTCCATTTGGAGCCATATACCCTCTTTCCTCAACCTTGAAATTTCACCCCATTAACACCATAGTATATTTCAGGTCTTCAATTATAATTCAACATAAAAAAAATGAGGTAACTAGAAGTTTAACATCGATGAAGTAAGAGGATCGAGTCACTTTAATTGAAGCCTGAGACTGAATTCTAGTTAGGTTGTCCATAGTTGCTGCAATTTCTATTACTAGGAATGAACAGTGCCAAATTCATTTCCATCTCAACTTGCAGTGAGTTGGGGTTGTTGAGAAAACTTGAAATTTGTATTCATACAAAATGACTGAAAACTTGTTAATTACATTCATGTTTATCAAATTCATGGGTATATATATTATGAGGCTAAACTTTTGTTCCCTCTATCCCTCAAACTCATTTTCCCAAACGAGATTGAAAACAACCAACACAACCAAGTCGCCATACATGCAAAGAGTTTTTCTTTGGATAGTGAAGAGTAATACCAAATGTAAGATCTAAGTAAATAGTGACACACATGGACCATTTTTTTCTTTCTATCACGTTGTTTGTTTCAACAATGGAGCCAAAAACAATTCATGGACAAAGATTTGAACATCAAACCTCTTGTTTTAAAACTATTTTTATTCACATCACAAGTTGAATTTGAATTTGGTGGAAGCTACCTTTATTCGAAGATCAATCATACTCAATTGTTTCAAACTAAGTCTTCATTGTAAGAATTTTGATTAATTTTTTTAGTGCTTTCCACTTTTCAAAGAAAGAAAGTGAGCTAGTGGATGTCTACTTGAGCTAAATCGATCTCAAAACAATTACAATCAGACTACACACCTGATATAGATAAATTAAAGCTCATCTGAAAACAAATGAGAAGGAAACCTCAAGTCAAAAATGGTGAACCCCAAGGTTGTGCATGGTGGAATGGCTTTAAATATTAATGACATGCAATAGTTGGAATAACATAATTTTGGTAATAGTTAAAAAGAGATTTCTTAATCATGAATCGATGCACAATAAAAATTTGAATTTTAGTGGTACCAATATCATGAGTGATATTTGAGATACAAATCACTTATATTTTGTGCAAAAAAAGAGCCATGTATCAATATACTCTCATATGACATTATTTTAGACATTGACATTTGGATGATATTACTATGCATGTTTACGTAGAAAATTGAAGAATTATGTGAATGATGCTTGAACAAAAGAGACATTATGATTGGAAATAAATTGTTCCACAATATAAGGTTTTGTTCATAAATTCAAGTGAAGTTCCTAAATCAAGGGAAGTATATCTTTAACATGTGTTATGGTTCAATTTC
Organism: Thuja plicata; assembly: GCA_018584345.1. Taxonomy (NCBI): domain Eukaryota; kingdom Viridiplantae; phylum Streptophyta; class Pinopsida; order Cupressales; family Cupressaceae; genus Thuja; species Thuja plicata. Next base: position 5,578,971 of record MU224676.1, on the reverse strand, counting down.
TATATTTTATGTGACTAAGGAAAATAAGTATGTGTGCCTAATAGATTTATGTATGTCAGTGTGATTAATAATTTAAGTTCCTACCAATAAGATTAAGATTTAAATGTTCAATGATTTAAGAGAGGTCTTAGGATGAGAATTGTGTCTAAAATTTGGGTGACTTCTAGGAGGAAGTCAAAGACAATGCGAGGGGGAATGTAAGGCCCTGCCTCATTAAGGATTAATGTGACCTTGAATTTTGAATACATCTACACTTTAGGTTTGAAGAAGTAGTTATTCAACATTATTATGTTATTGGTTAAATTCTTGTGTGTGTTCTCTCTCTTCCTTGAAATGACTTGAAGAAAAACAAATTTATTCTAGGATGATAATTGAACAACCCTTATTGATTGATTAGTATAAGAGGATTGATATCTCTTGCTTAAGAATGAAAATTGAAGGTTGATTTAGGGGTTGTGTCAAAGGGTGAAGAATCAGTGGGTTGGGATTTCCATTCTTCTAGTTGCCTACTCTGCATCAGTATGGACATCCATCCTATGATGGAGGGGAATGTTTATTAGGATAGTGTAGTTGGAAATACTTTGGTAGACATTTATGAAAAATGTGGAAACATGCACAAAGAACATAATATGTTTGACAGAATGCCTCAAAGAGATGTTATTTAATGGTCAAATGCAATTCTTGCAAGAGACACAAAAGGGCTTTGCTAAAGAGTTAATGAAACTTTCAAAAAAATGCAACTGACAGTTATGATGCCAAATTTGACAACCTCTTTCAACATTCATCCTAGGGCTATGCCAAGATGGTTTTTGTGTTTTCCATTGTATCCCAAAAGAATTTTGGAAATAAGAATTACTCTTTCCTAATATCCTAATTTTTTTGAATGGCCTTCTTCTTAAGCTTCCATGCGAAATGAGGAGCCAAGTCCACCCAACCATACCCATGTCTCTGAAATATCTTTGATCATGTATGAGTAGAGCATGCATTTTGTCCATTTGGAGCCATATATCCTCTTTCCTCAACCCTAAAATTTCACCCCATTAACACCATAGTATATTTCAGGTCTTCAATTTTAATTCAACATAAAAAATAGGTAACTAGAAGTTTAATATTGATGAAGTAAGAGGATTGAGTCACTTTAAATTGAAGCCTAAGACCGAATTCTGATTAGGTTTTCCATAGTTTCTGCAATTTCTATTACTAGGAATGCACAGTACTAAATTCATTTCCATCTCAACTTGCAGTAAGTTGGGGTTGTTGAGCAAACTTGAAATTTGTATTGATACAAAATGACTGAAAACTTGTTAATGACATTCATGTTTATCGAATTCATGGGTATATATATATTTTTTGGCTAATTATTTTGCAAGTCACTAAGACTACAACTTCCAAAATGTGTGTTTTAGGCAACAGTATGTGAGATTAATCTCTTCTCTCAGTAATAGGAGAGGCTCCTTTCTTACCGTAGGTGGCTTCAAGTAGAACTGAACTGTAACACATATAGTTCACCTTGCAACAATAATACCAGTGACTCGATGATTGACTTAAGAACAATCAAGCGAAGCAGCAGTTGATTTATCTAAAGATGAAGTGATACAATGAGCTCAAAGTCTAATGTCCTCACCTCAAATAAATATTCTATTAATCTATTGTCCAATACTGAAGCCCAAAGTCTTCAGTCCTTGGAGTATATCAGTCACTACTCTCTATAGTAACCCCGATTTCCTGAAGCACAAAGTCTTCAGAAAACTTGGATTAAAGATGCTCTGATGATATAAACAAAGAAACTATTCAATTTGAACAAGGATCAACAAATGCAACACAAGAATACATTCATTGATTTTGAAGACAACAACACAAAGTCTATCAATCTCTATTCCTTTATTCGAATGCTTAACTCTCTTACAATGAAACACAAAGTTTTTAGAACTCAAGAGTTTTGCCTATAGTTTATTTGCACAAACAAAAGATCCCCTATTTACAATGAGCTCCCTCCTTTATATAGGAAAAGAGGAGAGAGGAAAGTGGAGAAGAAAGGGGAAACCCTTAACCACTTTGAGTTATTCTATCCTTATCTCTTACTAACTAACTTTGACTTATTCAATGCTGCAGGACCTAATGTCCTTGCAACATGATTACACGAGAACACTTTACATACTTTCGTGTAATCTATCAAAGATTATACACTTTTAAAAAATGCATAAGGAAAGCATCTAAGTGTTTGAAAAGACACAACATCTATTTGCATCATCCTTTTTTGGTTTTTATGCTGCTACAAGATGCCTGATGAGTGATGTGTTCTGGTTTGGTGAAAGCATCTTGAACCGAAATATGAACCTGCACCCTTGATTGTTCTGCATTATAGTGATGATTTCTGGGAAGCATCTTTGTTTCTCTCTTTTTTAGTCTTTAAAGCATTCTATGCCTAGAATCATTTCACACTTTCCACTTCTCTGTCTGGCTCCATCATATGATTGCTCTTTCTTTGTATCCTTGTGCCATGAGAAGATCTTTCTTCAACTTGAAACCGTCTGGGAAGTACTTTGCTTCTTGCAATGCGACTCTTCATTATTTGAGGAGAAGAACATGCACCTCATAAAAGGTCATAAAAGGACACAAGAAGGTGAGCTTTTTTGATGGTTTTGCATATTAGAAAACTGGACTTCTTCTTTGATATGTAAGTATGAACATTATGAAAGAAGTGGGGTTTTCAATCCATAATGCATATAGGGAAGAGCTCAATATTTTGGAGGTACTGTGTGTATGTGGAAAGCAAACTTTGAGTTTGATAAAATGAATACATTGACGCATATATGCATTAGCAAATGTTCAATATGCAAGGTGGGATTTTTGGAAGCATTTACACATTCTGGACAACAAGTCCAAAGAGATGTGAAAAGTATTTTCACACATGAATATGTCATGCACATGATAAACTTTTGTGATCACTTGCATATGAGGCCAAATAGTGAGTTTTTTTTTACTTCTTTGCATATGGGGCAACACTTGGTCTTTTTGGAAAATCACCATCTAGAACGAGGTTTTTAATCCCAATTTTTTATGCAAGAAAAACACATGCCTTGGCATTTTCTCTTTGTGGGAAGAATTTGTGTTGCCTTTTGGGAAAGAGCTTGCCTTGCACTTTTACATATGAAAAGAGAAGTACTTGCACTTATAATCAGATCTTAGAAACCTAATTCTAAATGATTTTCAATGTACCCATGACTATATTTGAACTTGGGAAAAACTTATTATTTTACTAATGTAAAATATGTCTTTCAAGACTTGGAAGAACCATCACAAATTTGAGGAGGATATGAGAAGAAATCATCTTTACAATAATGATCCCAAAACTTTTTTTTTTTTTTAAAAGACATATATTTTGTAAATCTCTTATAGCTGCTTACTATTTATAATCCATAGACTGCACTCTATTTTTAATACATAATATCACTTGATGCAACATCAGTGACCTCATGTATTGCCCATTTTTCATTGTTGTTCTGTGCTCACTGCTGGACTTCTTTTTCCACTAATTTGTGATAGAAATTGACATTAATATGATCAATAGCTGCACTTCTAACATATCTAACATTGACTTCAGATAATGCTCAGATTGTGATAGATCTTTCCTCATTTCTTTGCATTGCAAATGTTCTCTTCTTTATGTGTATTGACCTTACTGTCTTCTATCATCCAAATCCATCCTCTCCATCAACACACAATCATTGTTTGTCATGTATTTTCTTCTATTCCATTCTTTGTACCATGATAACTTTTCATATTTTCATTATTTTATAATAAGGATTCAAAGAAAACCGAAGACGTTAACAAAGAAAGAGAAGTTTAACAAAAATGTCACTGATTATGTACAAAAATACAAAGATAAACAAGAAAATGCTCTGAGATGGAAAAAACATCCATGGAGATGAAGATACAATCATTTTAAAACCAAACCAATCCACAACACAAATAAATAAGAAACAAGGGCATCTCTATCTTTAAAGAATGAGAAAATTGGGAAAGAAAACCTCCCACGCAAGCATATAAAGACGTCAGAGTTACAAGCCAAAAACAAAGCTTCTTCCATTATTGAGTCTCCAGTCCTGGACAAGACTCTCAAGACAAATGGCAATACTCCAACACAAAACCCGGATGAAGAGGTCAAAACAAATACAAAGTCTGCAATTTGTATTAAAGCTTCAAAGAAAAGGTCATTTTGCACTAGATGGACTTTACCTCCCTAAACGCAACCTTATATGGAGGAAAAAAATGGGTTTGTAAAACATAACACATATGAATATTTAAATCCATGGCAGATTTTGCATATGTTTGCATATAAGGCAACACATGTATTTGAAACATATGATATATGCTATAGAATCGACACCTCAAACCTTTAAAGAAAACCGTAAGTTTAAAAAAAATAAATGACGGGTTTCAATAGAGCGACTACATATGTCTTTGCTGCAAATCATATATGCAATCCTCTAAAAAAAATGACGCTATATGGGCTTCAAACCATGCCACATGTTTCATAGAGGAGTTAACAGGTTTTTAAAGAAGACTTTGCATATGCAAATGCAAATATTCTTTCTTCTTCCGCCAAAATGGACGCCACACTTAAATGAAACCATGGGTGTTTTGAAATACATATGTCTTTACATTAGAAGTCAACGCCTTTTAAAAGAAAATGCGGTGGTTTTTAAAACATAACATATATAAACTATTTCAATCGATACTCTCAACCGCGGTTAATCATTTTCATTAAAACATATGTTATAAGTTTAAAAATCGACGCTTTAAGAATAGAGAGCCGAAATTAAAACAATAACATATCATATTCTTTGCATATTTTAAAAACATATTACTTAAAAGTAATATAGTCATGTTTATATATATATATATTTTAAAACTAATGCTTATTGCATAAAGCCATATCTATTTCAAAAAATATATTACGTCATTAAATTCTAAAAACATACTATCATATGTTTTTAAATTCAAATTTTTAGAATTTTGCATAAAACATTATTTTTAAAATATATGCAAAGAAGATCATCTTTGAAATGGAATTTTGAAATTCATAAATAAGTTTTGAGTTTATTTATAAATCTCATCTTTATCTTGTCATTTTCAGATTAAATAAAATAAGACCTCTCCAAAACAATGCCCTTTGCGCAAATGTTATTTTGAAAGCCGAATTTTAAATAGAGAAAGAACTTAATAGTTTCATATGTGACTTTAAAACTTTAATGATCTGATATGTAGATATGATGTAGAATCATGCTATCATTAAAATTTTAAAGCAAAACTTCACAGAGTGACGCAAAATTTTTAGAATAGAGTTTAAAATCTATTTCACATACAAAATTAGCTTTCATTTTATGCACCTGACAAGAAAAGTACACTCTTTTGACAATCTTAGAAGGACGTGCAAATTGCCCAAAAATGAACTAGAAGACAATGACTACAAAACTATGACCAAAACAAGACCAAAATCCAAACATAGACTCATCTTGAAGAATTTAACCTATAAAATTTGCGTAGGGTTGCCCCAATTTTGTGAAGACAAAATTGAGGACAACAACTGGCTCTGATTGGGGAACGTAACTCGTTTGTTCTTAGAAACAACGAGGAATGTAGAATCCATAATCTCTAAGTGCCTTAGTATCCATTGGGTTATAGAGTCAAGCATCAAAAACACAAAGCAAAAAGGATGACGCGACTGACGCAAAGCACCTAACAAAATAACACAAAATTATGTAAATGCACTTATTGAAAACAAAGAAAATCTACCTATTTAAAACAAGCCAACTTTTGAAACTTTTTAGATGAAACCATTTATTGGCTCAACAAAATAGCTACCTTTTTTCAGTAGCTTGCAGTACCTTGCATGTTCACATGCAACTTTGTTCAGATGAATCACGAACAACTAGAGCAATGATGTCAATGTTTGATGTAACACCTCTTGGAAGAGATGAACAAATTCACCTTCCTGGAATGAGTCATATGTATTGTCACTCTGAGATGAGACCATGAATTCAAAATGCTTCTGTTGTACTGCAAATGCCTGTTTAGCCCCTTCCTCAATTGTATCTTCATGCTCAGGTACAAATGGAACATCTAATTTTTGGTTGACCTCCTACCAAGCAAGATATCTTATGGGACATCCCCTTGATCGAACAAAGATTGAAACCTTCTTTCCAGCTGCAACTTGAGTGATTGGTTCATCAATCATTATTACGTCAGGTTGATCAAAATGAGTTACCTCATTGCTTTCTTCTGCACCATGCTGGTTACAAATTTCAAATTAAGGAGAATCACCAACAAGATTTGAGAAAAACTCTTCTATCGTAGTCATGAAATGATCTTCGTCAAGTTTGGGGGTAGATCTTTCATGCAACGCTTGTTCAAGTTCATGACCTTGAAACAAAGAGGCACTATTGTGAGCATGCCCATCTTTTCATGTCTAATGGCATGATTGTCTTCACGCACTTGAACATTAGAAGAATAAGTTGCATCTTTCTGATTTTCATTAATAGCTTTCTGAGACTGTATGAACCAGAAATAAGAGTCACTAGCTATGTCTTCTTCCTTTTCTTGGAAGAGTATAGCAAGATCACTTTCCTCAGATTCAGGATGCTTTATTGTTGCCTTCACTGATGGTGCCTCAATAGCAAGCTTCTTTAGTGATAAAACCAACTTTTGTTGATTCTCATCAGCAGAACTATGAGCAACATTTAGAAGAGGTTTTCTTTGTACATCTTCATGAGGAACGAAGAACATACCTTAAGATATTTTCTTTTTGAGAGCAAGCAACTCATTTTCCAACCTTTGCACTGTGGGATCTGTCCTTGTCATGGGAGAAAATGAATAGGAAGAAAGATAAATTTCTTCAAACCCATTTGCTTCAATTCTTATCTGCCCAGCAAGAATAAGATCATCTTCAATTCCAATGGCTAATGTTTGTGCAGCTGGAAGAGTAGCAGGAGTTTCTCTTCTTAAGAGAAAACTGACTTCAGGAATCTGAGCATTAACAAAGAAACACTTCAAATTTGCAGCTGTAGGCCGAGCACTAGCTGGAATCTTCATGTCAACTTGTTGAAATGAGCCACAAATTCATGCATAGGTACATTGGATGCCTTCTTCAACTGAGTGAGTTGGGCCAACAGGGCATGCACATCTTCAGGCGATTTGAACCTTTTTTCAAACTTGGCTATGAGAGTAGCCTAGTTTGTGATGGTTTGTGGAGCAAGATGATAAAACCAATTAGCAGCTGCACCTTGGAAAGTTTCCACAAACAACCTTACAGACACGTCCTCATGTTCAACACCAAGAACACCGCATGCAATGTAAAAAGCAACAATATGCTCATTAGGATGTTGCTGTCCATCTTCAGAGAACTTTGGAAAATTCTTCCGCGAGCCATCATGAAGAGCATGTAGAGGTAGAGCTAGATTCAACCAACCAAAATCATTTCCCCAAGGACCTTGGGCCATTTACATGTCCTTGGTAAAAATCTTGAAAAACTACAAAAAATGATGAAATAATTACAATGGATAGGACACAAGCATACTTCAAACGAAAGCATGAGGCTTCCGAATGTGTATAGTGTTCCTAGAAGAAACCCTTTACAAAATATCTTGGATGGAACTTCATTTATTTATCTCTTGTAGAATAAATGATTAACCCTTTTCTCTTCTTTCAAAAAAAGATTGCAAAGTGAAATTGGTAACAAAACTTGTAAAAACAACAAATAATTTTAAAGAAGTAAAGTGTCCATGAAGGCACAAAGTCCTCCATCACTTCTTCGGGACAAGAAACTCAACTAGAATCTCAAATTTTTCTCAATTGAACTTCTTATCAACCTTATGTTCGATCCCCAACAGAGTCACTGAAAACTATTGGCTAAATATTTTGCAAGTCACTAAGACTACAACTTGCAAAACGTGTGTTTTAGGCAGCAGTATGTGAGATTACTCTCTCCTCTCAGCAATAGGGGAGGATCCCTTCTTACCATAGGTGGCTTCAAGTAGAACTAAACTGTAACACATATAGTTCACCTTGCAACAGTAATACCGATGACTCGATGATTGACTTAAGAACAATCAAATGAGGCAGCAGTTGAATTATCTAAAGATGAAGTGATACAATAAGCTCAAAGTCTACTGTCCTCACCTCAAATAAATATTCTATTAATCTATTGTCCAATACTGAAGCCCAAAGTCTTCAGTCCTTGGAGTATATCAACCACTACTCTCTATAGTAACCCCAATTTCCTGAAGCACAAAGTCTTCAAAAAACTTGGATTAAAGATGCTCTAATGATATAAACAAAGAAACTATTCAATTTGAACAAGGATCAACAAATGCAACATAAGAATACATTCATTGATTTTCAAGACAACAACATAAAGTCTGTTAATCTCTTTCCCCTTTCTTCTCCACTTTCCTCTCTCCTCTTTTCCTATATAAAGGAGGGAGCTCATTGTAAATAGGGGATCTTTTGTTTGTGCAAATAAACTATAGGAAAAACTCTTGAGTTCTGAAAACTTTGTGTTTCATTGTAAGAGAGTTAAGCATTCAAATAAAGGAATAGAGATTGATAGACTTTGTGTTGTTGTCTTGAAAACCAATGAATGTATTCTTATGTTGCATTTGTTGATCCTTGTTCAAATTGAATAGTTTCTTTATTTATATCATCAGAGCATCTTTAATTCAAGTTTTCTGAAGACTTTGTGCTTCAGGAAATCGGGGTTACTATAGAGAGTAGTGGCTGATATACTCCAAGGACTGTAGAGACTGAAAATAGCCAACACATCCAAGTCACCATACATGAAAATATTTTTTCTCTGGATAGTGAAGAGTAATACCAAATGTAAGATCTAAGTAAATAGTCTGACACATAGACCATGTTTTTTCTTTCTATCACGTTGTTTGTTTCAACAATGGAGCCAAAAACAATTCATGGACAAAGATTTGAACATCAAACCTCTTCTTTTAAAACTATTTTTATTCACATCACAAGTTAAATTTGAATTTGGTGGAAGCTACCTTTATTCAAAGATTAATCATACTCAATTGTTTCAAACTAAGTCTTCATTGTAATAATTTTGATTAATTTTTTTAGTGCTTTCCACTTTTCAAAGAAAGAAAGTGAGCTAGTGGATGTCTGCTTGAGCTAAATCGATCTCAAAACAATTATAATCAGACTACACAAGTGATATAGACAAATTAAATCTCATCTGCAAATAAATGAGAAGGAAACCTCAAGTCAAAAATGGTGAACCCCAAGGTTGTGCATGCTGGAATGGCTTTAAATATTAATGACATGCAATAGTTGGAATAACATAATTTTGGTAACAGTTAAAAAGAGATTTCTTAATCATGAATCGATACACAATAAAAATTTGAATTTTAGTGGTACCAATATCATGAGTGATGTTTGGGATACAAATCAGTTATATTTTGTGCAAAAAAAGAGCCATGTATCAATATACTTGCATATGATGTTATTTTAGACATTGACATTTTGGATGATATTACTATGCATGATTATGTAGAAAATTGAAGAATTATGTGAATGATGCTTGAACAGAAGATACGTTATGATTGGAAATAAATTGTTCGACAATATAAGGTTTTGTTCATAAAATCAAGTGAAGTTCCTAAATCAAGGGAAGTATATCTTTAACATGTGTTATGGTTCAATTTCTATATTTTACGTGACTAAGGAAAATAAGTATGTGTGCCTAATAGATTTATGTATGTTAGTGTGATTAATAATTTAAGTTCCTCACCAAAAAGATTAAGATTTAAATGTTCAATTATTTAAGAGAGATCTTAGGATGAGAATTGTGTCTAAAATTTGGGTGACTTCCAGGAGGAATTCAAAGACAATGAGAGGGGGAATGTAAGATCCCGCCTCATTAAGGATTAATGTGACCTTGAATTTTGAATACATCTACACTTTAGGTTTGAAGTAGTTATTCAACATAATTATTTTATTAGTTAAATTATTGTGTGTGTTCTCTCTCTTCCTTGAAATGACTTGAAGAAAAACAAAATTATTCTAGGATGATAATTGAACAACCCTTATTGATTGATTAGTATAAGAGGATTGATATCTCTTGCTTAAGAACCTAAATTGAAGGTTGATTTAGGGGTTGTGTCAAAGGGTGAAGAATCAGTGGGTTGGGATTGCCATTCTTCTAATTTACTACTCTGCATCAGTATGGACATCCATCCTATGATGGAGGGGAGTGTTTATTAGGATAGTGTAGTTGGAAATGCTTTGGTAGACATTTATGCAAAATGTGGAAACATGCACAAGGAACATCATATGTTTGATAGAATGCCTCAAAGAGATGTTATCTAATGCTGAAATGCAATGCTTGCAAGATACACAAAAGGGATTTGCTAAAGAGTTAATGAAACTTTCAAGAAAATGCAATTGACAGTTATGATACCAAATTTGACAACCTCTTTCAGCATTCGTCCCAGGGCTATGCCAAGATGGTTTTTGTGTTTTTCATTGTATCCCAAAAGAATTCTAGAAATAAGAATTACTCTTTCCCAATATCTTAATTTTTCAGAATGGCCTTCTTCTTAAGCTCCCACACTGAATGAGGAGCCAAGTCCACCCAACCATACCCATGTCTTGGACATATCTTTGACCATGTATGAGTAGAGAACGCAATGTTTCCATTTGGATCCATATATCCTCTTTCCTCAACCCTGAAATTTCATCCCATCAACACCATAGTATATTTCAGGTCTTCAATTTTAATTCAACATAAAAACAACTAGGTAACTAGAAGTTTAACATCGATGAAGTATGAGGATTGAGTCACTTTAAATTGAAGCCTGAGACTGAATTATGATTAGGTTGTCCATAGTTGCTGCAATTTCTATTACTAGGAATGCACGGTGCCAAATTCATTTCCATCTCAACTTGCAGTGAGTTGGGGTTGTTGAACAAAATTGAAATTTGTATTGATACAAAATGACTGAAAACTTGTTAATGACATTCATGTTTATCAAATTCATGGGTATATATTATGAGGCTAAATTTTTTTTCCCTTTATCCCTCAAACTCATTTTCATGAACAAGATTGAAAACAACCAACACAACCAAGTCACCATACATGCAAATATTTTTTTCTCTGGATATTGAAGAGTAATACCAAATGTAAGATCTAAGTAAACAGTCAGACACACAGACCATTTTTTTCTGTCTATCATGTTGTTTGTTTCAACAATGGGGCCAAAAACAATTCATGGACATAGATTTGAACATCAAACCTCTTCTTTTAAAACTAATTTTATTCACATCACAAGTTGAGTTTGAATTTGGTGGAAGCTACCTTTATTCAAAGATTAATCATACTCAGTTGTTTCAAACTAAGTCTTCATTGTAAGAATTTTGATTAATCTTTTTAGTGCTTTCCACTTTTCAAAGAAAGAAAGTGAGCTAGTGGATGTCTACTTGAGCTAAATCGGTCTCAAAACAATTATAATCAGACTACACACCTGATATAGACAAATTAAAGCTCATCTGCAAACAAATGAGAAGGAAGCCTCAAGTTGAAAATGGTGAAACCCAAGGTTGTGCATGGTGGAATGACTTTAAATATTAATGACATGCAATAGTTGGAATAACATAAATTTGGTAACTGTTAAAAAGAGATTTCTTAATAATTTATATAACAGTTTGAAAAATATTTTTCTCCATAAATATTGTCAATAGATTTATATAAATAATTGCTTACATATTTTAAAAGTATATAAAATATACTATTTTTAATATAAAATATTGTACATATTAAACTAATGTACCTTATATGCATATATCATATAAATATTCCTAATATATTAACTTATATGTATTTCCTATCAGCTAATCCTTGCACCTCTTTTTGTGCAAGTGCTAGTTTAATTAAAATGAAGTTATATATTTAAACTAAAGAAGACCTTTTGAAAAAAAAGGAAGTTTATACATTCGTCTAATTTATTTGGCTAGAGCTTCTCTCACAACACAAAACATATATGATTCATTTAAAATTGATTCTTGGCAAATCTAGATACATATAAGAATGGTGAATTAAATTCTAAAGATAATGTTGAATTAAATTCTACAGATAATGTTTTAGTATTGGAAGTTTTTAGATTATACAAAATATGAATTTAATTATTGATTAATAAATAAAAATAGTAATAAATTGATATTAGATCATGATTGATACTAATATCATAATTGATATCACTATCTATTACAAACTTATAAAGATATAGGTGTTTTTTTGGGAAAAGTTTAGAAGAGTGGAAAGCTTCTAAAACATATTTGGAAAGTTTTTTTTTTGGAAAATAAATATATTTTAAAGTTTTTTTTAAAAATATAGTAAAAAAAAGAAGAATTTTTTAGTTTGGTATTATACATAGAAAGCTTATCTATTCATATATATAACTAAAATCAAAGTATTGTTATAAAAATAAAAATAATATTAAATATTGGTGCTATTAAGATTTAAAATATTATTATTACCAAGATTAATATTATGGATCATACTCAAATATTATTGTTATTAATATTAACAATGATATTAACATCAAAGTTAATTTTATTACTAAAATCATATTATTGTCATTAAGGTTAATCATGATGTTTATATTAATGGTAATACTCATCGATACTATGTTAATAGTAGTACAAATATGTTTTTGATATTAAAAGCAACAAAAATAAGGGTGTACATCACATTAATACAACAACCCATTAGGCATTCAATCAACAGATGGACAGTAGCAACACATTAATCGATAACTACTAATATCAAAAAATAATGATCATCCAAACTATTAAAAACAATAACATTCTCTAGAATTTGTCATGCCCAAAAGTTGGGCAAAAACACACGAACAAAATTTTTTAATAACGCATAAGAATGGAATACTAAAGTTACACTAAGGTAACATGCGTATGCAACACGGAGGTAGTTGACTGAAAGTCAACTAGAGTTGTCCCAAGGTCCACTATACACTGGAAAGGTGAATGGAACAACTAGGGTTCGCACAGACTCAAGGGAAGAGTTGCGCACGCAAATTGAGATGATAACTAAAAGTCAACTAGGTTTGACCAAAAGTCAAACATCCCCTGAAAAATGTGAGGAAGGGACTCAATGGTCTACTAAGCACCGAGGAAAAACAAGGAGCGCAAAACGAGACAGTTGACCCAAAAAGTCAACTAGGTTGACCAAAAAGTCAACCCTCTAAAAAAGGCACGAAACTGAAACCCTAGGTTCCAGAGTGCACAGGGATCACCTGGCGCGAAAATTACATCAATCGGACAAGGTTTGACTACGGTTGACCAAAAGTCAACCGGGCTCGAGGCGGGTCAAAGGTAGTGATAATGTCGTATACTGCGAAGCAAAGGGGTTGTATTGACCCCCTAATCGATAAAACGATATCTGAGAAGAAAATATATTTTAATTGATTAATTTAGTTAGGTAATTGTCGTCATCAATCTCATATTATATATTTTAGATCAACATCACCATTAGAAGAAAATTAAACCCCTAACATTAATTAATTAACATACGACATTTTAAATTTAATTGATTACAAAAAAAAGAATCACGTATTTATAAGCTATTCCTGATCTTAACGAAATTTCTCTTATAGACAAGAGAATCAAAATTTATATTAGCTTTAAAAGAATACTATAATTTAATAGCGACATAATAGAGTAAACCTACTTTAATCCGTAACCTAATATCCATAATTTAAAACTAGTATACCTTCAATAAAATGTCTTAACTAAACTCATAATAAAAAGTTTAAAAATTATCTCTATAATATAAAAAAAATAAAACAACATCTAATCTAACATTTAAATAACATTATATTAAAACAGCTCTAATTTAAACTCTTACACAAAATTCTAATAATAAAATCCTAACACTATAAAAAAAATATACACATTTATTTTTTTCAAATATACTTAATCAAAACCCCTCTAATACTATTTAATTTTAAATCATAACTTACCATACAAACCAAATTGAAAATTTTAAACATAAAATATAAAAGAAAATAGTAACTAAAACGAAAATTTACCCATTTAAAAACAAATCAAATCTTTTATCATATTTCTAACCTGAACAACAAAACCGAAACCCATATAACTTTTAAAAAAAAAAAAAAAAACACATTTTAAAATAAAACTAAATCCTAAACTATTATACGGGCGGCGGCCGATAATTTACACAGGGCGGCGGAGAAGACACAAACCCCGGCGGCGGAGGGTAAAACCGGGCGGCGGAGGGGATTCCGCAGGAGGGCAGCGGTTGAAACGGAGGGCGGAGGGGAGTATGGTGGGGGGAGCGAAGACATGGGGAGGGGAGGCGGTCGGCGGGGGGTGGTCGGCCCACCCGCCCCTCTCTATACACAGAGAGGCAGCGCGGGGAAGGGCTCGGCCCTCCCTGCCGCGCCACCCAAAAAGGGGATGGCTGCGGGTCGGGTGGGGCTTCGGCCCTCCCACCCCAGCCGGTCTTAAAATTTAATTTAATATAAAGTTCAGTTCCGCCCGCGGCGGTAAAGCGCGTTAAAAAATACCGCTTCTTTTTTTTAAAAAATTTATATTTATAAAATAACATTTAGATTAATTTGTTAGTTTTAACATTAATGAATAAGAGATAAGTGAGGTAAAATATATAAAAATATATTAAAATATTGACATAAAAATACTGGTGTAAAATGGACTGTATAAGTCCAAACAGCAAGCATATAGGCATGTTTTTTTTCAAAATAAAATACATATTTGAATTCTAAATTTGATACTAAACAAAATGATGGAAGAAAATTTTGATTTGTAAATTCCCCTTTTTTTTTTCTTTAAAAATTTTCCAGAATATCTTTTAAACTTTTCTTCAAAAATAATACTTAAAAATTCTATTCTACTCAAAATTACAAAGAACTTAGAACACTTAAATTTTCTTTCAAATTCAAATTATCCATAGTTTACATGATTCTATAGGATCACCATTCTAATATTTGATACATGATACTAGACAATTTTCACAATAAAAATCTCTATTATTTGAGCCATATACATATTGATCTTGCTTAATACCCAAGAAATCTGATACAACTACATACTAAAGAACTTTCATAAAACAACAAGATGACAAAAGATCAATTTCTAACCATACCCGTCTTCCACATAAGGGTATCATGCATCTTTGATATCCACCAGGTACCTGAAAACAAGGTAGGACGAGGTTGACCATGGAGGCTCACCTCCCAACCTAGGCCTTTACAAGGCCACCCCCGAGCTTGGGGATCCAATCTGGAACGGGTCACAGCCATAAACATCCAACAAGCAGTAAAGGAACAAGAGATTCAGACACAAGAAAACTTCCCAATACCAGGATGAACATGAAGAAGTATCTCTAAGAGATATTCCAGAAATAGGGGTAGTGGTAGACCTCACTGAAGGAGAAAGCCAAGATCACTAATAAGATACGCAAGTCTCACATGGACTTGCCAAGGATCATCTTCACAAGATGCTATTCTGAATAACCTCCATAAACCTCCCAAATGCCCTCAGGCCCATCTTGGCTTCTTGGGTATCGTGTTACCCCAAGTTTATTCCTCCACACATGGGAGACTCTACACTTGACAGGAATCATTTCCACTACCCCTCCAAGGCTACTCTGCCCTCCCAAGGGTGAGTGTACCTTGAAGACCCATTC
>MU224676.1:5551780-5562103 GCA_018584345.1 Thuja plicata | reverse complement strand
CCATATAAACATCAACATAAGTTGAAACCGAATAAGAACATAATATCTCAAAAGTACCCTGATTACAAAATCAGGTGCTGAATATTTAACACAGGATTTCACCGATCCTCATAGTACAAAAAGTCTCACTGAAAGTCAAAACATGTCTAAGTACATAATCACTGAAAGTATAACAAAATAAGCAGTGAAACAAGAACTGACTGAGGTGGGTCTCACAAAATTACTATCTAGTATACTATCTAATTTGTAAAGAACACAAATCCACATAGGACTAATTTTCTAAAATTAACCTAAGATTTCATAGTAAAAAATAAGTAATGATACATAAAATATAATTTAATCAAAGTAATCCTTATAATAGAGATAATACCTCATAAATTTTGACCAACTTGTTGATACATCAAAAGATAGATACAATAGGAGACCATAAGGTCAAATTCATCAACATGTGATGAAGTGATATTGTAATCATTTTGCCTCCTTTAGCCACAAACTACTCTCCATCTGTTATGCTCGAGGATGAGAATGGGGTCTAGGTGCTTTTTTTGCCCAACCACGAAGTGTTTAGCTCCCCTAGTGCTCAACATGAAATGTTGAGTGCCTGACCCTACATGAGGAACCTAGAAAATTGAAACCAGTAGGTCGAATGGAGTCTAGTGCAACATTGTGACCTATCTACATTTCACCTATGAAAATTTAGTATCTACACAATGATGTGGTAGGGAGAAAGTATAAAATGCATATATAGTATCAAAATATGCAACAACGCTTTAGCCAAAGCATATATTATGTAATTTACTCGGTAGATAGGTTTATATAAAAAAATTCCAATACCTATCCTTCCTTGATATTCCACATTCAACACCTGTCAATAAAAATACATCACGCGTGAAATAGAAAGAAAAATAACATATCTCGTCTATATATTTTTATCTCAGAAAAGAAACTACCTCTCCTTCCACCAAGGTTAACTATTGGAATTTCCACTAAAGCATATAACATCAAAAGATCATAAGTGCATACACATTGAAAAAAGCATATGACAATGCATATAGAAACATGCAAAATCTTTCATGAGCTTAAAGGTATGCAAGAGTGCATTAGTGCATACAAGAGCATGTAAAAATATATAAGCAAGAGTAGTAGAAATGCCCATAACATGTAATGATATAGATTACAAAAGAATGTAACTACTCATATCTAAATTTATAAACAAGAATAATGCCATCAACTAATCACAATGTCTTCCAAGCATGCACTTTAATTACACACACACACACACACAGAGAGAGAGAGAGAGAGAGAGAGAGAGAGAGAGAGATTTCTAGTCACATCTAGTCTAAAATGCAACCATTCATAATTGTTCATCGTCATGCATATGAACTTATACCTGATTGGTGTTACGCTTGTTAATTTAATCTATGTTTCTGCTAGAATTTAATCTTTCCTTGGTGAAAATATGTAATTAAAGGATAAACCAAGGTATCCTATATTATATTTGTCCTCCAGTCCAAGTAGGAGAACATGTTACTTTTTTGTAATTTTTTTAATAAGGAAATTAGATATTCCTCCTTAAGAGGAATCTCACATTTGGCACACACACGATGTGAATGTGGCATCCATAGAAGATGGGAGTTACATGCAAACTCCTCCACTCATCTCTATTTAAGAGATGCCTCTACACATACTTGCTCAATATAATCTTCTCTATTTCCTCACTTCTCCTTACATTCTCAAATTTTCTCTCAATATTGTAATGAGCTTATTTCTCTCTTTCTCTCTTCTTATTTAGGATTTGTGCCATATTCATATTATTCACAAGGGTTTTTTTTTTTTTTTTTTCCCTTTCAAAATTCTTGTGTTCTTGTCTTGGTTTTGGAGCATTTTGGTGAACTTGGTNTCTCTCTCTCTCTCTCTCTCTCTCTCTCTCTCTCTCTCTCTCTTTGTGTATTTGGTAAAACTCTTCCTTTTGCACATTCTCTTGGATTCTTTCCTTATCTCCTTTCCATTTTATTTTATGTTTCTAACATGGTATCAAAGTTGGTTTAATCCTTGTTTTGAGTGTGCATATAGGAATAGTTGAAAGACATCTCTGTTGAGGAGAAGAAATAAGATTTTTGTTTTTCTAACTCTTATTTGTAGGGATTTCTCTCATTCTTTTTGCAAATACAAGTCTATTCACATCTATCTCAAGTTTTTTTTTAAATACTAATCTTTCCCTCTCTCAGGCAACTGCAAGGGAAGATTTCAAATTTGCATATTCTGTTGTTTATCACTAAATCTAAATCTGATACTAACTCACCCTCTGTCGAGCAATGACAAGGGTTTTCTAATTCATTGTTTTTGGTCATTTCTCTAACTACTTGATTTGCAGGTTTATATATACATTTTTTTTCAGCATTTAGTTTACTGATTTCTAATCATTCACAACATTTTTTTATAGATGCTACTCCTTATAGACAACTTGTAGGAAGTTTAAATTATCTAACTCTCACTAGACCTGATATATCTTTTAGTGTTGGTTTAGTTTCAAGATTTATGTCCAAACCTCAACAAACACACTTCAAAATTGCTAAAAGAATATTAAGATATATTAAAGGTACTCTTGATGTAGGATTATTTTATGATGCAAATTATGACTTTACATTAAAAGGCTTTACTGATTCAAATTTAGGTGGAGACCCCAATGATGGGAAATATACTTTTGGGTATTGTTTTTTCTTGGTTCAGGTGCTATATCTTGGAAAAGTAAAAAAGATCAATTTGTTTCTCTATGTTCTACTGAAGCTGAATACAAAAGTTGTGCTAATGCCTCTAAGGAAGGTTTATGGCTTAGAAGAATACTTGAAGATTTGGGTCTACCTCAACAAGAACCTACACCTTTATATTGTGATAATCAAAGTGCAATAGCCTTGGCAAAGAATCCGGTCTACCATGCAAAGTCAAAGCACATTTCTCTCCACCACCACTTCATTAGAGAGCAAATTGAAGAAAAGAAAGTTTCCCTCATCTATTGCAAGGGTGAAGATCAAGTTGTAGATATTTTGACAAAGCCTCTTTCTAGAGAGAAATTTGAATTTCATTGTACAAATTTGGGTTTGATACCCCTTGATGTAAATACCCCAAGTAAATATTAAAGGGAGGTGTTAGAATTTAATCTTTCCTTGCTGAAAATATGTAATTAAAAGATAAACCAAGGTATCTTATATTGTATTTGTCCTCTAGTCCAAGTAGGAGGACATTTCACTTTTTTGTAATTCCTTTAATAAGGAAATTAGATATTGCTCCTTAAGAGGAATCTCACATTTGGCACACACACAATGTGAATGTGGCATTCATAGAAGATGGGAGTTACATGCAAACTCCTCCACTCGTCTCTATTTAAGAGATGACTCTAAACACACTTTCTCAATATAATCTTCTCTATTTTCTCACTTCTCCTCACATTCTCATACATGCTCTCAATATTGTAATGAGCTTATTGCTCTCTTTCTCTCTTCTTATTTAGGCTTTGTGCCATATTCATATTATTCACAAGGGTTTTTTTTTCTTGTTTTTCCCCTTTAAAGATTCTTGTGTTCTTGTCTTGGTCTTGGAGCATTTTGGTGAACTTAGTGTTTGATCTATTGAAGGAAAATCTCTCTCTCTCTCTCTCTCTCTCTCTCTCTCTCTCTCTCTCTGTATTTGGTAAAACTCTTCCTTTTGCACATTCTCTTGGATTTATTCCTTATTGCCTTTCCATTTTCTTTTATGTTTCTAACAGTTTATTTTGTCCATTAACCTATCAATTAAGCATGAGCAATGATTTGGGTACCCAACACCTTATCAAATTAATTTTTTAAAAGCTTATATTAATTAGGTAATTCCAACATTCCTATGACATATCTCAGTTTGGAGGGAATAGATTAATTCTATTTTGATCTTAATTTTGTGATTCAATATATTTCAAGAATTTTCTCAAATATAACCATTATTTCCTTTCATAAGAGAACTTTATCTCTCAAAATATTAAGACAATATAGGGATCGGTGATTTTAAGATACTGTGTCGTTCACCATCAATATAGTTAATGCTTCATTTTTTGTGATTCAATAATCTAATTCATTATTTTCCTACATATTAATCTAGATTATCTACATTTCTTCTATAGAGGACGTTATTTATGAATTCCTTATGATTGTAATCACCTAAAATTGGTATAGTAAACTACAACCCCTAATTTAATTAATTGGCTTTAAAAATCCTAAAAACTAAAGGCCTTTAATACTAGACCTTAATTGTGCAAGCAAACCTTAATAATCCCCCTTGCATAATTAAAATCAAAGTCCCGAATCAAAACATCAATTTAATCCTAAGTTAAGCTTGAAAATCAATTAATCACTATACATTTCACACCTAAATAAAAGTTATTACACTTTTATTAAAAGAACCCATTCACACATGGGTGTGCACACTTAACCCTTGATTAAAAAGTGATTAAGAGGGGATTTACCAAATTTGTCCTCATTCTCCCTCAACAAACACAACTTTGACAAGTCAAAAATCTCTCACATGGATGACACTCACATGGATTGAAGGAGAGTGCATCCCAACCGCCCTTTATGATCAAATCTCAACCGCCCATTTCAAGGAAGCTTCTATAAAAGGGATAACTCTCCTTGTTGAAGAGGAGGCAAATTGTTGAAGTAGGATTATAATGTCATTTTGATTCTAGGTTTTAGTCATCTTGTAGAAGTTTATTTTTATGCTGGCTTAGTATTTGCATTTTTCTCTTCGATGGTTAAATCTTAGCCTTATCTTCTTAGCATTTTGCTGCATCTTGTTAGAGTAATCTCATGTTATCTCATGTCTTAGCTTAGTTGCATCTTGCATATTATTTCAATTTTTTAAAGAGAAAAGTGTGCAAGTTCATGCATAATGCTCACCTTTTAATCTTCTATTTGGAGTTGTCTAGTCACTGATTCTTGTGCCAATCTGATGAGCATCTATTGAGAATCAAACTCACTTCATCTAAGAAGCAATAAGTCAATTTTAGGGGTTTTTAGCACAATATTAGCATTAAATATTGATGATTTATCACCCCTAAGCTAATGGTTTATTGAGTGTTTGGTTTTTTTAAGGTTAATACCACATTTACACTACACATTTATGGTGCCCACCGTGGGGCTCGAACTAGTTTTAAGCCCCAAATTCATGATATTATCAACATTTTCTGAAACTGCGCTGATTTTCATACGACTTGTCTAATATAATCGTATGAAAAAACGGATACCAGTAATTTATTATTTTAGGACACTTAAATTGTCATATGAGTCTACATCCAATTTGTTTTGTTCTACTATCCTGCAAGAATTTTTGTACATGGAATCATCTTTCCCTACTTTGTCGTATGGTTACAATATATTGTTGTACGAGTTTTGATACCAGTTTGTTCTTTGTATTCTATCATTTAAAAAATAGAGAGCATATTTAGTGGTTCATTTAAATTTATTTTTGGTTTCTAACCTCTAATCTGGTTTTGTTGTTCTTCTGGTTTCCTGATTTTGCAACCTAACACATTTTTGCAAGACGTTTGGTAGAATATTTGCTTGCCAAAGAGAGACACTTGGAAATACCCTTTCTTGCAAAACTACTAACTTCTTTGTGCTTGTAGAATATTTTGAAGAAGAATAATTGAATAAGACTACTAAGCTTGTGGTGTTTGTAGTTTTCCTAGGTCTGCATCAACCAAATGATCATGCTTCTTAAATGATTATTTAGGAACTAGTCTAATTAGGGAAATCCTTGTGTGAGTCAAGTTAAGCATTAGGGGATTATGATCTCTTTCCTTTTATGGAAGATCAGAAACCCAGACATGTTTGAATCATCTTAGGAAAGTAATATTTTAGACTTTGGAGTGTTTGATGTGTTTGGGAAAAACAAAGAGAAATAGGAGATTATGTTATTATCCTCTTTGAGGAATAATCAAATATCCAAACCTTCTCTTTGCTTTCCAATTTCATTCATGCATACCTTTTAGATGGGCCTATCCAAGTGGGAAAAAGTACTCACCCTTGGAGAATGACCCATGTGAGCACGAGGTGTAAGCCACACCACTCCAACTCATGTTAGATAGATTTTCTTCTTGGGGCCAAAGCCTTAGAAGTCAGATACATTTGAGCTTATACTTGGTTTTGGCCTAGCATATGGTAGGGATCTAAAGGTCTCAATCACATTTCATGACTACTTGCGCCAAGGTTCTTTGTGGGGATATATACCTGAATCACGCTTGCATGGACACATAGGATGTTTTCTAATGGAGACCCTTACTATACTCCATAGAGTAGCAACTTACCTGGTTCACCTTTGAAAGTGGGATAGTATAAGTGCAAGGGAGATAGTAACTCCCTCAAGACACTTGCCATATTGTGCCCACATTAGCATTTGGAGTTGGCTAATACAAAATCACTATACCCATTTCATGGATGGTGGTGGTCATATTCTTATTAGCTATTGGGTGTGTACTTAATTTAGCAAGTGAGGATTTTCTCACTAAGCCAATTGACTATAGGGCTAGAAAGTGTTTTTGGTTCTCACTCCCTTGTGTTTGATGTGCTTGAATCACCTTGAATTGACACCAAAAAAACATAAGACACTTTCAAATACTAACATTATCACACCACAATTGCACAAATTTGTCCAAAATCCATTCAAATCAAGTGGCAAATTGTCCATGTTCTACACTGTCATTTTGTCCAGTGAGAATTATCGTACGATGAAACACTTTGAAAGCAGCAACCCGTATGGTACTATGAGAATTGTCATATGGTACTATGGTAATATTCATATGAGCATGAAACATAATATAATATCTATCATTGACCTTGGATGTCCTTGCATTCATCTTGACTCTCCTCTGTGTGGCCTAATCAGTTATTTTACCCTATCACAACAATCGTGTGTTCTTGACATAGTGATTAGACCAATCTTTGTCTCTTGTCCTAGATTATTGAATAATATTACTTGTTGTGATCTATCTCATCCAAAATCAATTTTAATCAGCTCAATTACAAGTGTCACCCAGCAGACATCCAGGTCTCAATATCGATACCTTGTACCAGGCTCAACAATATTTCATCAACATATCTCTTAGAAACCTCTCAGACAAGTGATCATTTGGTGGTCTTTGGCATTGACCCATTAATCTATTCATCTCAGATTCTCAACTGCGATTTTCTTTCATGATAGTATGAACTAGAAGCTATCAACAGAAAGGTTGATCTCGATTCAAAAGGTAAGGCTATCGATGATCCTTGTCCTAGTCCCTAGTCCTATCAAAAACCAAAATCTACTCAAAGGGGTCTAAATCAAGACACACTATCCATATATCAATCAATACCCCTATTTCAAACTTCAATTCCTCAACATCAATCATTTCACACTGAACATCAAGACACACCAAACATGTCGGTATACAATGGGGATCTAGTCAATGTCAACAAAGCCACCACAGTAGCATATCCTCCTCATTTGAGGAACCTACTAAGAAAGAAATAAGAATATGTCAACAAGACAAGCATTTTCAAAGTATGATGCAAACACTCATTTAACTAGACAAGGATAATTACTTCATGCACCTAGCATCCGTGGGAGTTAAATTCCCTCCAGACTTCGATATTGAAGGATTGGTACAACATGAGGAATAATCTCCTATTTCTATTATCAACCAAAAATTTCAAGACATGAGGTGTGAACTCAAAGAGCTAAATAAAATGAAAGAACGGTCCAACAAGTACTCACTTGAATCTATATGTCCCTTTCCATTTATTAAGAATCTATACATGCCACCATTTCCTCCAAAAGTTGAGATTCCAAAATATGTTAAGTACAATGGAGATGGTGATCCTCAACACCACATGAGAGACTTTTGTGCTCTTAACATGGAATCTATGCCTTAAAGGAAATACCTAATGGGACTATTCCCTTAGAGCCTCATAGTTCAACCTTTGGAATGGTTCACTAAGCTCTGACCAGGTATTCAAACATTTGACAAGCTCGTGCAAAAGTTCATCCAGCATTATTCCTACATCTTGCACACAGTCACCATGTTGAATCTATGTAACACCAAACAACACAATGGTGAACCTTTTGTTAAATTCCTTCAAAGATGGTGAAAGATGTTCGCAAGGTATCCTAGAAAAATCCCAAAAATGGAGAAAATAGATATCTTCATTAATAATTTGGTACCCAAAATGAGCTATGAACTCCAAATGCAAAAGTATACTGCCTTTAGTCAATTGGTAGAAAGCACTATCCAAATTGAATAAGTTCTTATGAAGAAAGGTTAGCATTCCTTATATAAAGATGTTAAATCCTTAAGTAATCGCAATAACAACAATGGTAATGACAAGAGAAAATACTGGAACAAGAACAAAAATGTGGTCAATGATGGGGTGGTTGATTCATCTGATTTAAAGCCCAAGGAACTGATATTCAATCTATCTAGTAGTATCTAGGATGCTAAGAGAAACTCAAACATTTTATCAACACCAAATAATAACCAACACACGTAGAAAGAAAAAGCATTGTGGATACCCAAGCCCAATCAAAACTTTACTCCTCTAGGAGAAACCCTCAAGGCCACACTAAAGAATTTGTTGACCAACAAAACCATCACTTTACCATACTTAAAGCCTAGGGAACCATCAGTCAAACCTAAGTGGTGGAATCATAATCACTTTTACAAAGATCACAAAAACAAAGGAGATTTGATCAATGAATGCATGTAATTAAAACATGGCATGCAAGACTTGATTGATATTGAAACCATTATTGTTGAAATACATCATTCAAATAGCGATCAAAAGGCTTTCAAAAAACCTTTACCCTTTTACGAACAAGGGGAATCATCAAAGACTCAAGGATCCAAGGTAAATTACACCTATGCTAATAATGATAATGTGATCCACATGCTTGAACCATGCAATCAATCAGTCAATGTGATCATCATCAATGATAAGAAAGAGTCTAAATTTGCCAATGTTATAACAAGAAATGAATCAAAGGTCACTCTTAAGGGAGTAGACTCGTCATCTAAACAACCCATCACGATGAAAAAAAATCCTTCAACATCAAAACAACTGGTTCCATCAATCTCAGCTGAAAATTACAACCTGGTCGATAAGATACAACAGACCCCTACTCAAATTTTTATTCTAGAATTGATTAAGATCTCGCCATCACACAAAGTGATTCTTGAAACTTCCCTTCTAGAAACAACTATGCCAAAAGAACTTGGCGTCGAATAATTCAAAACAATGGGGGGTCACTTGACCTCACCTCACTACCTGTCCTTCTCAGAAGAAGATGGTAAGTCTCTAAATCACTCGCATAATTAGCCTTTGCACATAGAAGTATTGATCCATAATCATAGAGTCAAATGCATCTTGATAGATGGAGGTGTTCGTTTGAATATTTGTACTCTCAAACTTGTAACATCACTAGGTTTCTCAGATAATGTTATAGATCCCAGGAGGAAAATAACCATACATGCGTATGGTGAAGAAAAAAGGTACTCAAAGGGGTTAGTTGTATTGCCTATCATAGTAGGACCAATTAAGAGGGACGCAATCTATCAAGTGTTATATTTGACTTTGGCATACAACATCTTATTAGGGAGACCTTGGATCCATGACATGCATGTTGTCCCCTCAACATACCACCAGTGTGTAAAGTTCCCACATAATGGAGTAGAGGTCTCTATACCAGTTGATAACACATAATCTTGTAGCAATTTGAAACAAGCCGATGGCATGGTCCCACATAAAAAAGTGAAATTTGATGGACAAGAGGCTGAGAGTTCTAAAGTAGAACTTGTGAGGAACTTTTAGGATAAATTGAAAATTAAAGACACCAGAATGAGACAATATCAATTGCATCCCTTTCCATCCATGGATAATATTACTACATCCCCCAGATCTTATGGAAATCCCTCATCGTCATTCAATCCTTCTGTACGCCTCTCTCTCCGGTTTCCCACAGCTTTCCAAGGGCAGGGGTTAGTAGCCAAGGTTCACAAGTGAATGCAAATCTATTACGCAATAACTACTAAACGAATAACAGAAACATGAGCAATAAAATGTACAAACAACAAAGAGGAAAACAAATGAATGCAAACCCTTCAATTCTTGAAGCTTCTATTGTTTCTCTCTACTCCTTCCGAAACGCTGTTCTTGATGCTTAGTATTGGCTGGGCAGCGTCTATGACTTGAGAAGCGTCGAGAATTTGATAATTGCAAAGTGTGTGTGATCGCAAGATAGCTTGAATGTTGACAGAGTAATGGC
>MU224676.1:5485746-5551474 GCA_018584345.1 Thuja plicata | reverse complement strand
TTGGAAGAATATAATTAGTGAGTTTAAATATTTGATTTAAACTATAGGAAATTGAATTTAATTGATTAAATATTGGTAAATAATCATTTAAAGGTTAATTAATTAAATAAAATTAATTATTTAATTAGTTTTGAGAATTGGATTAGATGATTTGAGAAATGAATTTAGAGGAAAATAGATGATTAATTAATGATTAAGAAACCATTAATTAATAGATGAAAATTAGGGTTTTTAATGTAAAGTTGCAAGCCTGTCCATTTTAGGGTGTCTACACCTTCTAGTACCAAGACATTAAAAATACATGAAGGAACAGGTATGGTAAAATCTTGTGTTTCTCTTTCATAGTAAAATGAAGAAAAACTTTTTCTTGTCTGGCTCTACAAAGTGGAAGAGCATGATCAAGAATTCAAACATGTCGATATCTCCCCACAAAATTATGGAAAAGTGTACCATCTCATTCAAGGAATGGGGTATAAAGACAAAGGACCCCTAGGAAAGAATAAAGGATTGTTAGAGCCCATACACACTGAATTCTGAAGTCCAACATACAAAACAAGGCTAGGATACTGTGAGAAAAAATCCAATCCTTCCTCCAGGAACGGTCCTATATTTGATCAATCAAAGGACTCTGATTATGAATCCAGAGAAGAGGAAGAGATCACATAATTATCTTTTGATAGGTAGTTACATATACAAACAAAGAATCCTGGTTACCAAGGAGAACCCTACATTCCACTTCAGTTTAGATCCCCCTTCAAAACAAAAGAACAAGATCAACTGGATGAAGAAGAAGTGATGAACCAAAAATAACAATGAAGTGGTTCACATGAAGATGAGCTAGACCTAGGCCAAGAAGAAATACACCCTAGGTGGGGGAAACTGGTCAATATTACTCACATACTTGATTTACCTCACTTCATGGATGCAAGAGTATGGGCAATTGAGGTATCCTCCACTCACCTGACATAAACACATGAAACCAAAATAAAAACAACAATAAAAGAAGGAGAAAAAAAAAGAAGAGGAGGGTATCTCTAGTGAAGATGAAGGAGTTTTTATTACCATAGAGTAATACCTAGGTAGATCTAATGACATCCAATTTGATTCTCATGAGTATGAGTTTAGTAAAGGTATGGAAAATGACCTAGAAGGACACCATCCTTACTAGGGGAAGCCTGTAGCCCCTAATCATATACTAGATATACCTCAGTCTATGGAAACAAGCTCTAATGATTATGAATGGGATTCCCTTTCATATGCTATAGTGGATATTGAGGTCGATGTCATTCATAAATATGCATCTTAGTTTGAACAAGGTGCGATTTTAAGTGTTACCCAGAACACAAACTGGAACTCTAGAGGCGACACAAGAACCAGGCCCATCTCAGGGATTAAGATGGTCCCTATGACAAATTTTATTGATCATATGGCTATATGAGAGGAGGAACAAAATTCCAATGTTAGATCAAATGGGTTAGATTCACATAATACTAATAATAACTTTGATAGTAATGTTAGGATGCTTCGCGGTCTAGGCAATCCTTCAGAGAGTGGCATAATATATCTTCTCTTAGCTGTTGAAAGTGTTGATCATGATAACATAGTGTTTTCCCTAGAACCAACTAGAACTTTATCCCTACTGCACCTTGAACTTATTGAGTGGAATCCAAACGAGCTTGTAAACCTTATTTCCTACCCAAATGATTATACGTTGGCGTGTTAACTAAATTCTATTGAACCCATTACCCCTTACACTAGTGTAATGAGCATGAACATGATGGAGGGGGATATCAAGTTTCTCAGTCATAAAAAGAAAAAGGGGTCTGGCGGTGAAAACCATGTTGTGGCAGTTTTAGAACCCAAAATGGTAAAAACAAATGATGTATCCAATGGTGAAAACCTCTCAAAGGAATCGGAGGATGAGAATCTTGACATCCTACCTTCTCACTTCCAAGAGTGGTCTTCAGTACTCATAGAGATTACATATCCATTCAACTTGGGGACAACAGAGTCACCTTAGTTGATATACCTAGCACAGTCTTTGTTTAAGGAAGAAAAGAAACAACTCACTCAATTTTTCATGAGCAAATATTTCAACTTTGCTTGGCCCTATTCAGATATTCTAGGACTTAACACTAATTTAATAATGCATCAATTGTATATTTCTCCTAGCATCAAACCAGTCAAACAAAATCTTACGTGAATGCACCCTCATGTGGCACTATTGGTCAAAGTTAAGTTAGAGAAGTTGTTGAAAGCATAATTCATAAGAGTTGTCACGTATGCCAACTGGATCTAAAATATCGTACCTATTTCTAAGACTGAAAAACCAATCAGAGTCTACACAGACTTCCAAGATCTAAACAAATCTTGTCCCAAAGATGATTTCCCACTTCCCATCAATGACATGATTGTGGACCTCACAGCAAGATATGAGATGTAATCCCTAATGGATGACCTCTCGGGATATAATCAGATAAGGATAACACCTAAAGATTAGGAAAAGATAGATTTTACATGTGCTTGGGGCATGTTATGCTGGAATGTCATGTATTTCAGTCTTAATAATGCGGGGCAACATATCTGAGAGCTATGAGAACTATATTCCACGACATGATGCAAAAGAACATAGAAGATTATGTTGATGACAACTTGGATAAATTAGAAAAAAGAGCTACACACCTGGCCAAATTGGAGAAAATCCTAAACAAGATGGAACATTTCAATTTGAGGTTGAACCTAAAGAATTATGCCTTTTGTGTAACATCTGGAAAAATCCTCAAGTATATTGTTTTGAAAAAAGGCATTGAAGTTGATATAGAAAAAGTGAAATTCATAATGGAAATACAACCACCAAGAAACATCAGTCAAATCATAACATTTCAAGGAAAACTATAATCCATCATAAGGTTCATCTCATAGTTATTGGATAAAGCTCAACCCTTTACAAAGACATTACGTAAAGGTGTCACATTCAAGTGGGATGAAGGGTGTGAAAATAACTTCCAACAGATCAAGGAATACCTAGAAAATCCACTCATTCTAATGGAATACATACCAAGGAAGTCTCTCCTACTATACATATCCACTACATAAATATCACTTGGAGCTCTACTGGCAAAGCATGATGAAACAGGGAAAGAAAGAGCCATCTATTACATCAGCAAAACAATGGTTTTGTATGAACACAATTACACAATCATCAAAAAATCTTTCATAGCAGTTGTCTTTTCCTCGCAAAATCCCAGACATTACATTTTGGCACATTTGGTCAATTTAATTACAAAAATTGATCATTTGAAGTATTTATTAAACAAACTAACCTTGACTGGAAGACTAGAAAAATGGGTGATGATACTCAATGAATTTGACATTGAATACATGGACAGAAAGGCCATCAAAGGGAAAGTCATTGTTGATCACCTGGCAGATACTCCTCTTCAAGACAATAAACCACTAATTATTGAGTTCCCTTACGAAGCTATCCTACATTTGACAGAACACCCATGGAAAATATTTTTTGATGGATCATTCACACAATAAGGGTCTGGAGATGGTGTACTGTTTATAACTCCACAAGGATATAAACTCTCTAAAGCTTACAAGATGATTTTTCCTTGCACAAATAATGTTGTCAAGTATGAATTCTTAGTGAATGTACTAAATTTATCTATCGAGTGGCAAATTAGGGAACTGCACATTTATGGAGACTCTTAGTTAGTAATCAACCAAGTTAATGTTCAATATTAGATTAAGGATGAAAAGTGCACACTGTACAATAAGATGGTTTATGAATTAAAAAATTACTTTGTCTTTATCACATTCCAACAAGTCCCAAGAATAGAGATCAAAGAAGTTGACGCCATGGCTACCCTAGCCTCGCTGTTACAATTGGAAGAGCATCAATTCTACTATGACTTCCTGGTGGAAGAACTCCCCTTCCCGACATATGATTCCCCAGATTCCCAAATAGTGTGTTTAATTATGGGTGTGAATCCTCTAGATACAACCAAATATATTCATACCTACGCAAATATAAAATCCATAATGGCATGTCTAGAAATGAAAAGAGAAACCTTGTAATATATGAATCATGTTACTTGATCATAGCTAAAGACTTGTATAGATGAGGTCTAGACGGTACTCTTATTAGGTGTCTAGAACATGAAGAGTCTGAACCTGCACTAGAGGAATTCCACAAAGGTATGTGTGGGTCTAATTCAAATGATCTCTCATTGGCCAAGAAAATCCTAAGGGTCGGGTACTACTAGCCTTCCATGTAGAAGGATGTTGTCCAATTCGCCAAATCCTACAAGAAATGCCAACTACATGGTAACCTAATCCATGCTCCCACTCGACAGCTGGTACCTTTTATCACACACTGGCCATTCCAACAATGGGCCTTTGACCTGGTAGGTCAAATATATCCTTCTGTAAACACCCTAAAATGGACAGACTTGCGACCTTACATTAAAACACTAATTTTCATCTATTAATTAATGGTTTTTTAATCATTAATTAATCATCTATTTCTTCTAAATCCATTCCCCAAATTATTTTAATAATTTCCCCAAAATTAATT
This sequence comes from Thuja plicata, assembly GCA_018584345.1. NCBI lineage: Eukaryota > Viridiplantae > Streptophyta > Pinopsida > Cupressales > Cupressaceae > Thuja > Thuja plicata. Next base: position 5,546,892 of record MU224676.1, on the reverse strand, counting down.
AAATAATTAATTTTATTTAATTAATTAACCTTAATTAATTAATCTTCATTAATTAATTAAATTCAATTTCCTAAAGTTTAAATTTAAATATTTAAACTTACTAATTAATTCTTCTAATTAAATTAATTTAATGTCACTCAATAATTCAATTCTAAACAAAAAAGAATTCAATTATCACATGTTTGAATACTTTAATTACAAAAATCAATTAAATATTCAAATAAATCCTTTCTCAATTCCAAAAAGGTAACTCATGATCAACTTCTTAGTTAACTAAAGCATTACCTCTTATCTCCAAGTTGAAGAGGTGGAGTTTACTGGTTGCTTCTTAGTTAACTAAAACATTACCTATTCTCTCCAAGTTGAAGAGGTGGAGTTTACTGGTTGCTTTTCAGTTAACTAAAACATTACCTCTTCTCTCCAAGTTGAAGAGGTGGAATTTATTAGTTGCTTCTCAGTTAAATAAAACATCACCTCTTCTCTCCTAGTTGAGGAGGTGGAGTTTACTGATTGCTTCTCCAGTTCCTTTTGATCTCAACCATTCATTCACTAATATCTGGGATTGATCTCAACCATTCAAATCATTTTCCATATTCTATATAATCAACCCTTCACAACCATTTGAAGGATCCATGATTTCAAGATTTTGTGCACACTTATTCTACATGATTCTCATACGAAGCATCAAAGAATTCTTATGATCATGATCAATATCATTTTCTCAACACTTCCAAGTCATAGACGTTGTCGATACCAATACTGAGCACCACACACACAATGTTTCAAAAGGAGTAGAGAGAAGCAATAGAAGCCTCCAGCACTATGGTTTGCATTTATTTGTTTTCCTCTATCTTTGCTTATTATTTTATTGTTCATAGGTTTGTTATTAGTATTTTTGATTGCTTGCTCTCATTGCAAATTGGTGCTACTAACCCTCGTTATTGAGCGTGCAGAACATAGCCTATACATTTTGGTGAGCTCGACGTGAATCGAATAGCCTGATAATCGCTTGAAGACAACAAATAGAATTTCCGAGCCTCGACCGTACGGCCGCAGATTTCTTTTTTTTTTTCTTCTTAATTTTTCAATAAGCTTATAATTTTGCAATTGACGGAAGTTTGTCGCAATTGACGAAACTTTGTGTAATCGAATGGTTTAATGCCGCAATCAATTTGTGGGTTTCACAATCATTTTCTGTAGATTTCTATCTCTATTTCTAGAATTTTTCTGCAATCAACAGATCTATTTTGCAATCGACAGAACAATTTCGTAATTGCCAAAATATTGCCACAATCAATAGAATATTTCCACAATTCACATTAGTTTACCGCAATCGCCTGCCAAAATTTTGCATCTAAAAGAATTATTTCACATCTGACAGAAGAATTTTGTAATTGTTGTGTTTTATAAATTTATTAATCAAATCTGATTTGTTTCTCGGTACCTGTGTAGGAATGAGCAAATGACATATGGCCAAAAGGATAATTAGACAAACCCCAAGTTCTAGATCACTAAGAGCAGCCATAAGGAGAACCATTAACCACCGCACACAACAAAGGGCGATCTTGGCAATTAAAATAGAAGATCAAAGTGAATCTTTCAACAGGTATCTAGATTTTATCAAGTGTTTCGCAGCCAAGTCCAAGGTTACCATTAGCCTTAACGATCTTAACAATCCCAAAGTTTTTGAATATTTTTCATTTGATTGTTAGAAGGTTTTGGTACTAATCACTTTTTTGACAACTTATGGTGAGGAAATAATTTAACAAAGACACATAAAATCAACTCATTTATCTTTTTGGTGCTTTAAAAAGAAAAGTGTATGCAAAACATCACAATCTCACTTTTCCAATTTGGTGCTTAAAATTGACATGGTGGTTAACAATTGAACCAAGGAAAAAAATCTTTGAATTTGGTGCATTAAAATTGGACAAGCAGTCTTCATCTACTTTGGGCTTACAATTTAACATACATGCATGTATGTATGATAACTTAGTTCACACTTGAAATTTTGGTGCTTAATCAATTAACCTTGTGTCTTGAGTCATTGATGCGCTTGCACAAATATGTTAGATTAACAACCTATATAGTTTTTTAGAAAGGCATGTCTACAGAAAGTGCTTCTTCCTTAGAAGATGACCTTAAACTAGTAATCCTTCATGTTGAGCATTGTTTTGACACAAGCCAACTTGCTAGGATCTCGAAATTTGATTTCCTCTCTTGAAAGAATAACAGAGTTATTCCCAAGGTTCATTGGGGTCGGGTCACAACCTGCTTGGTTACTCAGTTGAAGATAAATGTGATTGTTCATGAGGAGGCCTTTGCTGGTATGTTCAAGACAACAAACTATAAAATACTGTTAGTTTATTTTTTGGTATTTTCCATTTTAACAAGTATGGGTATGGTAAATAACATGCAACATTATATATTTTAAGATAGTGATTTTCAGAATTTCAAGACAGAATTTAAAGAGATGAGGGTAACAAGAAATGTAGCGAATTGTAAAGAAAAAAAAAATCCTAAGGACATAAACCGCTGTAAACCCTTCCTTGCAAATTGAATGCTGGAGAGATTTGGAACAACCCACAAAGCATAAATCAGACCACGTCATGATTCACTACTCCACAGATGCAAGCATTTTGGAGAAAAGATATGTTTTACTCGTACGAGATTTTCAAAATCTATCAAATCACAAAGTCACCAAGAAATGTGCACCCACGAGATAGATTTATCGTTAAGCCCAAAGATAGCATCCTCCACACATTCTTCACAGCAAGGTAGATATGCAACAAAAAAATCCAACTAAAGGTAGCACAAATTTGAAACACAACAACACAAAGGGCTCTCTGAAAATAAAGAATAATTCAAGCATACATTCAATAAATTCACATAGATAGTAGTAATTCACACACCATGAATGAAGAACCCAACCCTTTACATTTCTTTTTGATTACAATATATAGATTTTTGATCTACAACTCTGATTTTCAGAGTTAGGGCATTAGAGAGTCTAAACTAGAGAACAAAAGTTAAAACTAGAAATTTGCTGAAGGGAAACTATTGCTAACTGATACTATATAACTTGCATGGATTGTTAAACCCATTTACAATCCATTTTCTCATGCAAAGAGGGCAAAATCCACTAAAGAAGAGAAAGGGAAAGAAGGTAAATTCTTTCTGTGAACTTGGAGTCTTCTTCCTGATTCTGGTGGTTCTTCTTGGATTCTTCATCTAGGGCTATTATTGGCAGTGGGAACTGATAGGAGACCCTTAGTCCCTCTAAAATTAACTCAAGTTATCCATTCATCTGATATGGAGTCCAATTGGTGTTGATAAAAGTGACCTTGCTAGAAGCACCCAATTTTTCGGACACCAACCTCTACCCTGAAACTTTAATGCCTTTAAAATTTCTTGAGTGTTTCCCGACATTCAAAATCTAGAAGTCCCAAAACTTTGGAATTGTCGTAGGCCAAAATGACAAAATAAACTTGAAGAGGCTGAAAAGGCCAAAAGCTTTGAAGGCCAAAAGGCCGAAAAAATGTTTCTTGCTTCGGGCCAAAAGGCCAAAATGTCGGAAGCTGAAAGGCCGAAAACTCTGCCTTGGTAGAAATTTAGCTAAGTATGGAAATCTTATCTTGTGCACCTATTAGCTGGACCTTGAAGCTTTATCCAAGAAAGACCTCTGGGTGAGCTGTTTGGAGCCTCTGTACTATCTCCTGAACTTCTTCAAAATTTACCTCCTTTCTCTTTATCTTAGTGATCCTTCATTCTTGTTTCTTGTTTAAGGTAGTTAATTCAGAAGACAAGAACGTGATCTCTTCTTCATGTTGGGACATCCTTTGTATTTACTCTTTTAGGTAAAATAATTGCTGTAGGGCCTCTTTGGTGCTAACTCTTTCCAAAACATCCTTGAATTGTTAAACCACCTCTTTCGATGGACGTAGAGCCTATCTATCTTTATACCGATATACCTCGAGGCCAACCCCTGTGAAGAACGCATCTATATCTTCAATCCATTTTATTATTTCCTCTCGCTTGTTATCTATAAGGGCCTAGTGTTTCTTGTAAACCATAATTGTTTTGGTCATCTGTTCAGTCCATGCCTTAAACTTGTTGAGTTCTTTTCCTTCATAGACCTTCACCAGGATTTGGAAACGTTGCTCTTTGATTATCTCTAAATCCTGGAGGGCTGCTTGCCACTTAATTATTTCTGAATCTATACCACCATCATTTTACACTAGGTCAATTAGTGAATTGGCCTTGACCAATATAGTCTGGTATGGCCTGAATATCAATGGGATAGCCTTCTCTCCAGATTGTTCAAAGTTATTTTTCCAATCAGCACTTACCTAGATGAAGGAAGGAGTCACACTTGTCGGCAAATCTGGTGTAGCCTTTTTATTTAACATGGCTTGTAATGAAGCCTCTGAACAATTTGGGTCAATAGGACCCACCATCTTTTGAATGAATCCTTTTAACGCTTCATTTTGGTCTGTTAAGGTTTTGATGGTTTCTTCATCTTTATTCATGAACCGCAAAGCGTGCTTGAGCCCTAGAGCTGCTAGTGTCTTGCTCCCTTCTCTGGTAGGTTCGCCCAAATCTACCTCTCTAAATGTATAATCTTCCATTGTGCTAGGTGCTTGAGATGTGCTCGAGGGTAGGACAACTATCTGGGCTTTCCAATGACCCCTAGTGTCCTGAGTCACATATGACATGGTTCTTGCTGGTACATTAATTTCTTCTTGGTGGAAGGCTTGCTTTAAAGATGTCATATTTGTATCCTCTCCATCCAATTCATTGGTGTAAGCTCTCTTCCTGGGTTGTATCTCCTTGGTAAACCAAGTAGGTTTTCCAAATGTAGTTATAGGTTCATATAGTGCAACCTGGAGGATCAAAGTTAAGCATTGTACTTACGGAGTTATTTCTCTCTCTAATTCCTTCTCCTGACCCCTTTCCTATTCACTCCCTCCTTCCTTCATTCTTTCCCCTTCTGTATCCACATCCATTTCTCCTTCTTCCTTCTCCCCCTCTACCTCACCTCATTTAGTTACCACCTTTCACCCTTCTTTGTCTGGGGCCTCTTCGGTGAAAGTGTCAATTAATACCTTTGACCTAAGACCGGTCATGACCTCCAACATGGTCTGGAAAGGTGATGTATCTTTATTACTTACTACTTCTTTGGAATCCTGGGTGGCACATGTTAAAGGGATTGATGTTGGTGGAGTAGGTGTTGATATGGCTGGAGTGGGAGATGGGAGAATGGTAGTAGAGTAGGGCGGATTTGGCGTAGGAGTAGGTGTTGGGGTTGGAATTAGTGGTGGTGGAGTAGGAATTGGAGGTGGTAGAGAAGATGGTGGAGTAGGGACATGAGATGGTGGAGTGGAAATAGGTACTCTTCCTACTATATGATCTGTAGTAGTGACTTAGGCTATCCCGCTATCCTGAACCTTAGGCTCTTGAATGGAACTAGAGCTCACTTGTGTAGCAGGGACATTCACTGAAGGATTGGTGAATTGGACTGGTGGTTGAGTGAGGATTACCTGGGGCTGAATAAGTGATGGTGCTCCAGTGTCTATATCCTGGCTATGATCTGAATAGCCTTCAATTCCTTCAAAATCAGAAAGCATAAACTCATCCGATCCTAAGGCATCCAAAGGATTATCCTGTTCTTTGGGATCTTCTTTATGTTTCTTGGTAACTTTCTTTTATCTCCTTTTTTGCAATCTCATCCTTCGGACTAGAGGCTCATCTTCTTCCACTTCCTCAGACTCTTCTTGTACTATTTCTAACCATGGAGATTCAAAACTCTTTTTTCTCTTATGTGTTTTCTCTCCCTTCTTAGTGGTGGGGGGAGATTGGCCAGAGATAGATGGGCCTTCACCTGATAAGGGTTGTGACGACCCTGCTGGGGGGTCAATCTGGCCTGTCATCCTAGTTTTCTTGGGCCTAGGATTAGATCCATATTCAACTGGTCGTTCATGACCATACACAGTTCTTGGATTCTGAGGGGGAGCTTTCTTGTACTTAGGAACCATGGACTTCTCCCCTCGCTATTTTTCTACTTTCCTTGTAGGCTCCATCAATGTTTTTACCAGGATCAGAGTCATTTTTTGTGGCTTCTTGATCCAAGTTATTGTGGTCTTTATCACATGTCTCACCCAAAAGTCCATTTCATCATTATCATCCTTGTCCACCTCTGCGTTCATGATTGGTTGGTCATATACCTTATCTTTTGTGTAAATGTCCTCCAAGTCCTCATCTGAATCAAATTCCCAAGCCTTCGAGGAAATAGGGACCTTTAATACCTCTTTGGCCAGAGTGAGGTTCATTCTACAATAATCCCAGATCCTGACCTCATGATCATCTATGTAGTTTATCCAGTGATCCTCCAAGTGTGGCTCGTGTATGTAGAATTTTCTAATAATGTGGCATTAAGTACCTATAGGGTCAAAATGGGCTGGCACTGTTTTATAGAACTGCAAGGGACAATCATCCCATTCAAAAGCCAAGGATTTTCAAACTTTCATGTCTTGCAGTGTGTATGGTCCCAAAGAGATAGGAAAGTCCCAACAATGCTTCTTTTTATGTTTTATATGTTCGTATGCATCTGCAAGTTGTCTAGCCATCTCTAGTATAATTATCTAGTCGGATGGGTACCTAGGTAGTTTCTTTGGTTGCAAGGTTGACCCAGCTATACAAATGTATGTGAAAGTCCTAAATTGGATAAAATAGGCCCCAATGGCCTTTATTTTAGCAGCAGCCTCCTCTGACATTCTCTTAGCAAAGTCACCTTCAATGGATCGAATGACTGCGAATATGAATGCATCGTTAACTATCCTATAGTCAGTGGAATCCTCTGGCATGTGCGTCATCTTTTTCAGCTATGGGTATACTATGTGGGGCCATGGATTTGGGTCATTTAGATTCCCGTTCTTTGTAAGGCCTGGATAATCTGCCTGTGCTGCTAGTAAGTAAACCACATAGGTGCTCATGTAGAACTTAGGATTATGCTTTACTGCTATCAATTACTCATCCAAATTATCACTAATAATAGTGCCCCAGTCGAATCTTGCCTTTTGTTCTCGGATCCACTCTATCAACAGGATCATCCAGTGCTTGAGTTGAGTAGATTATGGTAACCCATACACGCGGCTTATCAATGTGATGGCTGCTTGAATGTCATCTTTCATATAGCCTCTTCGGAGGTCTATCTTGTCCAACTTATTCTTTGGAAGAGGCTTCTTGAGGTACTCATTGTTCATCATCTCATTTAAAGCCTATTCTCTATTTCTGAACCACTTGGTCCCCTTCCCAATATGGAATTCATAAAACTTGTCTATGCCCTTGTGAAGGTGGAAAACGTCTTCAATGGTATCAGGCCTTATATCTAGTACTACCTGACCCTCTATGTTTACAACCACCCTTTTGTTTGAGTCATAGTGGTGAGCCAAGGTGATGATCAGCTCTAAAGATGAGATAGCTACTGGGTGTGCAGCTACATTCACCAACCCACTTAGGACCAGTGTGGTGCAGTCATCAAATTTGTTTATGGGCTAAGAACATTGAGTCAAAAAATCATTCCAGTATACATTGCCGATGTTGGTATCCGTTATGTCACTATGCTTGTTTTCCACCTTAGAGATTGGGGTATTCCCTTTATATTGATACTTCATCAAAGAGGTTATCTTTGGTTTAGTCATTCCTACAAATAAAACAAGTAATCAGTAGCTTATTGAGTAGAAAAAAAAAATTAAACTAGGAAAGAAAAAACAAGAGAGCTTCTTAAACAACTAAGTGTGAACTTTCGCACTTTCAGCCTGCGAAAAAGAGTTGTTTTTCAGAATAAGGTCTATCAGACCTTTTGGGACCCGAAAGTGTAAAGTGTCCTTTGTGGACACTAACCATTCAAAACTGTTGAGGAACCTAGAAAGGCCAAACTTTATGATGCAGTGAGGCTTTTGGCCTTTTCAGACCTTTCGGTCTTTCAGCCCTTTTGAAGGTCTAAAAGTCTGACAAGTCCAAAATGACACTTAGGCCAAATATTTTGAAAACCCATTTTCGGCCTTTCGGAGGCCAAAAACCTGCGGCAAGGGCCACAACCAACAAAACAAGGGCAAAAAGAAACCTAAATCATAGGACAAAGGGAGACTAGAAAAAACCCTAGGCCCGACAGGGAGGGATGTCTCTATCAAAACACAAAGGCACAAAGGCCCGACGACACCAAGAAATAGGGTGCCCTAGGTTGGAAAAGCACTAAGGGAAGAAACTAACCCTAGACCAAGACTCAAAAGCACAAACCCAAGGCGGGCGAGAAGAACCTACCTTGAAAGGACCAGGCATGGGAGGACAACCAGATGGCTCGAGAACACAAGCAGTCGACGAGGAGTAGAAAAAATCATAGGCGGAGAGAAAAAATGACAAGTGACTAAAATTATGAGGGCCTTTCCTATTTATAACTCGCAGGCTGACGTTAGTCATTTTGGGAATATTGGATTTTGAAAGGCCGACAAATTTTGGGAGAGAAGAGTTCCTTTGGCCTTTCAGAGTTTTCAGAGGTTGAAAACACTGAAAGGGATGGGTTTTCAAACTTTCAGTCATATCGGTATTTCAGAGTACCTAAGTACTCCAAAAGGTTGAAATGGCTGAAAGGCCTAAAAAGGGACTCTCTTCTCTTCTTTGAATTGTTTTAACTAAATTTCTTTGTGGGCTGATTGGATTTCACACAAGGGGCAAACACGACCTAAAGAAAAAGACAAAAAGGGGGTCCCCATGGTCAGAAGACCAAAAAAAATGGGGTGTGTGTTGTGGACCCACAACAAATAGCCCTGACAAAAGGAGGAATGACCAAGGCATTTATTTATCGACAATACTCTTCCAGAAAGTAGCTTTGTAGTAGAACAAAATAAAGAGGTGGTGGAGTCGATAATTCTTCAATGACCTCCAATCTGAGGCTCTTTCACTAGTTTCCTTGTGTGTGTTCATATGTGTTTATTTGTTGACCGTTGGTTATGATAACCAAGATGCTTTCCAGCTATTCCCAACCTTCACCAAATAGACTAGGGCTTCTCGGAAAGAGGTTTGCTGCTAGTTAGGCATTTATAGCCCTGACAAAGTTTTCCCCAAGTTCCAGGTATAACCTTGCTCTACTACCAGTCGGGTGTTCATAGCCCTAGTAGAGGTTGTCATAATCACCCAAGTCTGTTCTGCCTGCTAGGCTATAACTTTCTTTCTTGAGAGCTCGATCTTTTGGAGAATCATTTTACCTCTTCTGCTTACTTGGAGATGTATCAAGCCTTGGATTTTAGTGTGTTTCCATGCCTCTAGGTCCGTAACCATTTTTTTTATATATCCAAGCAACGATTAGGCGGTGTTTCCCAGTTTTTACACTCGTGACCTCTTTGGGGCACTTTTCTTTTGAGTATTTTCTTTCTTTTTTGGGCTCTCCTTTCTTTTTCTCTTACCTCCACATTAAGTTCAGACTTGGGTTCTGGAATCGGTGGGTACTTGAACCTATGCACTTAGGCTAGCTATAACTGACAAATGTCCTAGAAACCAAAACCCTTGGGTGTTGTATCTCAATGTGTCTTGTGATGAGGGTAACAAAACTCTAAACTCCTTGTTTGTCAATGATAATTATCACTACTTTGTCTTTTGGGAAGGTTCTTCCACGCTGCACGTATCCTTGGAGAAATTGGACTAAGAAATACCTTTGCTCCTTTTGTAGATCACCTTGGACTAGATCCAAAACAAACTGACCCAAAGCAACAAAATGAGCCCCTAACAAAAGAAAAGAACAAGCACAAACGGAAGGAAAGATTGACAACAAGGACGACAAAGAAAGAAGAAAAAAGAAAAAAAGAAAAGAAAATGCAAAAGTAACTATGGTACAAGGGAAAAAAGACGGTCCCGCTCAGGATCCAAAGTAATGTTTGAGGAATTGCCCATTGACGGGAAATGGGGTCAACTCTCCATTTAATGTGCTGATCCTAAAAGTGTTCTCCCCCAGGATCTCTAATATTTGGTAAGGGCCCGTCCATAGTCTTTGGAACTTGGTGTGGCTGCCTGGCTTTTCTTTCACCTTATCCCACATGAGGACAAGGTCGTAGATCTTGAATGCCTTGATGGTGGCTCTCTTGTTGAACCACCTTTTGACTATAGCCTGATGCTTTGATACATGTTCTAGGGCTAAAGTTTGTTTCTCCTCTAGGTTCAGGAGATTCATGAGTCTGATATGTACCTGGTCTTCCTCCCCTACATATTGGTCCATGAATCTTAGAATTGGGATCTTTAGGTTTGTAGGAAAGACTAGTTGCAAGCTGTAGACTAGTTGATATGGAGACATATCTAGGGCATTCTTGATCCTCACGTGATCAGTCCACAAAGCATATTTTAGCTGAGTGTGCCAGTCCCTAGGGTTGTCATCTAGGAGGTGTTTAATCACTGTTGTTAGATTTTTGTTTGTAAACTCTACTATGTTGTTGCCTTGCAAATAGTAATTTGAAGAGAATTTGAGGATTACCTAGTTTTTGAAGGCCCATTTTGTGAGCAAGGTTGAGGAGAAAGAGGGAGCATTGTCACATACCAGATAGAATGGCATCCCAAACCTAGTTATGATGTGCTCCTCCATGAATTTAGTCACGACCTTTGTAGTACAATTCTTCAGTGCCTGTGCTTCTGTCAAGCGTGTGCAATAGTCGGTGGCTGTCAAGATAAACTTATGCCCTATAGATGAAGGGGGTTAATCACTCCAACAAAATCTAAACCCCATTGAGAAAATGGGCGTACCTCATAGACTAGTTGTATGGGCATTGCTGGGTTTCTCTCTCGAGTTGCGCTATTTTGGCAAGTGTGGCATGATCTCACATGCTCACTAGTATCGTTAAATATCATGGGCCAAAAATATCATGCTCTCAGGATTTGGTGAGCAATGGCCTCTGCCGCTCCATGTCCCATTCCGTATTTGTCATGAAAGTCCACCAAGATTTATTTTGCCTCCATTCTATCCAAGCATCTTAAGTACAAACCTTCATAATTGCGCTTGTACAGCTATCCACCTTTTAGCATGTAAGAGATGCTTTTGATCTTTAGAGCTCTTCTTTGGGAACCATTCATTCCTTTAGAGTAGTGATTCTGTCACAAATAGTACACTATGTCTTGGTACCACACGTCAGTGATAACACCCCGATCGGTGTATATCTAGCAAACCAAACCTTCTTCAAACTTAGAGATCAGCTTCGTTAGGCCTTGGCCTCTCACCAACTTCATCAGTTGGATCTCTAAGTCAAACTCTTGGAGGATTTCCATCCATTTTCCTCTCCGTTCTCCTAGCTCATTCTGCATTAGGAGGGACTTGACTGCTGTGTCTGGGACTATCCTGATGAATTTACTCCTTAAGATATAATTCTTGAATTTCTTTACCACCTTAACGAGAGCAAGCACCTGCTTATCCAGGTTTGGGTATCTAAGCTTAGCATGTTTGAAGGGGAAACTGATAAAGGCAATGGGCCTTTCATCCTCGCTATTCTTCTTTTGTGTGACGATGTCGGCACATGAGTGCTTTGACACAAAAGAGAACTTTGAAAGGGATGGTGTATTTAGGACTGCTTAGGACTGGTGCTGTGGCAATGGCATTCTTAATCTCTTTGAAAGAATTATTGGCTAGGAGAGTCCATTCAATCTTGGCATCTTTCTTGAGCATGTCGTTCAATGGTTTTACTATTTTTGCGAAGCCATTGATGAATTTTCTGATGAAGTTGATCTTCCCAAAGAAATATTTTAGTTCCTTGCGGCTATGGGCCAGTGTCAACTTTAGGATTGCCTCCACCCTTTCAGGGTCAATGGATATCCCCTTTTTGGAGATGATATGTCCCAAGAGCTTCCCTTCAGTTACCCCAAACATGCATTTCTTAGGATTGAGGGAGACCCCAAATTCTCTGCACCCTTGAAGGCATTTCCTAAGGTCATTTATGTGGTCAGTTCTTAGTTTTGAGTAGACTGTGAGATCATCCATGTAAATGATAATGTACCTCCCAACTATTCCTTTGAAAGCTTTGTCCATTGCTGTCTGAAAGGTGGCTCCAGCGTTAATCAGCCCAAAAGGCATCCATCGGTAGGAGAAAGTCCCCCATTCAGTGGTGAATGCCATTTTTATCCTGTCCTCTTCTTGTACCATCACTTGATTATACCCAAAATAGCCATCCAGGATTGACATCATTTGAGATCCATTAACCTTCTGCAGCACTTCGTTTAGAGATGGGAGTGGATAATTATCCTTTTGAGAGGACTTGTTGAAGTTCTGAAAGTCCACACATAGCCTGATTTCTCCAGTCTTCTTCCTCATAGGTACTAGGTTCACAACCCATGTAGAATGTTGGATCAGGAAGATGATCCTGGAATCGAGCAACTTTTGGACTTCCTTTTGGATTAAGGGCTCCATAGTGGGATACATGGGTCTTTGTCATTGTCTAAAGGGCTTAGAATCTGACTTCAATGGGATGTTGTGCACTATGACTAAGGTGTCATAGGTCTTTAATTCTTCATAACTCCATGCTATGACATCTCGATATTTAATGAGAAGCCGGACCATTTTTTCCTTTTCTTCCTTGGTTCCCACCTTTTTGATGTGGACTTCTCTTGGTTCCTCTTTCGTGCCTAGGTTGTAGGTGTCACATTCTTTACCATCAGGTGTTATGTTGGGGCATCTTCTTATAGCAGTCTTATCATTGTCAAAAATCCTCTCTAGCTCTACCATTCCCTTGGGTATAGAATTGGTCTTTAGGTTTATGATGCCATGATTGTCAGGCTCTTCAGGTTTAGCTATTTCCTCACCTTCTTTTTCCTCGTCTATGATATGCTTTTCAAACACGCTGGCACACATGATAAACTCTAAGATATGCTGATCATCCTAGAAGACTTGAAAGTTAGTGATATTATCCAGAATGGCCAGGGCTGAGACAAGCTCAACTGAGAATTTCTTTAGTTTAGATTTTTCCATTGGATGTAGTGAACTGGCTGAGACAGCCAATAAGTCAGCAATGATGTTCTTTCTTCTTGGGATAGTTTTGATGTTGAAAGCATTAAATTCGTTGATCAGATCCCATGCCCTATTTCGGTAGGTAGAGAGCCTCTTATCATTGCAAGTATACTAGCTACAGATCTATTTGACAACCAATTGTGAGTCTCCTTCCACCGTCAAGATTTTGATTCCCTTCTCATGAGCTAGAATAAGTCTACATACTAGCACTTCATATTTTGCCACATTGTTAGTACAAAGAAACTGCAATCTATAAGTAGCATAGAAAGACTTACCTCTTGGATTTATCAATTCATTTCCCGCACTTGCTCCTTGTTTGCATTTGGAACCATTGAAATGCAGTTTCCATATCTGGGGTGATTTAGTAGGGCTTAATTTGGTTGTGCTTTTCTTAGAGAAACCCTGGGTCCTTGGTTTTCGACCCCTCTCTCCATCGTTGTCAGAAGAAGTTAATTCTCTTGCATGATGAGTATGCCTAGGTTTGGGGAGTTTGTCATCTTCATCGGCTTTGTCTTCCATCACTCCCCTAAAAGGGGGACACACTCCATCATCTAAGGTACTCCAGTCGCTAAACAAATTCAAGGCAGTGCTTCTATCTTCAGAGTCCATTTCACTATCTTGATTTTGAGGTGAACTATTTGCAAGGACCGGGCTATCCATATCGGGAACAGCGTTTCTCTTGTCTTTTATCCCTAGTACATCTTCTTTTGTTGTTAGTACTTCTAGCAGCTTATTTGGCTGGGAAATTTGAGCCAACACTTGTGACAGGGCTTCTTGAGAACTAGGGCATGTAAACTCTGAATGACTAGCTTGATGTAATCAGAAATATTCGGGTAGTAACAAAATATTAGGATTTGCATCTTGACCCAGATGCTGCAGGCTGGCTATCGTGCTATTGATGAAACTTTGGAAAATATCATCACCAATTTTTTTCTCAAGGAGACCTTGGATGGGACTGTGGTCTGATTCTTCACCTTCTCAAATCTGGAACATAAGGATATCATCCATCCAATAAGTGCCCAAATTGGTTTGGGTGAACAATACTTTATTTGGGGTATTGTATTCGGTGATCATCCTTTTCAGTTTAGGTTTGGCATCTATCTTGATCTGGTTGTTCAAACCTCTCCATGGTAGCTAGAGTTGGGTGAAATTTGTAGAGAGCCACCCTCTCAAGCACTTAGTCCACTCTTGACTCAGTAGCATCCCATAAGTCTCAGGTATGTCTACTATGTGTATATCAATGCGCTCTTGTATCCTAGGATATGTGACTAGTTGAATGTGCACATCCTTGAGTACACCAATTTCTTTGACCTCAGTTTTGTCCAACTGTATGACCACCCGATTTTTTATTTGGGGCACCAATCCCAACTTCTAGCAAATTGATAGGGGAATAATGTTGCATGAAGCTCCTGAATTGATTAGGCAATTATGTAGATTTTTTCCAAACATTCTCAGGCTGAGTAGGAATGGTGGGACCTCCACCTTGTCTATGAATACTATAGGGAATGCCTTAGAGGTGTTGACATTAGATGTGGGAACCCTTGTACTATTCAAAGGGCCAGGCTTCAAATGATCCAAGGATCTTAAAAGGGCTTCCTTTTGAGATGGGCAACCTTGCAATAATTCAAACGTGGATATGTTCACCTTAGTTTTCTTGAGCTCATCCACTGCACTGTATTTGTCATTCGACTAGGCCGCACCTCGGTGGCCAATATATGTACTAGTTGTAGGAGGTATAGGAGAATTTAGGCCTTTTGGAGGTATGGGGTTGTTACTAGCCCATGGATCTAGTGGAGTTGGTTGTTTTCCTGGAGGTATTCTGTCAGTGAGGGGTTACTTTCTACTCTGAAGGTTATATGAATTCCATTGATTATTCTAGAGGGCATGCACCTCAGAATATTCAGGCTCATTTTCTCTCAAAAAAGGGAACACAAATTCTTCTTCTCCTGTATAGGCTTTTGAGCCTCCTTCCTTTCCAGACTCATAGGAATCAAACACCATAGCATTAAATTGCACTGGGGGCCCCTCTGGGTTCTAGGTGTAGTGGTCTTGGGGGTTGTTCATGTATCCATTATTATCCTGATGCTTGATTGGATCCCTGACAAAATTGGCCTCTGAAGCCTCATAAGTATTGGCATTGTCTGCTGGCATTATTTGGTCTAGTTTTCCATGGCCAATTTGGCCTTTGCTATCCAAATGGTTTCTCCTGTGTCCTATTGTTGCTATATGCATTTAAACTCCTGTTTGGTTTCTAATGGTATGTATTTGGACCAGTAGATGCTTGCTATTATCCACCTTGATTTTGGGGTGGGTTTAGCTTCATTCTGGTAACTTTGCTAGTGAGTTGTGATAAAGTCTTCTTTACGACATCTAGCTCAGAAGCCATCAGAGCATCAGGCTCATTTTGGGGTACAAACCTCTATTCTATGAATGCTATCTTATGAGTTTCGTAGCCTGGATAAGTAATAGATGGAGGCACAGTTGTACATGGTTGTATCGGTATGGGATTTAGCATAGGTAGGTGACTAGCCAAGGCTTGATTGTTTGCTACAAATGGGTGCGGGACAACAAGATTACCCATGACAAGTGTAGCCACATAGCTCCCTTCTTGTGGGTCCATTTGTTGAGTGAAAGCGTTGGCTTCATTGTACACCTTTTCAATTGTGTCTCTATCCGCCCGGGGAAGTCTTCTTAGAAAGATCAAGGTAAATGGATCTAAAGCCTTCAAGTAAACTTGTATGATAGCCTCATCTGGTATAGTGTAAGGAGTTTCCAACTTTTGGTGCATTTTGTGAAAATGATGATTAAACATAGCAATGGGTTCCTTAGGATCTTTCCTCATGGTTATGAACTGGTGATGTGTCATAACAGGATCAACATACAATTTGAACTAATTGAGGAATTTGGTTTTGAAGTCATTCCATACTGAGATAGACCCTTGTGGAAAATTTAGGTACCAGTTGTATGCAAACTCTCCCAAAGTGTATGGGAATATACGACAGATGGCATCTTGGTGGGCAATCTCTTTACGGTTGCAAATTTCCTTGAAGGCACGAATGTGTTCTTCCGCTGTCCTAGATTTGCCATATATGAATCGGGTACAAAAATTTTCCAAATTTTTGGGTAACTCATGGGGGCTGCCCAACAAATTTTAAAGGTGAGCTTGTGGCATTGGCAAAAAAGGCCATTGGACGAATTAGTTGCAGATGTCAATTTTGCATGTTCTAATTTTGGTCAGTGACTGGGGTAATAGTTGGGGCAGTGATGTGTGATTGTTGTCCAACAGGATTTTGAGTTATGGCATGGTGATGAGAAGATTTATCTTTTGCTTTACCCTCGTCGCTGTGAGCTCTTCGGTGGTGAGTGAGTTCAAGAAACTCGCCTCTTTTTAGAGATGATCTAAGCACATGCTTGAATCTCTCTAGAGAGAAAGATCCAATATTATCCAGTTTTTGAGTCTTGAGGCCCTCGTTCTAGCGCCACTTCTATTGAGCGTTGTTTTGACACAAGCCAACTTGCTAGGATCTCAAAATTCAATTTCCTCTCTTGAAAGAATAATAGAGTTATTCCCAAGGTTCTTTGGGGTCGGGTCACAACCTACTTTGTTACTCAGTTGAAGATAAATGTGATTGTTCACAAGGAGGCCTTTGCTGGTACGTTCAAGACAACAAACTATAAAATAATGTTAGTTTCTTTTTTGGTATTTTCCATTTTAACAAGTATGGGTATGGTAAATAACATGCAACATTATATTTTTTAAGATAGCGATTTTCAGAATTTCAAGACAGAATTTAAAGAGATGAGGGTAACAAGAAATGCAGCAAATTGTAAAGAAAAGTAAAATCCTAAGGACATAAACCACTGTAAACCCTTTCTTGCAAATTGAATTCTGGAGAGATTTGGAACAACCCACGAAGCATAAATCAGACCACATCACAATTCAGTACTCCACAGATGCAAGCATTTTGGAGAAAATATATGTTTTACTCGTATGAGGTATTCAAAATATATCAAATCATGAAGCCACCAAGATGTGCACACCCATGAGACAGATTTATCATTAAGACCAAAGATATCATTCTCCTCACATTCGTCACAACAAGGTAGATATGCAACAACAAACTCCAACTAAAGGTAGCACGAATTTGAAACACAACAACACAAAGGGCTCTCTAAAAATAAAGAATAATGCAAGAATACATTCAATAAATTTGCATAGATAGCAGTAATTCACACACCACAAATGAAGTACCCAATGTAGATCTTTTTTGTATTCTGAAGTTAGCCCTTTACATTGCTTTTTGATTACAATATATAGAGTTTTGAACTACAACTCTAATTTTCGGAGTTAGGGCATCAGAGAGTCTAAACTAGAGAACAAAAGTTAAAACTAGAACTTTGCTGAAGGGAAACTACTGCTAACTGATACTATATAACTTGCATGGATTATTAAACCCATTTACAATACATTTTCTCATGCAAAGAGGGCAAAATCTGCCAAAGAAGAGAAAGAGAAAGAAGGTAAATTCTTTCTGTGAACTTGGAGTCTTCTTCCTGATTCTGGTGGTTCTTCTTGGATTCTTCATCTGGGGCTGTTACTAGCGGTGGGAACTGATAGGAGACCCTTAGTCCCTCTAAAATGAACTCAAGTTATCCATTCACCTGATATGGAGTCCAATTGGTGTTGATAAAAGTGACCTCGCTGGAAGCACCCAGTTTTTCAGACTCGGACCTCTACCCCGAAACTTTAATGCCTTTAAAATTTCTTGAGTGTTTCTCGACATTCAAAATCTGGAAGTCCCAAAACTTTGGAATTATCACAGGTTGAAAGGCCAAAATAAACTTGAAGAGGCTGAAAAGGCCGAAAAATTCGAAGGCTGAAAGGCCAAAAAAATGTTTCTTGATTCGGGGCCAAAAGGCTAAAATGTCAAAGGCCGAAAGGTCGAAAAATCTGCCTTGATAGAAATTCAGCTAAGTATGGAAATTTTGTCCTATGCACCTGTTAGCTGGACCTTGAAGCTTTATCCAAGAAAGACCTCTGGGTGAGCTGTCCGGAGCCTCTATACTATCTCCTGAACTTCTTCAAAATTTATCTCCTTTCTCTTTATCTTAGCAACCCTTTGTTCTTGTTTCTTTTTGAAGGTAGTTAATTCAGAAGAGAAGAACATGATGTCTTCTTCATGTTGGGACATCCTTTGTATTTCCTCTTTTAGGTAAAATAATTGCTGCAGGGCCTCTTTGGTGCTAACTCTTGCCAAAACATCCTTGAACTGTTGAACCACCTCTTTCAATGGACGTAGAGCCTGTCTATCTTTATCCCGATATACCTCGAGGCCGACCCTATGAAGAATGCATCTATATCTTCAATCCATTTTATTATTTCTTCTCACTTGTCAGCTATAATTACAGCCACCCTTTTGTCTGAGTCATAGTGGTGAGCCAGGGTGATGATCAGCTCTGAAGAGGAGATAGCTGCCGGGTGTGCGGCTGCATTCACCAACCCACTTAGGACCAGTGCAGTGCAGTCATTGGATCTGTTTTTGGGCTAAGAACACTGAGTCAGGAACTCATTCCAGTCTACATTGCCGATGTTGGTATCTGTTATCTCACTATGCTTATTTCCCAACTTAGAGATCAGGGTATTCCCTTTATATTGATACTTCATCAGAGAGGTTATCTTTGGTTCAGTCATTCTTGCAAATAAAATAAGTAATCAGTAGCTTATTGAACAGAAAAAAAACAAATTAAACTAGGAAAGCAAAAACAAGAGAGCTGCTTAAACAACTAAGTGCAAACTTTCACACTTTCGGCCTGCGAAAAAGAATTATTTTTTAGAATAAGGTCTATTAGACCTTTCAGGACCCGAAAGTGTGAAGTTTCCTTTGCAGACACCAAACGTCCAAAACTATCAAGAAACCCCGAAAGGCGAAACCTTATGATGTAGGGAGGCTGTCAGCATTTTCAAACCTTTCAGTCTTTCAACCCTTTTAGAGGTCTAAAAGTCTGACAAGTCTGAAATGACACTTAGGCCGAATGTTTTGAAGACCCATTTTTGGCCTCTTAGAGGCTGAAAACCTGCGGCAAGGGCCGCAACTGATGAAAAAAGAGAAAAAAGAAACCTAAACCCTAGGACAAAGGGAGACTAGAAAAAAACCTAGGCTTGATAGGGAGGGACATCCCTATTGAAACAAAAAGGCACAAAGGCTCGATGACACCAAGAAATAGGGTGCCCTAGGCTGGACAAAAACTAAGGGTAGAAACTAACCCTAGGCCGAGACTCAAAAGCACAAACCCAAGGCAGGCGAGAAGAACCTACCTTGAAAGGACCAAGTGCAGGAGAATAACTAGACAGCTCGAGAATGCAAGCAGTCAACAAGGAGGAGCATATGAAATCGTAGGTGGAGAGAAAAAATGACAATTGACTAAAATTATGAGGGCCTTTCCTATTTATAACCCGCGGGTTGACATCAGTCGTTTCAGGGATTTCAAATTCTGAAAGGCTGACAAATTTTGGGAGAGAAGAGTTCCTTCAACCTTTTAGAGTTTTTGAAGGCCGAAAACACCAAAAGGGTGAGGTTTTCAGACTTTTGGCCATATCAGTATTTCAGAGTACCTAAGTACTCCGAAGGGCCAAAATGGCCGAAAGGCTGAAAAAGGGGCTCTCTTCTCTTCTTTGACTTGTTTTAAGTAAATTTCTTTGAGGGCTGACTAGATTTCACACAAGGGGCAGACATGAACCAAATCAAAAGACAAAAAGGGGGTCCCCATGGTCAGAGGACCAAAAATGGGGTGTGTGTTGTGGACCCACAACACTTCCACTTGGTATATAAACAAGATGCAAGCCAAATCTCTATTTTATATCTAGCCAAGCTTGCATGAGGTGTGTTGATGATAACCTAGATCAGGTGAAGTATCCCTAAGTATCCAACATGGTCAACTAGGCCCTTAAGTGATTCACACACATACAAACCAATTGGATAGACTCCATGGACTGTATTATAACCCATTAATTAGAGACCTACTTGTTTCACCTCCGAACAAGTTTCTTATTATAGTGCAAGGGGTTGCATAATTTTACCCCAAGATTCCCAACATATGTGTTCAAGTATATTATGTTGATGAAAGAGATCTTCATTAGGATGAAAAAAATATCTAGCAACGAAAAAAACATGGGCACCTACATCTTGGATCTTTGTGTCCTAGTAGCGTGATGATTGTTGTGTGAGCCAATGAACATCAAAGCATTGGGCGTATAATATTTCATCTTAAAGCCAAAATTGACCTAGATTAATCTGAATGTCTTTGTTTCGACCATGTGAAAACATTGCAACTTGCAAAACTTGTTGAACATACACATTTCAGTCTTGGATCTTCAAAACACTATGTCTATTGTGCTTACTTGTATGATCAGTTTCCAAAATGCAAAACCAACATAAAAACTATCAAAATGAGTCAAACGTGTTTGAGGTCTAGTGTGTCAACTGTAATCTGATCCAGAATCACATCACTGTTCCATAGAGATCATCTTTTTATCTGACATATTACCAATTGCTATCATTTTCAAGACTATTGCACATTGTCGTAATTGATGCTAGTTTTCTGCAATTAAAGAATTTTTACCGCAATAAAGCCCTTTATTGTTGCAATCAATCCTTTAACTGTTGAACATTTACCGTAATTGACCTAGCATTATTCTGCAATTGGTGGAAGGTTGCCGCAATTGACCTATCAACTTGTGCATTTATTCTATGAGAAAATTTAGATTCCTCTACCAGTATTGTGAATTTTTATCAGTCTAAAAAACTTGAAAAAGATTCCCCATTTTGTGTTAAAGATCAGTGTACACATCCTAGGAAACAACAAAGAATTTGTGTGAATCTCTAAACATCTAAGATCATCCCTCTTTGACAATTCGACTATTGTTAAAACATTGATAGTTTAAAATATCATACTAGATTATCTTGATCCCATTATCTCAACTTCATCAATCTCTATCAGTGACTTTGTCTCGTCTAAGGCAACAATTAGAATCAATATCTTACATCACCAAAATTTTAGATTAAGAGAAGTCAAATTTTTTCCCTAGAATTACCCTTGTCAAACATAACTTAGACTCTCCTTGAGAGGTTATCCTTTTTTTGGATTTATATTACTTATTTTAGTTCAAAACCTTGATAACAACATGTGTCTCAAACCTTATGGAGGACCTTATACTAGGTCAAAGGATAGAACTCAACCTGATGAATCCTATATTAACCAATTTCCCCTATGGGAAAAAGAGCGAGAGGATGACCCATTCAAAAACACTGATCCTACTCTTTACATTGATAATATGCATCCTATTCCTCCTGGTCCCCATAGACCAACCATGTTTCAAGATGTCACATAGGAGGATCTCAAAGACATAGAGCAAGATGCCTATTCTGCACAAGTAGATGATGTTGTTGTGGAGAGAAACCCTGAAAGATTCCTAGCCATGTTGATTAAGAAGGGAGTCAAACTCCTAGCTGAATTTTTTGTAAACAATATGGCCTGAGAACCCTCTAGCAGGACAAAGCACAACTCAAACCTCTCAAACGGATCCTATGATATTCCAAATTTTGTCTCTTCCATGATCAACGACATTGACATCAGTGTAGACGGTGTCAACCTAGTGCTGGAGCACCTAAGCTACAGGAGGTTAAATGTATAAGAGTGATAAATTAGATTTTATTTGGTTCATTTATGTTCTATAAGGTTATTTTATTGAGTATTGAGTCTAGTTGAATCAATATGTAAGGCTATTTGAAGCCATTTGTAAAAGTTGTCATATTTGTCCTAGTAAGGTCATGAGTTTGTCAAATGATCAAATTATATAAAGAATCCATGAAATTGCATAAAAATCTATAAAATTTCAATGGGGGATCATTTTTTTATGTTAGGATGGTTTCTACATAGTTTCAAAGTCATCTTGTGAAAATTGTAAAAGTTGTCAAGCAAGAAATGTTGTCAAATGTATAAATATTGCATTAAAAGTTGTAAAAGGGAGTTTAATGGTTATGAGAGGTAGTTGTAAGGTAAAAAATTACTAAAATTCTATAAAAATATATTTTATGGTCATTCCAAATCAGATTTGAAGGAAGGAAATATTTTGATATATTTTTTGTGCATTCTATTGTTGTTGTTTTGATTGGTTTTTCAGTTTTAGTGTTGGTTCTAGTGCTTGTATGGCCATGTATGACCTATAGACCCTATAAATATTTAATTTTTAGATATTAAGATGTATTAAATTCCTTTTCCTTTTGGTTTGGACTAATTTCATTTTGTTTTGAGAAAGTTATGGAGGTTTTTGTGAAAGTTGTCAATTGCAGATTTGAGGATTCCAAGGAACAGTCATATTTCAGCATGTGGTATGAACACATATGGAAGTTTTAGAATGTATAAATGGATTCCTTGGAAATATGTTTTAATTAAATTTCTTTTCCCTTTTATTGGAATCATTTTTATGCATATTTTTGAAAGTTATGGACCTTTTAGTGAAAACTAATTTTTAAAGATCTCCATTAGAGTTGCACACAATATTTTGTGGTTGTCGAATGATTTATGGATTGGATAAATTAATGAACTTTATATTATGAAACTAGAATAAAAAATGTTCAATTTTAAATTGGTTTGGTTTCATTTGGATTTGTTTTGAGAAATGTATGGAATTCCCTAGGTAGGGTTTCATTTTTTCTTTCTGGTTTATGACAGTAAAAAAGGGTCTCTGTACAAGGGGCATATCTCACAACGTAACCATTATATTTTTATGTACTTTGGATATGATTTAAAAATTCTATTTGTGAACAATTCTACTAGAGGGATCATAAATATGATCTCTAGAATGAAAGTGGTGAATAACAGAATATAAGGTATACAAACTGTCAAACTAGGATAGTCACAAACAATGGAAACTCTTGTTAGTTTGATTAACAAAGGTGCTAAATAGATTGAAAAATATTTTCTTTGATTGAATGTGGTTGATTACCTTGGAAAATATGATGCTTTTTTAAGTTGTAGAACATGACCATTGCATGAATTAGTATTTTTTGATTTTAAATCTAGAGAGACTATGATAATGATGGAAAGAGTATTGGTTTAACCTTAATATAAGGTTAAGGGACCAAGGTTAATTTGATAGAGGAACATATCATATATAGTTAATTTATTTAGAGGTAATATTTTCCGCTAACAAGTTTTTCATTTTTTGAAGGGAGATTGGACCATTAGGATCCTGAGGATTGATGAGTTTCAAGTTATCTCTTTGCATCACAAACCAAACTAGCTTTTCCAATCAAGCTATTACATCATCCACCCAAAGCATGATGGGCTCCCAACTGAGTGCACCGTTGGTCACTAGTTTGTCTCAAGCATGGCCTTATGGCCTTTTACATCAAGCACTCATGCTATGTCATCAATTCCGCAAACAAGCAACAACCCATTTGTGATTGCTCAGACACTATAATCTATCCCTACTAGATTTAGGTTCAATACTTTTCTCCCACATGAATCAATCTCAGTGGGTCCAAAATTCAGTCAACATCCCGCAAAGGCTACACCTTTATTCCTACATGGGTCCCAAAAACAAAAACAACAACAACAACAACCACAACAATCTTGGACCAATCAAACTCCCCAGTATTAGAATTACACACTAGGAAATCAATACCAACTCCCAAGGACTAGATCATATGTCCCAACATAAGGAACATAGAGGCGTAGCCTTATACCTACCATGGAATAGAGATTTAATGTTGGGAACGTTCCTCAATCTCAAACAAACATGCTGATATAACAAGTGCAAATTCTAAAAACACAAATGATGGACATGCAAAATCATGGGAAAACCAAGTCCTACACAGTAGAGGACTTGTACCCATACCCATTATATCACTCTTTGCACATGTCTTCATTTCTCACTAACTTCTTGGTGCCCAAATTTGAAAAATACAGAGGTATTATCAACCATGTACAACATATCAGAGAGTTCTTTGCTAGCTGCATTGAGGTTGCACATGATGAAACTTACCTAATGCAGTTATTTACATAGAGTCTAGTCAGACCAACAATGGAATGGTTCTCACACCTACCCCATGGCATTCCGTCTTGGTAGAATTTTCCAAAATTTTTATTGATCACTTCCATCATAACATTGAACGCAAGGTCATCATCAAGGACCTCTGCGACATTAAGCAAAAAGATGGTGAATCCTTTGTTAAATTCTTACAAAGGTGGAGGAACACTGCAAATAGAATAACGTATGATGTGCCTCAACAAGACTTCATATTCATGTTTTTTGACAATCGAATTCCAGATATGTCATTCACCTCATAATTGTAGCTCGCTCCAAACTTCAAGTAACTCATCGAACGAGGAGTTTGATGTGAGAAAAACTTGGTCGAAAGAGGAATCCTTGCAAACCCTACCCAAACTAACATGAAAAAATCCTACAGATAAATACAAGTGGTGTAATAAGAACAAAAATGTCACCAATTATGGTGTCATTGACGTCAAAATAGTTAACTATGTTCAACCCAAGGTTTCACTACAACGAGCACCCATGAAAAATTGGAAACCCATGGTGCGCACTTAGCTGACAAATCCTCAAAATGAAATATGCACTATTCAAGTAGCAGCTATGTCCAACAACTAACCCAATGCACAATGCCCATAAAGGTTTTTGTTTCCTAAATGCGAATACACACCATTAGGGGAGTCAATAGAGTCAGCTTTGAAAAAGATGATTAAAACCAATAATATCACTCTGCCCAAAATTAGAGAATATGAACATGGTGCTGTGAAACCCAAGTGGTGGAATGATAAATAATTTTATGAATATCATCAAGTAAAAGGACACAATACACCTAACTTCTACCGATTGAATAACATCATACAAGATCTAATCTGCATAGGGGTTATCGATGTCACAAATACCAAATCCAAGGGTACAACCGATCACACAATCTTCAATGATACATTACATGATCATAATAAAGGGAAAGCCTCTATATCTGGTGGACAACCTAAAAAAGTGAATTATACCTATGCTAACTCTGATAGCACCATCAATTGCATTAATCCTTTAGATAGCCGAGTTTCTACAATTACTATCAGAGATCCCAGTGCCAAATACATTGTCACAACATGACGTTCTAAAGTTGTGTTGCAAGGAGTGCCTTTCACTTAATCTACACTAGCTAATCCTCCAACAACCTCCAATCCACAAACTAGTCTAGTGGATCAGCTAAAGCGCACACCTATTGAGATCTCAATGTTTGAACTCTTGTGCATATCCCCACAACATAAGTAGGCTAGATCAAGCCCTTCAACATGCAGTAGTCCCACAGGACATAACTCCAGAGAATATCCAAAACATGGTAAATTACATCATTCCCAACAAGCACACTACCTTTATAGACCATGACATTTGGTCACACAAGCCTCTACATAATGATCTCCTACATATGCTTATCCAAGTTCACAAACACACAATCCAAAGAGTCTTGATTGATGGTGGGGCTGGGTTAAAGATATGTACTCTGAAAGTAGTAAAAACCATGGGATATTCTAAATCTAGCATTGATATTAATAGGAGGATAAATATAACAGCATATAACAAAGAGGAAAGATCATCAAAGGGTATCCTCATGCTACCAGTCAGGATAGGCCTTGTCATAAAGAACACCCCATTTCAAATCCTAGACCTAGATTTGGGATATAAAATGTTACTAGGAAGGTCGTGGATACATGAGATGCGAGTTGTCCCTTCCACTTATCACCAGTGCATCAAGTTCCCATACCAAGGGGCAAAGATAATCATTGAAGGAGATCCAAACCCATTCCAATACTGCAAAACCATAACATGCAGTATAGATAATCAAGTGCCTTCAAATCAAGAAGCAAGCATTCCTTCTGCCTCTGATTCTATTCCCAAAGACATACCAAGAAAGGAGGGGAAGATATCAATCAAGGACAAAGGGTGTGGTTAGTATAGATATGAGGAAGCTTTTATCATGTCACTAACATGTCTCAAAATCCTAGATCATATAGAATGCCCTAACCAGTGGAAACACATGAAACCCCGAAACCTATTCTATTCAAATGTCCACCAACCACATTTGTCAAATGGGGGACATAGCTGAAGAATTTTTTTTTGATCCAGACATAAAAAATTGGTTTTATAAAGACTCTTAAGATACACCTCAAGCACATATACCTCGGTCACAATATGGGGTTGTTTTTACTATGCTGCAGAAATTTGGATACAATGGTAAGACTGGTCTAGGGGCAAGACAACAAGGCTTAATGGAACTGTCTTTATCGCCAACCCAAAGAAACAAAATAGGGTAAGGCTATGGACAAAACATAACCAATACTACCATTTGATACATACCCATACACCAATAACAAATTGTAGAATTAAACTGGGGGAAAAATATGGAACATGCCCTAATTAGCAGTATACTCCAATGGTTATTGTCATCAGAAGTGGAACCCTCTTATTCCCAATTGAACCTTAATTAGACTATCTAGGATGATCAGTTGTTTGCTTTTGGATTTTATTGTGTAAGTGTTTTTAGCATCAACATTTTGGATCACACTCTGTGATCCATCATCAGGATGAGAGAGAGTGCAAGAAATGTAAAAATATAAGATGCAGACAAAGCCTCACTCAAAGGATGTATAAAAAGGAAGGGGTAGAGAGGACACACAAAGAAAGGAGAGAGAGAGAGAGAGAGAGAGAGAGAGAGAGAGAGAGAGAGAGAGAGAGAGAGAGAGAGAGAGAGAGAGAGAGAGAGAGAGAGAGAGAGAGAGAGAGAGAGAGAGAGAAAAAATNGAGAGAGAGAGAGAGAGATAGAGAGAGAGAGAGAGAGAGAGAGAGAGAGAGAGAGAGAATAAATGTGCAACAATAAAGAGGAAAGAAACTACAAAAAAAAGCTAATAAAAAGAAAATTGCACCTAAGAGAGAAGGAAGGAACTTAAAAAGAGGATAAAAATAAAACTAAAACATCTTCATCCTGATGATGGATCATGGAGTGTGATCTGAAATGTTGATGCTAAAAACACTTATACAATCAAATCCAGAAGCAAACAACTAATTTAAATGGATTGTGGAAATCTGATAATGTTAATTATCTAGGATGATGCAGAAAGTGAGACATCTAATGAGAATTATAGTGTGACCAATTCCCACAAGTACAAGTGGTTATCCCTCCATAATTTTTAGCCACCCATCCCAGATTATTCCCCTCAGTTCGTCAGTACTATACACCTTGAATAAATGTTTGACCAAATGACTATAAAAGACCAACCATATATTGATAAACATATTGATGTCAATTCCTTAGGTGGTGCATCCACATCCCATTCCCAATTTTCCAAAACTATCACCATAGTCCTGTTTACCCAAGAAGAGTCACCCCCCTCCCACATGAGGACCTTTGTCTAGTCTACCCTGAGTTAATAGAATGGGACCAACAAGGACAACCTGACATAGATCCTTTTGAGAATGATGAATTCATCACAGACTTCATAGGAATTCAAGAAGGCATACCATCAGGGGACCACAAATAAAGCTTATCTATTGACCTAGATAGATCAACATACTTTTGGGAGGAGGCTCTTTTTTTTTGTCACAAAATAAAATTCAAAAGAAAAAAGAACAGTTAGTAAGTGAAAACCGCAAGGCACTTTCTAACCATAAAAAAGAGAAAAAATAATAATAAAGGACGTATCATCTAGTGAAAACCTCTTTGAGGCACCAGAGGATGGAAAGTTGGAAATCCTCCCCTTAATAGAAGAAATTTTAGCGTTACTAGTAGAAGAAATAGAGAAAGTCAATATAGGGGATGTAAAGGACCCTAAACATATCTATTTGGATAAATATCTTACACCAAAAGAAAGAGAACATTTCATTAGTTTCTTCAAGGAAAGACAAATCAACTTCGCATGGTCTTACGCAGACATGCCGGGTCTAGATCCAGAGCTAGTGCTACATCATCTACCATTGTTATCAAATGAAAAACTAGTTAAACAAAGATTGAGAAATATGCATCCGCACATTGCTTTACTTGTCAAATAAGAATTGAAGAAACTCCTATATGCAGGATTCATAAGATCAATTCCATATGAGGATTGGATATCTAATCTAGTGCATGTAACCAAACACAATGGTGAGATACGTATATGTATAGATTTCAGAGATTTGAACAAGGCTTGTCCCAAGGATGACTTTCCTCTACCAAACATTGACATGATAGTTGACCTAACAGTAGGGCACCAAATGTTATCACTTATGGATAGCTTTTCTAGATATAACCAAATCAAGGTTGCACCAAAGGACCAATATAGGACAACATTCACATGTGCCTGGGGCACTTATTTCTAGAACGTAATGTCATTTGGTCTAAAAATGTTGGAGCAACTTATCAAAGGGCTATGACCATGATCTTTCATGATCTAATTCATAAATTAATGGAAGAATATGTCGATGACATACTAGCCAAATCAATGCTCAGGGAAAATCACCTACAAGTTTTGGGTCCGATATTTAATTGAATGCAAAAGTACAAGGTCAGACTAAATCCAAAGAAGTGTGCATTCAAAGTTACTACTGGAAAGTTCATTGGATTCATTGTATCACATAGAGGAATAGAAGTGGACCCATAAAAGGTCAATTCCATCCTTGACATGCCACCACCAAAAAATCTGAGGTAACTAAGGGGTCTACAAGGAAGACTACAATCTATCAAGTGATTCATCGCCCAACTAGCTGACAAGTATCACCCATTCCAACACCTATTGCATAAAGATGTGACCTTTATATTGAAAGAACAATGCGAGAAATAATTTCAAACCTTCAAGGATTATATGTTGAAGTCTCCTATATTGGTGTGACCCATTCAAGGAAGGCCACTCCTCTTATATATCTCAGCAATGAAGTCCACACTAGGTGTTCTCTTGGAACAACACGATGACCAATGCAAGGAAAGAGTCATTTACTACCTCAGTAGAACATTGGTTGGCTATGAGCTAAATTATTTAACAATTGAAAAGTCATGTCTCATAGTTGTCTTTGCTTCCCATAATTTACGATATTACATTCTGAGTCATCAAACAAAGCTAATAGAACACATTGATCCATTAAAGTACTTGTTGAGTAAAGTAGCACTAACGGGTTGACTCACCAAATGGGTCATGATATTAAGTGAATTTGACATAGAGTACATGGATTGAAAGGATATCAAAGGGAAAGTAATTTCAGATCAACTAGTAAAGGCACCAGTACAAGATCATCATCCTATAGTCTCCAAATTTCCAGATGAGTCCATTCTCACAGTACAACTGGCAATAGAGGTCTGACAACTATTCTTCAATGGGTCATATACAAACCATGGTGCAGGAGCAGTGATATTACTCATTACTCCAAATAATGATGCAATTCCTAAGTCTTTCTAACTCAACTTTCAATGCATGAACAACATAGCTGAGTATGAAGCCCTGTTCATTGGATTGAAGACAACTATACAATTGAGGATAAAGAACCTAAAATTCTATGGTGATTCTTAATTGGTCATCAGCCAAGTAAACAATGACTACATGATAGAAGATGAGAAACTTATCCCATATAGAGAGTTTATGGACAAGTTGTGGGCTTCTTTTCATTTCATTGTATTCAAGAAGGTTCCAAGAGTTTAAAACAAATTAGTGGATGTGATGGCTACTATAGCATCCTTAATTGACATGTCAGGTAATGAAACCATATTCCAATTTTTGGTAGAACAATTAATGATACCAACATATCAAGCTCCAATCATAGAGTCATCATGTGTCCTTGTTGGTCCTGAGTCCCCCTGGTACCATGACATATACAATTACCTCCAAAATATTATCCTACCACCCGACCTGTTAAGAAACCAAAAGAAGTCCCTCATCCGCCAAGCCTCTAGGTACACCCTTCTCACTAGTACTCTATATAGAAGAATTCTAGATTCAATGCTTTTACGATGTCTCATTTCCATGAAAGTGGCAATAATTTAGCAAAGAAGATCATCAAAATGGGATACTAATGGACCATAGTAGAGACATATGCTAAAAAATATATGCAAAGGTGCTGACAATGTCAGATTCAAGGAGATCTTATCCATGCAACAGCTCAAGAGCTCAACCCCATCACTTCACCATGGCTATTTTCTAAATGGGGATTTGACTTAGCGGGTAATATTACACCAACATCTTCTAATGGTCACAAGTACGTCATTGCAGAAGCAAAGTACTTTACCAAATGGGTGGAAGAAATTCCTCTCACATACATCACAGGTAAGAAAATCTCAATGTTCATACTAAATAACATCACCTGTCAATATGGAATCCCTCAAACCATACTCACAGATCATGGTACACCTTTTCAAAATAAAGATGTTGAAGATCTTTGTGAAAAGTTCCAGATAAAGCAAGGTTTCTCTTCATTCTAATATCCCCAAGGGAATGGGCAAGCATAAGCCACTAACAAAACCATCCTGAAGATCTTAAAGAAAATAGTTAATGAATGAAGGTGAGACTGACATTTATAGCTCAGTCCTACATTATGGGCATATAGTTTTAGTGTGAGAACACCTACAAGAGAAAATCCATTCTCACTGGTATATGGATCAGAGGCGGTCCTACTCCTCAAAGTTGAAATCCCATCCCTTATAATCTCACTGAAGAACATCATTTCAAATGAAGACTATAGAGTAGCAAGACTTAATCAACTAGAACTATTGGATGAGAGAAGACAGAATGCACTCAATCACTTACAAGGCTATCATAATCTCCTTAGGAGAAACTATTGCAATAAGGTCAGACCATAAACCTTTGAGGTAGGAGATCTCATCCTTATGGAGAATCAAAAGAACCAAGAAGAAAGGGTTAAACCAGGAAATTTTGAACCTAATTGGCTAGGACCCTACATCATCATAACATCATGCAATAGTGGGGCATATCAACTAAAAAGTCAAGAAGCAGATCAACTCCCTGGTTACATCAACAACATGCACCTCAAAAGGTTCTACACCTGAGGTCCCAAGGCCAAGGGAACATTTAACATACAGTGTGTATATATATATATATATAGAAAACCTGGCAAACATACGCCTTGGCGACAATAAAAAAATTCAAAAAAGAGAAAAGTAAAGAGAAACACAATTGCTTTCTCAGTGAAAACCTAGAAAATAGGCACTATTGGGTAGGTACCTTGGTGAAAACCTATTAAACAGGCGTCAAGTGTTCAAATCTTGCTTCACCATCAATGAGCTCCAAAATATTAAAGCTTGTGCTCCCCACATGCAATATTGAGTACCAAGGCTTATTTTCAGAAGCACAATCCCCTTCAAGAAACACTTATCCATGGTTTGTACTGGTCCATCAGACTAGGGAGAAATTCTAAAAGTCTTGAAAAAATCACTAAAAAATCTTTAAAAGTCATAAAAAATCCAAAAAAGAGCAAAATGTCCTAAAAAAATCATTCACCATCAAAAAAATCAAATATTGCAAAATCTCAGCAATAAAACCAACTTTGTTATCAACAAACAAATGACAATCAAACAATCAATCAAATGTAAAAACTATGAGCTTTGCAAATTATTAATGGACTCATATGACTCAACTTTATCAGCTATCCAATTTGTCAACAATCAAATCAATCAAATCAATCTTCAAATCAAACTATCAATTGTCTTACACAGTGACAAATATACTCAAAACCAGATAGGTCAGTCTTATATGAGTCATCCATTCCTGAAACTAGACATAATTAAGCATCAAACAAATCAAACAAATCAAGGAACAATAAACTTTTGACTAGGTCAGTCGTGACAGTTTATCTTTCACGACTATGTTCTTACGCTACTCAAGGATACCACTGAGTGATGAGAGTAGCTATGATGGATCGTGATCTTGTTTTATTTGATTTTTTTGTGTGGAATATTTCAATTCAATTATGGGTTAATGATGATTCGGGATAAATGTGGTAGGAGTTGTCACGCTAATGGAAGCCACGTACTTCCACGATCTGAGCTAACCCCTAGAAAATAATTGGACAATCCTTTTATGTTATCTTGTTGTTGTTATCAAGAAATCATAACACTATCTAGATGGTCTATATAAGGGGGCATTTAGTTTTCTCTTTGGTATTTTTCTTTTTTCTTATCATAAATCATAGCGGTATCTAGATGGTCAATATATAGGTGCATTTGGTTCTCCTTTATATCACAGATCATAGCAGTGTCCAGATGGTTAATATATGGGTGAATTTGGTTCTCTTTCTTTTCATTCAAGATCATAGCGGTATCCAGATGGTCAATATTAGGGTGTGTTTGGTTCTCTTTCTATTCAGTTTATTTACTTTTGGTTATTCAAGATCATAGCGGCATCCAAATGATCAATAATTGGGTGCATTTGAGTCTCTTCCTTTTTATAATAAGGTGCAATGATGAATAAAATGGGAAAGTATGACAATGACTTGGTTTCATCACTCATTCTTTCATCAGTTACACAACTAATATCTCACTAACTTTCTTCTAACTAACAAATGCATTTACTCAGACACATAGTACATTTTAGGTTTGCATTCATTTATTGTATAAAGAAAAGAAAAAAATATGGATACATCAGCAATAGATCATATAGATTTGCATTCATCATAAAGAGCCATCCTGCATACATATGTCAGTATCATAGGAACGTAAAAGATCATACATCTAAGAGTCGGCATAATAGAATCACATAAAATGCATATAACCATAAGGCATCTGATAAATTGCATCAACATATATAAAGCATATAGAAATAAGTTGCACATCATATAGAATCATGTCATTAAAAGCATCTCATATATCATATGTTTGAGTACATTGGACGGTCACAAGTTTCAAATTAAGGTGATCAACACAATGTTTATATATATCGATACATCATCAATACAAAATCATTATGTAACATCAGTACAAAATTTATACAAAATTGGTACAATGCTACAAAAGGAGTCAACAACTGCCACCCCCACCCTCACCACTAGGTTGATGAGGGGGTCGCATCTTAGATCCTGTCCTCCATTGCTGGAAATGAGGTACCACACCACTACTTTGTAATCCTTGTGCTCTACTGGATCTCTAAATCAAAGGAATAAACTAGGTCAAGGTGAACAACTACTTCATACAATGTCATCAATAGCTTAGTCACTTGCTAAATAAACATAAGAACTAACTTCCTATGTTGAAATGGCTTTTACAATAAAGCTTATATGATTGGATTTATGCTTTGGCTTTGTCTATCTTTATGGCTATGGGTTTGGATTTTGGTGGGTCAAAATATTTATCACAAAGAGGAACACAAGAATCTGGATCTGGATCTGCAAAGGGAGGAAACAACAGGAGCAAGATCTGGATAAGCTACAGAGTCAAGAACTGGAACAACTACAGGACCTGGAACTGTTGTGGCTGCTACTACCATCTTTGTTGGTGGTGAGCTTGGTATCAGTGTGGTAGTAACTATCTTTTGGGCTTAGATGTATGGCTTTGTCTGGCCCCTGAAATCTTTCACAACTAATATCAGGAGTGGTTGTAACTATTTTCACAAACTATCATATGCTAAGACAATAATTTTACAGTATCAATGAATTGAGGCTCATCTCATGAATTTTTGCTCAAATTTGTTGAGGGGGAATTAATACACCTGTTATCACTATGACAAGTTGGGGTAGTATCAAAATAGAATATTCTTTGACACAATGCAACAAGCCACAATGCATCAAAGACGGGCAAATGTAGACACCCTAAAATGGACAGACTTACGACCTTACATTAAACACTAATTTTCATCTATTAATTAATAGTTTAAATTAAATCATTAATTAATCATCCATTTCTTCTAAATCCATTCCCCAAAACATTTTAATCATTTCCCAAAAAATAATTAAATAATTAACTTTATTTAATTAATTAACCTTAATTTATTAATCTTCATTAATTAATTGAATTAAATTTCCAAAATTTTAAATTTAAATATTTAAACTTACTAATTAATTATTCTAAATAAATTAATTTAATTTCACTCAATAATTCAATTCTAAATAACAAAGAATTCAATTATCACATGTTTGAATACTTTAATTACAAAAATCAATTAAATATTCAAATAAATCCTTTCTCAAGTTCTAAAAGGTAACTCATGATCAACTTCTCAGTTAACTAAAGCGTTACCTCTTCTCTCCAAGTTGACGAAGTGGAGTTTACTGGTTGTTTCTCAGTTAAATAAAACATTACCTCTTCTCTCCAAGTTCAAGAGGAGGAGTTTACTGGTTTCTTCGTAGTTAACTAAAACATTACCTCTTCTCTCCAAGTTGAAGAAGTGGAGTTTATTAGTTGCTCCTCAGTTAACTAAACTATTACCTCTTCTCTCCTAGTTGAAGATGTGGAGTTTACCGATTGCTTCTCTAGTTCCTTTTGATCTCAATCATTCATTCTCTAATCTCTGGGATCGATCTCAACCATTCAAATAATTTTACATATTCCATATAATCAACTCTTCACAACCATTTGAATGATCCAAGATTTCAAGATTTTGTGCACACTTACTCTGCAGGATTCTTGTATGAAGCATCAAAGCATTCTTGTGATCATAATTGATATCATTTTCTCAACACTCTCAAGTCATAGATGATGTCGATACCAATACTTTGCACCACACACACAATGTTTTAGAAGGATTAGAGAGAAGAAATAGAAGCCTCGAGCACTATGGTTTGCATTCATTTATTTTCCTCTATCTTTGCTTTTTATTTTATTGTTCATAGGTTCGTTCTTAGACTTTTTGACTGCTTAATCCCATTGCAAATCAGTGTTACTAACCCTCATTATTGAGCATACATAACATAGCCTATACACCTTTCTCATCCATCAAACACAATTTCATCATCATGGCAACTGAGTACTTCACAAAGTGGGTCTAAACAGTCTCACTTATCAAGGCAACCGACAAACAAGTATCAATGTTCATCCTGAATTATATTAGCTGTAGGTATAGAATAAATTTCTCTATTATAACAGACAATGGGGGACAATTTAAGAACAAAGACATTGATTAATTATGTGAGAAATTCCATATTACCCATCATTGTTCCTCTATCTAATACCTGCAAGGGAATGGACAGGTTGAAGCATCAAACAAAAATATACTAAAAATCTTACATAGGACAATGAGAAAATAAGGAAAAGATTGGCATCTCCAGCTAGATCTATCTCTATGGGCATATAAGACCAGTATTAGGATGCCTACATGGGCAATGCCATTTGCATTGTTATATGGCATAGAAGCAGTATTACTATTGAGGTAGAAATACCGTTACTTAAGAGTCTTTTTACAAGGACTCATAACTAATGTGCATTATCGGATTTTCATAATCCAAGAATTAGAATTGCTTGATGAAAGAAGAAAAGAAGCATTTGATCATCTTAGAGTCTACTAGAAAATAATGTCTAGAGGCTATAAAAAGAAAGTGAGACAATGAGAATTGCATGTTGGTTATCTTATACTCTGAGATAATATGAAGAATCAATAAAATCAAGAACGTAAGGGCAAATTTGAACCTAATTGGTTGGGTCCCTTTGTGATTACTGGAACATTTGGCTCTGGAACCTATCAACTATCAACTATGGAGGGAGAAATATTTATTGATCCACTTGAAAAAGTTCTACAGCTAGAGATTCTGACAAAAGAGAAGTTCTTATACAAAGAAAATGTTCCTGAAAAAATACCCAAAACAATGGAAAAAGCATAAAAATTTGGAAAAATTCTTGAAAAAAATGAACATCCTGGTGAAAACCTAGAAAATAGGTGCCTTGATGAATCAACAAAAAAAATACAAAAAAATTGAAAAGAAAAAAAAAAGTATCTTGTTGAAAATATGATAAACAGGCACCTCGGTAGCAAAATAGTACTTCTCCCAAGTGGTAAAAATGTAGAAAATAGGCATCACTTGTAATCGGTGCTCCATCTATCAATATGTAACTTGGATATTTCAACTACAGAGGCATCAACTTGCTTTCTTGCATATGATTTTAGTCACTTTTGTGACCTTGTGTAGCTCATCTCAATTGACATCTCACCACCATAGCTTGGAATCGGTCAATGTCTCAGTCATAGGAACTTAGTCCTCTCTAAGGGTGGCTTCCTAGAAATTTTGGTAACCAAGTCCGCATCTTGTCAATTGTTACATCAACCAAATTCACTTATCCTGGTCTTTCAACCACTGAAAATTTTTCCATTGACACAATGATGTTTCTCAACACCCTAATCAATGGTGTTTATTAACACTACCTATTTGGACACATCTGTGTTTCTCAACACACATTGGATAATGTATCATGAACCTTAATGTTAGCTTAATAACACTCAAGCACACAACTCTGTTTCTCAACACTATGCACCCACAAGCATAATGGTGTTTCTCAACATCCTACACATACAAACACTCATCACTTGTTGGAAAGTATGATGAAAATTTTCTTGAATGTTGTCTGTTATCAATTATTTTCACTAATTTTCTTTGATTTTTTCTTGTTGGTGTGGTCCGTATGATCCTGCAACGTCAAATAAAGTGGGTGTCTATGATAAGGGCCTTGACATTAAGATGGATATGCCTCACATACCTAGAATCCATTTATTTGTATGCCAAGGTGAGGTCGAAACTATCTG
Source organism: Thuja plicata (assembly GCA_018584345.1). Classification (NCBI taxonomy): domain Eukaryota; kingdom Viridiplantae; phylum Streptophyta; class Pinopsida; order Cupressales; family Cupressaceae; genus Thuja; species Thuja plicata. The sequence goes on along the minus strand of MU224676.1, from coordinate 5,510,108 downwards.
CTTGACTTTTATTAATTTGTCTGTTTACGCAAGATCGCACTCATGGTTATATCGGCTTTGTATGCCTCGATACTGATGTACCCTTGCAAATATAAACTGGAAAAAATGTTTAGGTCATCTTGGATTTAATACCTTGATGATTACATTGGTTTCCTATATTACATATGATGAAAGTCATACTCATACCCTTATGGTCATAGTGGCACCAATAAGGGTTGTATTAACTCCGATATCCCAAAAACTCGATGATGGAAAAATGGCCCTCAGAATAAGTGTCTAGACTCATGTTTTAGGTTTCATTTCATTTTAGATTTTCATTTCATGATGACATTATAACATTGAAGAAGCTATCTCCTTAACCCTTTGCCAAGGCAGTCAACTACATCCACTAACCTACGATTTCAAAGGCTATATACCTACAAGAAAGGGTCAAAATTAATCATACAATGGGCATAAAGTGCTACACTATTACATTAGATCTTAGCATACATGGTTTTTAGGTGGTACTAATGTGTGCATCAAAATCTAATGTTAGAGATACAATGATAATATACATGACAAGCAAAAGTAAACAAAGAGCTTCTATTTAAAAAAAATGAATGAACCAACCAACATATGTAAGAAACATGATACAAAATGATAATCACATGAGCATTAAAATAAGAAATCATATACTAAAGATATCACAACACATCCAATGAGAAAGAATCAATCATATATATGTATATCAAAATATCTACAAAAGTGTGATCTTGATCAAAAGGTGCATCCTCGATGCAAATGAATCATGTATACATCTATATCTCAAATAAATTAGAGAGGCGGATATCAATAATCGCTCCCTCCCTTATCACCATCATGAGGAGGAGGGGTGGAGCCTCATATCTAAGATGGGATGGAGGGATAGCTCCCTAATATCTAGCAACAAACTGTGAGTATGTAGGTGCCATGTTTGCCTCAAGAAAAACTCTAATATATAAACCATAGTAGTACACAACTCTATATCCTAGGTAGGTCGCAACATGTTGGGCCTGATATTGAGCTATCATCTATTCCTAGATGCACTGGTCCCTATTAGAAATCCTATGATCTCATTTGACTATCTATGTGTACACCATTGCCAACTGTCTGTAGCCCTCAAACCTGTCCTCTCAAAGTACAAATCATATACTATGGGGTCTACCCTCTTGGTGCCTCCACCTCCTCACCAAATTGTGTATCCATCCTCTATCACACATGTCTATCTACCTCATCCTTGGGACCCAGTTGTGCCTCCCCCATCTCAACATCTACTTAACCCATGAGAGGCACATCAACTCTAACTAATCCTAAAGTCCTACCCTCCCCGTGCTGACATTATTGTCCCACTACTGGTGCTCTTCTCAAACTAGCACTAGGATTTACTCCTCTCCTAGGAATTATGTCCCTTGGTGGTCTATTAGGAGCTCTATGATCCCATGGTGGGACATCCTCCTCATCAATCTAGGGCACTCTCTCTGTCAGATCACTAAATCTTGGTAAATGATGATGTGCAAAGTAATCCATGTACTTAGGAGTGACCCATGCATCCACAATATCATCAAAGTAGTCCCAGGCTGATCTCTACATTTGCATGACCTCTTGTATTGAAAGGTCAAGAGACAATCTAGGAGCCCACCCTCATCGCTCCTTATCTACAAAATGAGTATATACAGTAAACTCCTGCAATATACTCTAAAGATGTTTGTATTGCCTCGGAACCTGAGAAATGAAAAAATGATCAATAATGGAGGATGTCCTCCGAAAAAATGGATGTGAACTAAATAATTATCTCCTCTGAGACCTCCAATCTCCACAAGGATTTGTCCCCCTGTATGGCCTTCAGGTCACTATGATGAGATTGTCAAGATGGTGCATCCAATAGTCTGTCTTCCCCAAGTGTGGTTGTTTAAGGAAACCTGAGTACATGTACACAAATGACTAACCATCTTGTTGTGAATCCTTTGTAACTAGCTTGCTGACAGGAAGGTTCTCCCATTCCCATACCTATAAGACTATCATTCCTATAGCTATCCCCCTCACACCTTAGAATATGACCTCATGCATCTCATGACACATCTGTGCAAGTAGGCACTAACCCTAACTTAACTTATCTGACCTAATTAGGAGTCTCTCTAGTACTCTACCCCAGCCACAAAGGAATCCCTGTTGACCTCTGTGTACCATAATTAAACAACCAATGTATGCTCACCATGTCATCCCAGGCAATAGCCTAGTCTATAATGGTGTGATCAAGAAACACCTATATAAGATCCTGGATACTCAGTCAAGGAGTCATTCCATACTCCACTCTCTCCCCAATAAATGAAATCTGGAGGATCTTGTAGATGTCCTCTAGAGTAATAGTGATCTCTCTAGTAGGAAGATGAAAGGTATTGTGCTCCCTATGGAAATGCTCAACCAAATTTGTGACCAACCCGTGATTAACACAGATATCTAGTCTATCTAGCAATCATCCAAACCCACAATCTCTGATATGAGCCCTCTACACATCAGATAGGTGTCTCACTACCTAACCTAATGGTCATTGGATAAGGCAAATAGATTTGAATATCAGGGAGTTGTACCTATAAAAAGAAAAACAATGAGAAATCATCAGTAAACAATCAAAATCAAGCTCAAAATTTTGAATGAATGTGCAAAGACTCACAAATAAGATAACAAAAACATTAATGAATCTAAATTTATGATAAAAAAGGATAGATTTTGGCATTACAATATCAAAAAAGGATCATTGTCCCTCATACAAAAAAGTACAGACAGGATCAGTGACATAAGAACTCGTACGAGTGAAGATTATGGCTCATATGACAAAATAGTCTAATACGATTAAAGACACAAGACCAGATGATATACTAGACATTCAAGAATGGACTCGTGTGAGTCAAGGGTCCTTCCCATGCAACAAACCTAATGGACTGATATGACTAACCATTTTTGGGCAATTTGTCGTACAAGATTTTTAACTTGCCAATATGAGTAAATGAGCCCTACGACATAAAAATGACTCAAAGCATGAATAAAATTACAAGAAGTGAATCCAAAAAGAGAGATATTTTGACTACTCACTAGAGGCAGATAATTCTGGTGTCAGTTGTGCCTCCTCATTCGCTTGAATCGATGATCTTGTAGTGGGACCACCATTTTTCTCATAGAAAGGTTTTAATTTGATAAATTTGGAAGGAGAGAATGATTTGAAAATGATCCTTTTGACCCCTTATATAGCCTCTAACCCTGATTTTATCTAATTTTCAACTTTCTCTGATTGACGTGAAAATTGCACCCCTAACTAATTCGATGAACCTAGACCCATTTTTCAGGATCAAAATCAAAATTTGATGTCATTCTACTAGTAAAAATTGTAATTCACCATTTTTCATCAAAAGAACTTGACCACTAACACCCTAATTACTCAATCTTCCTCCTCATCACTCAATCCAAATGGCCCTCATTTCCATCTAAGTGCGCTCACCTGGTCAACCATAGTCAACTCTTGGTAAAAAAGCAACTAATCAGCAAGACCTCAAATCTGACCTTCAATCCTATTGAGTCAAATCCAATAAATAAATTGGTGACAATCAAGCTTGATGCCCTAACAACGCTTCCATTTTGACCCTGAGTGGGAAACACCAATATATCAGTAATAAATAAAATTTAATCAAAAAACCTCATCACTAGGGGAATCTCAGCTCCGTATCAAAATCAAGATTTTTTCTGTGCAAGTGATTTCATTGCTTCACATCTAGTCACTTTTCCAGATATCTAACCTGGTTAAATCTCTAGGGGCATATTAGTTTTATTGCATCACATCAATCTAGTAATGTCTCCTCATCAGGTGATTGGCCTCATCAGGATCCACATCAAGTCAATTTTCCTGAGCAATCGATCAAATGGAAATCAATCTTATCGCACCATATAGGGTGGATTAGTCATTTAAACCAATCCAATCTACTTAGGGACGAATACTTAGTTTCATCGCTTCAAAGCAAGCTGAATATGCAGATCTCCCTATCAATCTTTATTCAATAAACTTTGGAGTTGATGTTATCATTCTTTGCTCAATCAAGTTTGAAGTTGGTATCTTCAATCTTCAAATCAGTTTTTATTCAATCAAGTTCAAAATTAGTTATGATAAGGGATAGTTTCATCACTTCACATCACGATATTCTCAATCTGTCATCAAATGTTATTTGAATCAACGCACTGCTCACACATAAATTCAAAGAGGGGAAAATGTAATCACCTAAAATTAGTCTAGTAAACCTACAGTCCCTAATTTAATTAATTGGCCTTAAAAATCCTAAAAACTAAAGGCCTTCAATACTAGACCTTAATTGTGCAAGAAAACCTTAATAATCCCCCTTGCATAATTAAAATCAAAGTCCTGAATCAAAAAATCAATTTAATCCTAGGTTAAGCTTCAAAATCAATTAATCGCTATACATTGCACACATAAATAAAAGTTCTTACACTTTTATTAAAAATTGATTAAGAGGGGATTTACCTAATTTGTACTCATTTTCCCTCAACAAACACAACTTTGACCAATCAATAATCTCTCACATGGATGAGGCTCACATGGATTGAAGGAGAGTGCATCCCAACCGCCCTAAATGATCAAATCTCAACTGTCCATTTCGAGGAAGTTTCTATAAAAGGGATAGCTCTCATTGTTGAAGATGAGGCAAATTGTTGAAGTAGGATTATAATGTCATTTTGATTCTAGGTTTTATTCGTCTTGTAGAAGTGTATTTTCATGCTAGCTTTGTATTTGCATTTTTCTCTTAGATGGTTAAATCTTAGCTCTATCTTCTTAGAATTTTGTTTCATCTTGGTATATTAATCTCACGTTATCTCATGTTAAGCTTAGTTGCATCTTGCATATCATTTCAATGTCTTAAAGAGAAAATTATGCAAGTTCATGCATAATTCTCACCTTTGAACCTTCCATTTTGGATTTGTCTAGTCATTGATTCTTGTACCAATCTGATGAGCATCCATTGAGAATCAAACTCACTTCATCTAAGAAACAATAAGTTAATTTTGGGGTTTTTTCGCACAATATTAGCATTAAATCTTGATGATTTCTAACCCCCAAGATAATGGTTTATTGAGTGTTTGGTTGTTTGTAGGTTAATACCACATTTACACCACACAATGATAACCTAGAAAAAGTGCATATTATATATAGAACATGTTGGCATTATTTTCTAATCAAATAAAGTCATATTAAATACATAACTATCAAAATGATAATAAGACATTGCACTTGAAAGAAGTTAACAATGTTGTCTTAAGTATAATCTTTCTATACTAAAGATTATTTTATATGTATACCCATTTATTTATTTTTACATTTCAAATATGTTTGAAATAATTTTCTTATACATAAAAAAATTGATTGTAAAGAAAATTGTATATAAAGAAAGAATTATATGAAAATGATTTAATTCTTATTTAATTCATTTATTCTTTATTTCTCTCTCTCTCTCTCTCACACACACACACACACACTTTTACATATTTATAACATTTATGAAATTTCATAGACAATTATTATTCATTTTGTTGTGACAAAAATTAAGTAAGAATATTATAATAATATTTTGTATTCAATCACTCAATATTCAATTGAATGCCTACAAAATAAATATATGGAACAACCAAAATCTTTAATACCTTTTCAAAGTAAAAATTATTTGATTAACAAATTTATTTCCACATATAATTTAATAATTACTTTACCAAGAATAATTAATCAAAGTTATATTAAATTTTTTATTTGATCTATCAACAAGTCTATGTATATATCATAATCACTCTGCATATAAAAAGCTATATTTAAATAATTATACATTTTCTAAATTTATTTATATAATTATTTCTTTACTCTTTTATAGTAATAAAAATGCATTTAAAAAAATTCTACCTCCACAAACAAATATCACATATTCATCATTTAAATATAATTTATTCTCCCTAAATTCTAGCTAACAATTTCTCAAGGTTTAAAACATAATCATCTTCCTTAGTGAATTCCAATAAATTCTCCCAAGAGAAATGATAGGTTTAAAACTAACTTCTCAAGATTATGCCAAATATTGTCTTATCTTATATGTAGTTATTCTTTACTAATACCTATCTTCATGTGTGTTGTAGTTGGTAAGATTTACAAATATACCTATTATATGTAGTTATTCTTTACTAATACCTATCTGCATGTGTGTCGTAGTTGGTAAAATTTACAAACATACCTGTAATACTCAGAAACTTCTTGATGAAAAATCATATTTCCACATGGAAAGAGAGTCACATACTAAATCCATTTCTCTACCTTGTTCTTCTTAGTCATCAAATTCAATTTTTTCTGCTAATCTTAAGGATTACCCCTAAGTCACTCTTGACATGTCCATCCTCTTATTGATAAGTAACCATTCATACTCAATAGGAAACACCAAAGGATAATAAGATTAATCACCATTTCCCTTATTATTAGAATTTATATCCCTTATAAGAAGAGTCTTCACATGGTGTGGAAAGAATTCCTCTTTCCTCCAACATCTGATTTCTCCTAGGGGCAAGCCCATGGCTTCCATAACATCATCTACACTATCGCCTTCCTTAAGAGTATATTTAATGGTAAATAATTCTAAACCCAGTAGGAGTTAAATCTAACATCCTCTATAATCCCTTCCACTAACCTATTGGCATTGATTTACCCCTTAGCAACGTTGATTATGAACTTCGAATCTCCAATGTCAAGAGTTTTTATACGAATTGAGAGAGAAAATTTAATACCAAAAAAGAGGACCATACATTTAGCTTCATTTATGGTGTAGCCATTAAGATTACCAGTATAGAAAACAACCAATTCTCCTTTGAAGAATATGATAACCTCTCTAGTAGAAACATTTCCTTGTTTAGCAACTCCATCAAAATTGAGATTATACCAACCAACAATGGGAGGTTTCCATCTAGTTTGTTTTCTTTACAATATTTTTGAGTTGTCAAATTTATCATAATCCATTGGAAGGTTCCAATTATTAGAAATTATGTTATCCCATTGAGTTGGGGTGTAGCTAGGGAGCTACCAAGTGGTAATTAACAAGTTTTCAATCAGCAACTTGCACGTAGTTTTGAAAACACTTTCCATGGAACTTTCAACATCTCTAAAGATTCAGTTAGTCCTTTACTTCCATAGGCTCCAACAAATAGTGGGAGGAATTTGATACCATAATTGTCTCACAAGGGGATTGTGAGTAGGGCTCTTCCACTCAATATTAAAATGATGAATGTCACTATTGAGTACCCATGGTATTGTACAATTGAAAATGGGAGCAATGCACTAGAATAGATCACTTCACCATTTCAAATTGCACATTAGGAAGGATGAAAATGTAGAGATTATGTAAATACAAATAAAAATGCAATAAATATAAGTGTACATTTAATAAATGGAGGATATTTTGTTCTACTATTGTTTTACTGACTACCAAAGTCTCGTAATCGATTGTACTTCCAAATCAAGGATCAAAAATCTATTTGTTGTTTATCCTTAAAAAAAGAGCATATTTCTAAGGGTGCAAAACATTTGGAATGTTCTATACCTGGGGTGCAGAACATTTGGAATGTTTTGTACTTGATGATTTTGTCCTAGATTTGGTAGAGACCTTTGTCAGGATCTATGGATCTCAGATTTGCAATTACAACTTCTTGTCATGTACCTGCACACATAAAATGGGGGAAAATGTTGTCCAAAGGGGTTTGCCTTGGTCAAACCCCTATTTAGGAATAAACATTGAAATATCAAAAGAAAAAAATGAAATGTAAAGCATGTAGTAAACACAAAGGCTCAATATCAAGTTAATATGCTTACCCTCATGGACAAATGTTTGTATCACTCAAATCCATGAATAATACTTGTTGTAGATGTTTGATTTTTAGTTGATGACTTTGTAGGAGAGATTTAGGATCAAGGATGCCTTCACATGTGCATGGATCTATGAATACCACCCCTAGATCTTGTTTTTTCTTGAAATGCTTGATCACACTTGTAAGGGGAGAGAGAGAGAGAGAGAGAGAGAGAGAGAGAGAGAGAGAGAGAGAGAGAGAGAGAGAGAGAGAGAGAGAGAGAATAGTGTAGAAAGAGATTTTGTTTGCTTGTTTGAGATCTCCACTAAGACACAACCATGGGATAGAAAATATTTCTCCAACTTGAAGAATATTTCCTTGATGAGATGGAAGAAGAATAATGCCTTGTCTTGAGACCTTGAAAATCACCTAGCTTGCTTGAATGCTCTTAGATCACAATAATTTCCTCAAGTATATTATTTCTTGAATATGATTGATGGATGGAAAATGAGGAGAGATATAGGTTTTATATAGTTTTCCCCTCATTTTAGGATCTGAAACTAAGTCAGGACAACCACCAGAAAAAAAATAAAATCAAAACCCCGATAGTAGGCTTTGGGTCCTATCTAGGAAAAAATACATGGGTGCAAAATGTTTGGAACATTGTGTACCTAGGTACACAATGTTTGAAACATTTGCACCCTAGGATTTTATCCCAAATTTTTCTAGGGAAATCATGATGATGAACAAAGGCCCCAATTTGAATTACAGGTTGTTGGGATCAAGAAAACTAGGAAAAAATACCTAAAAATCACTAAAGAGGGGCTATAGGTCCTAATTAGAGTCACCAATAATGGGTTCTAACTTTTTAGGATGATACATATGGCCCCCACTTTAGAAGGAGTATGAGACAATCTCATGCTCATAATAAAGTAGATTAATTCAAATAAATGGCCTTACTAAGTTCAAGGAGACAAAGAAACATCAAGCCTCCAAGTGAATTAAGTCTTCTTAAAATCCAAAACCAAAATAAGAGAGGAAAAGCTTGAGAGAGAAAGAAAGAGAGAAAGAAAGAGGGAATTACCACTAGCCTAGTAAGATATTGCCTCATTGTGGATCATGCAAAGAAAAGTGTTTCAAAAGATGATATTGAATGGTTTATCAAGCTTCATAGATGCTAGTCAACCCATCAAAGTGGACCAGTCTAATGATAAAAAAGTAGTTAGTTAAAGGACCAAGTGAAAAGAGGGACCAGTCTAAGGATCCATTGAAGATAACATAGAAATTTGTGTGTGGGTGTGCAAAGGAGAGGTCAAATGGTCTAGCAAACTATATTATGCTAGTCGACCGCATCCTAAGGATAGCCAAGGAAAGCATTGTATCCAAGGAATCCCAGAAAACATGTACCAAGGAGAGTGATATGGCCCTACCAAGATGTATTATGCTAGTGTGTTCTACCTGAAATTCTTAAAGTAAACAAAATATTTTCAATAAGGAGGCCATGTACTCCCCCCTTAAGATGACAATACAAGACTATATTGAAAGCTTAAGGAAGAATAAGAAAAAGTATCAACTCCTTTAGCGCTAATGAAATACCATCTAAGTAACATCAAGTCTAAGCCAAAGAGGTCACAACTTCTATGTGGTTAAGGAAGGAACACATACAAAGATATATCATGCAACAAGGTTAAAAGGGATCCTCTTTAAGCACACTAGAAGAATGATGAAGAGACCTTGAATAAAGATAACATAATTGACAAAGAGAGTAGAAAGAAAACAAGAATTCACATTTTTCCCATTTTCTAGGTAAAAGGGATTCTTGATGAAGAGGGATACACTTTTAGCCCCCAAGATAAGGTATTTGTTTATAGGAATATACAATTGCAAACAAGGAATATGTGGTGATCATGGATACACACCTCTTGTATAAGAGATAATCCCTAATCAAAGCCAACAATTCTATTTAAGCAAAGAGATCACATGATAAGAAAATACCACTTAACCAAGGGAAAGTGAATCCCTAGAGAGGATGAAAGATTGAAATACAACTCTTACCCCCCAAGTGTGGAGACAAAGATAAGGATGAGGGGGACTATTATGTTTCTCACAAAATATGATTGCACCTGAAATTGCACCGTCATGAAATACAAGGAGCCCCTTGCAGAGAAACTTACAATGTCACATAACATGGAGAAACACAATAGGAACTTAAATGTTATTCAAATTAATCATGATTGAAAAAAAAATCATTGTTAGGTTTTATATGAATTATGTCAAAATCAATAATTTTTTTAATTCTATGATGCAAAGGTTAACCTTCGGTACTAGATTCGTTATGATATCGATGGTACATGAAAAAGGGAAGATTGGTAAGGTGTGTGTTATGTTTCATCCTTCATTTAGGCCAAGTAATCAACTTAGCATGAAGTAGGTCAAGTAATGTGACCTCTTGATTAAAGCTAGGCTTAGAAGAAAGGTTAAATGATAAAGGGGAGAATGTAGACAAAGGAGAAGGTTGGAAACAAAACCCTTGAAGAGGAAAATGCATATTAGTTTCATCACTTTGTTTCATACATCCTAGACCATGTTGAAGCTTAGGAGGATTAGGTTGGACAAATGAAACACTAGGTCCCTTGAAGGGTCTCATGTTAAACTTAGGAGGTTTGTATTCACCCAAAAAAGATGGTGTAAAGTCTAATGACCCCCAATCATATTCTAAAAGGGAACTACTAGGAGAGGAATCACCTTTAGGAAGAGAAGATATATTTTGTTGAAATGGTGTACAAATGGATGAAGAATCAGATTCAATTTGTAAGTAATTTGGTGATTTCTCATTAGAAACAAGAGTGTACATGATATTTTTATGAATGAACTTCACTTTGCGATGAAGTGTTGAGGAACGAGGTCCATGGAATGTAACCATGATCTACCCAAAAGAAGCTTGTAATTGAAATGACTGAGCATGACATGAATATGAGTAGATAGAATAATGACTCACTTTGATAAGTAAAGTGATAATACCCAAATTTGTTTTAGCAAAATTGTCAAATCCATCGATAGGAACATAATCAGGTTGAATTGATGAAGTATCCACCTTAATCTTATGCGAAAAATTGATGCTACACACATTAAGACCAGATCCATTATAAATTAAATTTATTTGAATAAGATTACCATTGACAAGGACAACAACCATAAGAGAATCGTGTTTATCTTGAATTTCCTTAGGAGGAAACTCATCTTGAGAAAATACAATTTTAATTTTATTAGTAGTTGCATACATGCATTCCAATATAGAAGTTATATTATCTTTACATGAGGTGGAATAGTTATATTTCTCAAGGCTTTTTGTAACGCTTCATGGTATATAGGTGAAGTTTGAAGAATCTCCCAAAGGGATATCTTGGGAGGAGTAGCACAAAGTTGTTCTACTAAATCATAATCCTTTTCTATATTTTGAGGAAGATGGGATGCAATAGGAAGAAATGGTTGAGAAGGGGGAAGAATGGGAGGAACAACTGAACTTGTAGGTTGTCTAGTACTTCTTGTGTTGTGTGTATGAGAAACTGCATGGTAGTCAGGTTTTTGAGCACCTTTTACCATAATGATTGGTTTATTTTGAGGTGGAGGGTTATCTTGATGAATATGGACAACAACCCTAGGCTTTTCATTACCCAAAAAATTTCCAACATTAACTTGATCAATCTCTTGATTATTCAAGGTTTTATTGCTAGAAGGGAGAGCATCAAGGAAATTGGTAATGATATTAACTGCTTCTTCCAAGGTATCCTCATAAATAGGATAATATTTAGAAGAGGGAAAAACATAGCTAATTCATACTTCATCTCTAGAGGGAATATCAATGAAATAAATAGAATGTAAAGTTTCCTTAAGGGAATGAACAATCATGTTAATTTCCTCTACCATAATATCATTGTCTTTCACCAAGGTACCCTCACGAGGTAAATACATGAACTGCCTCAAAATAGGTAATAATAATCATGCCAAAGATTCTCCTAGGAATAGTGTATTCAAACTAAGCATTAATTTTCCTATCATAAAGTGCATTTAAATTGTCAACCCAGGGACATATACTTGATATGGGACAACACGATTTGTGCACTAAGTCTCTCAAAGAGTCATATTACTTATGTTGTAGGAAGGAAAAAACATGAAAGAGACCTATGCTATTGCTATAGGAAAGTAAACAAACAAGCTAATTAATGGAATTAATTTTGAGAATTGCAAACTTAACTCAAATTTATTCTATCAACCCAAATCATTTACTATAATTATCCTTGCAAGTGTTGAAGGAACATACATAAGTTATAATGCTGCAGGAATGAAACAATGAACTCTACTTAAAATGTTGTAAATGTTGAAAGCAACTATAACCTAGTATAATCTAATCCACTTCCCAAGTGGACACCCTTGGTTGGATTTTGTTAACTACTAACATTGAATGTAAACCAAAATCACTCCTTAATTATATCCTCAAAAATTGATTACATCATAATGAAAACAATGGATGGAGCTAGAAAGAGTAACTATGTTGTGCAAATGAAACAACAATATATTTCTAACTAACTCTACAAACTAACAATAAAATCCCTTTATATAGAGGATTAATGTTTATTCAAATCATATAGATAAGGTCTGATTAAATCATGCCATAGAGGAAGGAGAATTTAATAGCCCATGATAGAATGTAATAAATTCTGGATAACCATTTCAACAAGATATTGACCGCTGAGAGAAAATATAGCAGAGTTATTTCCTATATTCCCTGAGATGATGGCTCCTCCATTGTAGCAGGCATGTCTTGCGGTGGCATAATAGTTCTCCCCATCGCAGCTGGGACTTCAATGCCTCCTCTTCAATGCGGTCGATTCACTCTCAAGATGCTCCTTTTCCTAGCAAGTTAGTAGCATATGTGGATATGTGAACACACATTCAACTAGTTAAATCAATCCAAATATTAGAACACACATTCAAATAGTTATATGAAATACTGTGATAGATATATAATTTTTAGAAAAACATGACACTACTAGCTACCCAAGGCTTGGGGGTTCTAAATGTACTTTTAACATGATCACAAGTTCAAATACTAAAAGGTTCACAAATGTCTTGGTAATGTTTTAAAAAAAGTATAAATATTATCATAAAATATAGACAAAAAATTGTCCCATCATCTTCCCCCTGCAAGTAAAATGCATGTCCTCAAGCATTACATTTATTTGCAATTCCTTTGAACTCCCCAACCTCTGTCTTTCCTCTCCTTCTGCTCTTAAAGTATATTAGAACCCTTTGGTTTTCCCCTAGAAGTCCATCTTATAATCCTCTTGCAGTTGATCCAACTTTGTAGCATTGATGTCGTAAAGAGTCTGTAGAAGCACAAGCGGCTGAATTGTAAGGGGACACCAGAGCTCATGCCTGATTTGTTTGCCCAGCTAGATATACTTTGGTGCTTTGTGAATTGCTACCTCAGGATTAATATGGCTGTGCGACTCTGATTTCTTGAATGCTTCTGGCAGTCTATTCCATCTATTTCTAGCACCAGCCAGGGCTCTCTGAAAAGAAAAGTAGGACATCTCTACTTTTATGCTTCCATAGGTGAGGCTGAACCAATCTCTTAGCAGCACATCGGGCTTACTGCTTTCAGCCCTTAAAGGTAGTGGTTCTATCTTTTCCTGGTCCATGTAGTTGTCTAACTTCCTTTCATAATTTGCTTCATTATGCATCCATGAAATTAATTCCCTTAGATGTATATCCCCAACATAAAGCAGAGGATTTCACTCAGTATCCTTGGGAATAATGAAGTTGTGTAGGTATAACTCACAAAGCAGGTTCTGCTATAAAAAAAAAAGGGTTTGGTATAGGCCATAGAATTCTTGGGCTATTTCAAACTTAGAATCTATGTTCTTCAAGGTCATCATCAGTTGAAATAAGAGGAACTGTTCTTTTAAACAAATAGTGTATACCCTAGGAGGAGGACTACAAGTGATAATCTGATCAGAAAATTTCAATGCATGATCTATTCTCCATTTTTGCCTCTCCAATTGCTCCTTTAGGTCTTGTATTTCCTCATTTTGGTCATTTATCACTCTTTGCATTTTCTTCTTTTCTTCCTTCCATAGGATTGTTTTAAGAAGAAATTTATTGTACAAGCTAAAGAGAAGGGATTGCAATGTATGTGGGCCACACTCTTCTAACTGATTGTTCTATCTCCTCTGCTCTTTACATGCCTACTCTAAATATCTGGTGAACCAAGTCCTCTGATAGGGCACTAGGGCATTCTGTGAGTGGGTTTTCTATTGAGGCAATTGAAATTCTTCCTCATTTCTTTCTTGAACATTCTGATGACATTCTTTAGGGTCATTCTAGCATATAGAAGGCTCATCATCACATTTCTCATTTAAATTTTGAGAAAGGTCAGGGATTTCAGGTCGAGTTGGGGAATTATCTAGAATATATTGTACATGGGGTTCTAAAATATCTTGTTCTGAAGGAACAAATTGTCACTCTGGGGATACTTGAGGAATTTTTCCTTTCTTCTGAGGACTTCTTTGTACAGGAGTCTCTTCAACCTCCACAACCTTATTTTTACTAGCTTTATTCGGTCTCTCTACTATAGGATTAGTTTTTGTAGCAGCCAGTTTCATTTTCTTTCCTTTTGAAGCTGTGGGGTTTTGTGGTTCAGCTGTAGGAACAAAAGTTCCTTCACCTACTTTTCATTTTCCTTTCTTTTGAGAAGAGGTAGGGACATTTCTCTCAGGAGTAGGTGAAGGTCTATTTTCTTCAAGTTTTTTGGGTTCCCCTTCTTGGATGGCTTGGTCAATAGCTGGCTCAGAGGGTGTTGCATTATCATTTTTGGGTTCTTCAACATGCTCAACCTGGGGTTACAAGGTTTTAAACTGAACAAATTTTGACCATGCCAAGGGAGAGAATTCCCTAAGGGATTTTTCAACTAACAGTTTAACTAGGGCATGGTGGGAGACAAAATTTGCATTCCCCCTTTGGGTCTCCTCAACACTAATACTTAGCATGTTATACAAGAAATTTGGAATATTTGCTGGAATATATATCAGCTTATCTCTTCTACCACCTTTTTGGTTCTGGTCAATGGGTCTCCTACTTCATTCTTTAAGTCAACTAGGGGATTAAGGTAGGGGGGTCCCTGTCCTCTTCATCCTTATGGTTGAGTGTCTAGGCAGATACATGGAGAACCAGGTAAGAAAAGAAGACATTAATGGTTCAAATCCTTCTTCTGCTAACCAAGTCTTCTCCCATCTGCAGTTTCTTGATGACTCGGTTATTATGGGAGAAGCATCCATTAAAAATGCTTTGACCAAATATGGGATAGATTTAGGCCAGACTATCAATTGGGGAAAGAGCTCTATGTTTCTCTTCAATGCTCCTGAAAAAAGAAAGACTAGAATTATGAGGATTTTGGGTTATGATTTGAGGACTATTCCAGGAACTTACCTTGGTCTCCCTCTTTTTTTGGAACCTCCTGAAACTTTTTGGATTTCTTTAGTGGATAGATTTCACAATAAAATTTATAGATGGAAAAACTTTCTATTAAGTCAAGCAGGCAAGATTCATATTCTTAGATCCACCCTCTAGGGTCTTCCTCTTTATGCTTTGAGCATTTTTAGAATTCCCAAAAAGTTTGGTGAAGGTATTGAAAAGATTCAAAAATTTTTTCTGTGGATAGGTATGGATAAATAGAAAAGGATTTCTCTTATAGCCCAGGAAAAGGTCTATTGACCTATTAATAAAGGAGATCTTGGGTTATGAAGAATCAAAAATTTGAATGATCACCTCCTTGCCAAACTCATATGGAGATACTATAACTCTAGGGGAGAGTGGACTTTAATATGGGATAACAAATACAATAAGGAGTGGCTTGAACTTTATATCTTTCTTGATAAGGATAGGGATGGGGGAGGTTCTTTTATCTAGAGAAATGCTATGAAAAAAAATATAGCATTAAAAAATGTATCAAATGGAAAGTTGGAAATGGGAGAAATGTTCATTTTTAGAAAGATGAGTGGATATTACAAACCCCCCTCAAGGAGTGCCCTGATTGGAGGAATTTTGAGAGCCAATGCAAAATGATAATTGGAAGGAATGTGGAAGACTACTGGGACAAGGATCACTGGAAGGACCTAATGGTTATTGACAACAAAATGGGACAGCTCAATACAATTCTTAACTATATTACTTTGATTGAAGAAGAAGACAGGATTATATGGAAATATAGTCTGAATGGTAACTTAAATATATCCTCTCTATACCATCTAGATTTTGAAGACCTTAATGATCCTTGTTGGGGTAAAGCTTGGATCAAAGATCTTACTCCAAAAATCAATGTATTTTTTTGGATTTTGATGCAAAATAAAGTCTTGACTGCTGATAATATTAGAAAAAGAGGTATGATAATTGTGAATAGGTGTTACCTCTATAATCAAGATGAGGAAAGTGTGGGTCATATGTTTATTCATTGTCCCTATGTTAGGATTATTTGGGATTACTTTCTTCAAATTCTTAACATAGAGTGGGTTTTCCCTAAGGATATGAAGAGTCTTTTCAACTCTTGGAACAATCCTTCAAAGAATGAAACTGTGATCAAGGTGTGGAAGTTTGTTCTCCCCTATGTTTGTTGGGGAGTTTGGAGAGAGGAATGAGAGAGTCTTCAGGAATAAAATGGCTAGTGAGAAGGAGGTTTTCTTCAAAATTAAGAGAGCTATTAAAGAAAATTTACTCTTAAAGGACAAATTTATGGAACCTTTGAATGAGGAGGGCATCGCCTTCTTCAATAACTAGAAAATAAAAGGGGATTTTAGGAAATAGGATATAATGATAAGAGAGAGGATGCTAGATAGGATTGCCCTCCCAGTGGATGGAAGAAAATTAATTTTGATGGTGCTTCAAAGGGAAACCCGAGGGTTGATGGGTGTGGCATTGTCATAAGAGATAAACATGGTATCTGTAGAGGCATTAAAGCTATCCCTATTGGAATTCAAACAAATCATAATGCTGAAGCCTATGTTTCCCTTCAGGGTCTTATCATAGCTAAGGAGAAAGGTTTTTATAAGGTGTGGTTAGAGGGAGATTCCCTCAATATTATAAAGTGTTTGAATAATAAAATTCCAGCCTCATTGACTATTCATAACATGATACAAAAAGCCAAAGCTATTATGCATTCTTTTGTGAAATGTATTGTTAATCATAATTTCTGAGAGACTAATGGTGTTGCTGACTAGGCTGCTAACATGGCTTGTAAGGTTGATGTGGTGACACAATGGAATGATGGAAATGACACGCCTTATCAAGACAAATTATTACTTGATAGTGACCGTTTGAGGAGTAGACAGAAAAAAGATCATAAATGGTAAGTATCATAAAGGTTATTGATGCATAAGTGATTTGTCATAATTACTTTCTAAGGTGAAAGTACTCTGTGGTGATTACAAGCTAGAAGTGGCATGCTTTCTGGGTGTATTTGGTTTTGCTAAGAACAAGGTGTGGTATTCATAATGAATTTCTCAATAGTTATTGCAGAGATAAAAAATTAAACCAGAGAGATTAGATGGGTGGAAGTAAGAAACAAGTCGAGCCAGTTAACTGTGATGAATGGAGGAAAATGCAAAAAGTCTGGAAGATTATGAAAGAAGGTAGGATGGAGGTGTTTCTGGAAAGGCTTCATGGCAAAAACCCTTCTATTACCAGTATTTTCTCTAAAACCTAGAAAGATGGAAAGATTATGGTGGGAAATCAATATATGGAGGTCACTAAGGAGATAATAGCGGAAGCGACAAGAATGGGCACAAAGGGAATCAAGTTCTATAGAGACAAAGAAATATCTGATAAGGCTTGGGAGATATTTATGGAGTCTAAAGAAGAAAAGGCCAAACTAGTTAAGGTTGACACTTCCTACCACAATCCAAAGTGCATATCTAGTCCTTGGAGGTATGTTCTTTATGTGATCATCAGTTATATAACGCTCGATGGTAACCCAAGCTTATGGTCGCCATTTTATGCTATTAAATCATTTTAGACACAAGGTGAAATGTAGTTTGCCCTATTATTTGATTAGTTTGTTAGATTTTACCATTAATAGCTTACAAAAAGACCCGAAGGGCGATCATGCTTCTCACTAAGGTCTTATGCTGTCAATCTATGAGGTTTTGAAAACAAAAAAAGTGGAAAGATCTCTGCTGAAGAAGAACCTATGGGATGAGGAAGAAATAAAGGGTGATGAGGATGATAGTATATATGAGGAAGAAACATAAGATAATGAAGAAGAATCCAAGGGATATAAAAACCCTAAAAACACCACCAAAAAGGGCTCTTCATCTAAGAAAATCTAGAAGAAGCCCTTTTCTGAGGGCTCTGATATGGACAAGGAAATTGATGATGATAATCTAGAGGGGAGAAAAATGAGAAAGAAAAAAGGAAAAAAGTCAACTAAGAAGAAGACTCTGGTGGAAGAAATAGAAACAGAGAAGGATTCTGAGGATGAAGAGGAGGACAAAAAAGACACAAAGAAAATAAAATGGGGAGAAGTTATGGAGAGAAATAAGATCAATCGAAAAGGTAAAAAAACTAGCAAGAGGAGAATTGTTCTTTCCTCGGATGAGGAAGATGTGATGGAGAAAAAGTTGAATACCGAGATGAACCTCGGGGAGGATGATAGAGGTGAGAACAAGGAGGAAAAAAAACATGACAATGAAGAGGACCAAAATCAAATGGGGAATATCGAAACCAATGAGCAGAAGGAGGAAGAAAAGGCAAAAGAAAAACTTGACAAAAGAACTGATAAAGAGGAAACAAGGCATGAGGAAATAGAATTCCATGAAAATGAGGAAACGGGTAATTATCAAATGCCTGGTGATATCAAAAAAATTGCATTGTAGATTTCACTAGTATGGTGAGTAATTTGATTGAAGACAATGCTAATATGAAAAATCAAATTGAAGTTATGAGGGCTAATATTATTCTCTTAAAAAGCATTGGTATTGGTGAGAGACTAGTTGCTATATGCTTGGATGAAATGAAAGAGGCGGTTGGTAATTTGGAAGCCCAGGTGGAATTTTTGAACAAAGTGGGTAAAATGGAGGAACAACTGAAGGACATCACTGAAAGGGTGGATGAAGAAGACAACACAAGGAAAATCAACAACCTGAATATCAAGGTGGAAAAACTTGAGGAAACGATCAGGAAAATAGGGGAGCAATGCCTAGTGAGCCTTAAAGCCTATATTGGGCACACACTGATCCTGATGGAGAAGTTAGATCAGGAAAGAGGGGAAAAGGAATGCAGAGAGGTGAAGGACATCAAAGGAAAGGGAACTCACACAAGAGTAAGCACCTAGAAGATGAGTCCAAAGGCGGACAAATATACTGAAGACCTTAAGAATTCAGTAAATTAGATGCAAATTATGGTCATTCAGGCCCAGGAATTGATGGAGGGCATGTAGCTATCTTTTTTTAAGTTCTTTCCTTTTTAATTTTTTTTTCCCTATTTTTATTGTTAACCTATGGGACTTTTTTGGTTAGGTTCTTAGCTTGCTAGCTATTTTTCTTTCCTTGTTTGGTGCTACGACATAGTTGTTGTTGAACTCTTTTAAATATCTTTAAAAATGTTTGTAAAGGTTTCAGGTCCTTGTAAAACCTATTTTTACTTAATAAGAATGTCATTTTCTGAATAACCAATATATAAGTATTGAATATGATAGATATCCATCAAAATTTGGCCTCAAATATACTTGTAGTACCAGCTCCTAGTTTGCTCTCAGTATTTGATGCTATACTCTTTTAGGCTATTCTTTCAGTTGATTTGTCAGATTCTTTTAGGCTACATTTCATGTGAGCTGTTATTATTTCATTTTATGGTGATTCTTGATTATAATGTTATGGTTTTATCATATGCATAGACAAATATGATGATATTATCATGATGATTGTTATATGTTGATTTCAGATTATGATGTACTTACTCCATACTTGCATATGTATGGTTCTTATATGTGTTGATGTACTTGTTTACGTGTTTTTTGTGGTGGAGGAGGGAGATGTAGTTACTTGATTTGCGAGATCCACATGTTTGATCGATCCCTATCATTTTTTGTGATATTGTATTGGTTGTACATGCGTGTTCTTTTGATGATAGGTTTGCAGGTACAGGGCATCGTCTTCTCTGAATTGGCAGGAGTGAGTGTGCCCATATGTTCATCTCAATGGTAAAGAGGGGAGTTAACATATAGACCCAAAACCCTAATCTAAGCCTATTGTCCTGAGTATTGGATGAGTATCAGTTTGACTACCCTACCCATATTCATCTAGTTGACGTGAATTCGTGGATCCTATCATTTTGTGTGTTTGAGTTGATTTTGGTTGAGTGTTGTGATTTTGTGTGATTTATCATGTTATTTGTGAAATTGATTTTTATTGAGAATTAATTATTAAATATAGGGTATTTAATTAATTAAATACCTATGTTTAATTGCAAAATTAATTATAGTGTAATATTTGAATATTGAGATTTAATTAAATATTTAAATTGAAAATTGAGTTATATTATCTTGTATGCTTATTAAATAATTAAATATTTAATTGCAAGTTAATAGTGTGCTTTAAATATTTAATTTATTTAATATATTATTTAATTAATTACATGTGCAAGATATTATGGAAATTGGAGTTTGAATTCAAAATACAAGTAGATTTCATAAGTCAAAGTTGAGTTGTGCAAGTAAATAGATATTTTAAATTAATAAATGGGATTTTCTTTAAAATTTGGAGGTTCAGTTAACTAAGTTAACTGGAGTGTCTATTTTGGGGGGATTTTCTTGAAAGGTGGAAGTTGATTCCCTTTAGGGGAATTCTCTTCTCATTTGGGGGATAACAGGTTTTTGAAGAAGGCATTTTTGGGAGGAGAATTTTGTGAGAGTTTTTTTTGTGTATTATTGTGTCTTTTCTATTTTGTGAATTTGTGTGTGCTTGGAGGCTTGAGGATTTGAGGAGATCTTGGCTTTGGAGGTTTCGTGGTTCCAGATTTGCAATCAGAATTGGATTCGGGGGCTTTGAGATTCTACATCTTCTCACAGGGGCTTCTTTGTCAAATTTTTGGTGGATTTGAGGTAGGGTTTGGGAAAAACCCCTTTGTGATTTCAATCTTGCAAATTTTATGTTTTCCTTGTGTTTGGTTATTTGCATTTCCTTAATTAGGTCTATTTGTGTTTTTGATTAAAATGGGTATCTTAGAAAACCCTAGATCTATGTTTTAATAAAAATATAAACTTGGCATAGTAATGTTATGCTGCCAAAATTTGGAGAGGAAAAGCCTTTGGGAAGACCTAGAAATTAAGAAAAACATTTGGACTATAGTAGGAAACTATAGTAGGGAGAAAAATAAATTCCCCTTTGGAAAATTCCCTTGAAAAATTTAATTTTTGCAAAAAAATAAGGTCTCTCAAAAAATACAGAGAAACATAAAACACTAGTAAAAAAAATGTATTCCCAAAAAAGCCAAATTAGGGAAAAAGACAAAAAAATGAAAAGAGAAAAGGTTCTTTTTGTAATTTCCATTTTCAAAAATTTGAATTAAAAAAAAGAAAGTGCTTTAAAAAAATAGCAGAAGTTTGTTTTAAAAAAAAATAATATAAAAAAAAATAAAGAAAAAAATTACTTTATGGGGGGGTGGGTTTGACCCCACCCACTCCGCGGCACATGGCTGCAACAACACACAGGCTGCTTAGTGCAGATCGTGTTGCGTAAGGCAGCACGAATGCCTAGGTAGCCAGTGCTACTGTAAGTTAGCACGACTACCTAGGTAGTCGGGCTGCCTATTGCAACCACGACTGCTTAGGGATAGTTGGGATGGCCACATGGGGCCCACCTCCCCCAATGAAAATTATTATTTTTAATTTGTTTTTAAAGTTTTAAAATTTAAAAGTTTATTTTATAATTTTTTTGAAAATATAAACTTTTTAATATTGGTTTTTAATAACTAGTTTATATTTAATTTGTTAAATGTTTATTTAAATTAATTAATTTAATATTATTTAAATTAGTTTATTTAATATTATTTAAATTTAATTTATTTAGTATTAATTAAATTAAATTTAGTTAATGTTATTTAAATTTGGTTTAATTGATATTTTTCATTTTAGTTCAATTAAGTTTTTTAATAATTATTAGTTATTGATGGTTTTAAATGAGTAGTATGTTATATGTTAATTCAATTTACTTAATTTCATATATAGACTATTTCTTCACATAGTTCAATTTAATGGTTATGTAATTATTAAATTAATTAATAATCTTTAGATGTGAAATGAGTTTATATATATTCTTTTGTAATGGAGTATAGATGGAGATTTCTTTCCCTAGATGTTTTAATTGATGACATTGAATATGCTTAAAGGGGAAATTAATATCAAGTTGTAATCTATTAGGAATGAGACATAGAATTAGTTGGCTAGGTCAATTTTGTTATCCATTGAGTTGTAGGATCCTATATGAATGTTGTTCAACTGTTCTGCATAATGTGATTTATGTCTTCTTTCCATGAGTGAATATTATTCTATGTTATGGGTATCTGGGTGTAGATTTCCCTAGACATATACAGAGGCTAGGGGGTATTTTGCATTTATGTTTATGATGTGGCATGTGTGCTTTGTGTAATTACCCTAAACTGACCATGTAAACCTTTCAATTATATTAACTAGATTTGTACCTCTTGTGATTGTTCCTGTTATGTGTGGGGAACTGGATTGGGTTTACTTGGGTTTTGACCTATGCTAGATCTATGTAGGATCTATGAGCCTAGGGTAGGTTACCTAGATGTGTAGTATGGGGTGGCTTGCAATAAGTTCTGTGTCCGTAAGTGACTATAGGGATTGCTTATTGTAAGTAAACTTAATAAGTGATAACTTAATGTATAACTGAGAGATCTTAAAATGAACTAATAAGATGTGTTTTTCCTCACCCATGCTTGAGTGCTAGTAAAGACTAAGATGTAGGATGAGATGATGTTTTCCCTCTTGCGAGGTGTGGGTTCTAGCATAGTTAGTGGCCTTGTTAGTTTGAGAGGTCATTGATGGCCATGTATGGTCACTTGAGTGCTGGGATCCATTGGAATTTCTAAGACAAAAATTAAGGGTTAGACGTACATGCTGACACCTTCCTTTACACAGTCTAGATTTTCTACATTTGTCAATTGCCTTTGGAATTAGTGAGTCTTACCTTTCATGGTGTATAGTGCACCTGGATTAGAGAGCTATTAGGATCCCTTTCTTAGCGGTTACTTTCTTATTGGTTTTGGATATCTGAGTGGGGTCTATTTTTATCTCCTCTGGATGGTGGGGTGGACCTTTGTGGTTCCACATGGATGGGTGGCAGTGATTCTTTACCATTTTAGATTCAACATCCTTGTTCCAGTGCTTGATGGTTCTTATGCAGATGAGCTCCTGATGATTCTTTAATTGTGGTTATGTACTTATCATTCATTATTGTAAATCTTGTATTAGAGTATCGCATGTGATACCTAATTTGGATATTGAATATTATATAGCTTGGAGTGATTACTACATACCCTATGACATGTGTAGTGGATGTGAGTTTATGTAGGTATTCATGGTTATCCATGAGGTTTGTAATTATCATTTGAAAGTTGTATTTGTTATATCTATCTAAAGGGACTCTTTTTTATGTTGAATAGTTAATTTTTACTTTACATAATTCTATTAGAATGAATTTAGAATAACTGAGAGGGGAAGGGTGAATTAGTTATCCTCAGGTCTAGATGTAGCAAATAAAAACTTTCTAAATTTTAGATCTACTCGGCAGCAGTAGCATATGTCAACAAATTTAATCATGTAGTTTACTGTCAATTGAAATTAGGTTGTAGAAACATAAAAATAAAACAAACCATAAGCATTCACACAAGTTGACACAAGTATTTAACATGGAAACCCAATATGGGAAAAACCACCAGTAACATGCTACCAAGTTTTCACTCTTCTGAAGTGATGCCCTGTGAGGAGCCAACCAAGTTAAAGGTTACAATAACACACTTCTAGTTGTGACCTGGTTAAAGGATTTAATCACCCTATCAGGAGTGGCCTTGTTAGAGGACTTAGAACATTCCATGATAGATCTATTCCTTAGTGTTCTTTCTTCATTAGTGTTCTTTCATAGTCCATGATAGATCTGTTCCTTCATTCAGCAATACCATTTTATGGAGGAGTCCTGGGTGAGGACATCTGTCTCTTTATGCCTCGGTCATTGCAGAACCTGTTAAAATCATTAGAAATGAACTCTCCACCTTTGTCAGATCTTAAGCATTTCAAACTTTTTCCTATTTCCTTTTCAACTTTAGCTAAGTACCATTTAAATAACTGGAATGCATCAAATTTTTCCTTGAGAAACATTACAGTCATCATCCTTGAATAATCATCA
>MU224676.1:5432975-5484701 GCA_018584345.1 Thuja plicata | reverse complement strand
ATCATAATTTGACATTTCAAATGCAGTGAGTCTGCCTATCAGATTTTCCAGATTCAGATTATTGTTAGGAGTACATCTCAATTCTTGAATTGTAGAAACTCTAATAGCATATATAGGAAGTAAAGTTATCAGTACCTTGCTCATAATGGTGTTCTCATCAATTGTTCTATTAGCCCCTCTAATGGCATTTACAACTTCTTTTACTCTACCATAGTACTGAATAACATTTTCACCTTCTTGCATTTTCATCTCATCAAACTTACCTCTTAGACTTTCTGATTTAGCTCTCAGCACATTTGTGTCTCCACCATAGATAGTTGCAAGTTTTTCCCACATCTGCTTTGCATTTGTGTAGCTCTTTATATCATCAAACTCTGAATAGTTCAATGAGGAGGCGATCTCCAACATTGCTTGATTGTGCTCTTGATTTTATTTTAGTTGTGCAGCTATGAGAGGAGTAGTAGGTGGTACATAGGCATGTTCAATAATTTGCTTAGCGTCATCTCCAATACCAGCCAAATGCAGTTTCATCAAACTCTGCCATGCACGGAAGTTATCTTTGTTCAGCTTAGGAACCTCCTTCTTATACATCTTGATCTTTTTTCTCCAAGTACCTTCAAACTGTTTTTAGGAGACCAAAGCTCTGATACCAATTTTTAGAATGAATTTAGAATAACTGAGAGGGGAGGGGTGAATCAGTTATCCTCAGGTCTAAATGTAGCAAATAAAAAATTTCTAAATTTTAGATCTACTTAGCAGTAGTAGCATATGTCAACAACTTTAATCATGCAGTTTACTGTCAATTGAAATTAGCTTGTAGAAACATAATAGTAAAAAAAACCACAAGCATTCACAAAAGTTGACACAAGTATTTAATGTGGAAACCCAATATGGGAAAAACCACCAGTAACATGCTACCAAGTTTTCACTCTTCTGAAGTGATTCCCTGTGAGGAGCCAACCCTGTTAAAGGTTACAATAACACAATGCTAGGTGTGACCTGGTTAAAGGATTTAATCACCCTATAAGGAGTGGCCTTGTTAGAGGACTTAGAACATTCCTCCTGAATGTCACCTTGTTAGAGGATTTATACAAATGACTGTTAGGTCAACCTTGTTAAAGGATTTTAAGTGATACAATGGTTAGAAAGTAATCATTCATTGTGATCTGATACATACAACTTACTTTACAATTTAGATCCAATTACAACTCTAATGTTAACTTACTGGATAGCCTACACTATCATTTCAACCTTATGATCTGCTTGGAAATCCGTCAAGCAATCACACATGCAACTCTCTACTTCTGTATTTAGCCTTCTCTGCTAGATCATGCCAAACATTAAATCAACTATGCAACCCTTTTGCATACACATCCACTCTTGCACACTTAATGAATAACCCCTTGAGGTTATCATATACCTCTCTGTCTAGGTTAGATAAATCTTTTGCCACTTAAACAAGATCGTAGATCTTAGGTTAGGTCAGATCCAATGGATCATTTCATCTTTGCATTACATTTACTTCTCCAAAGTAGTCTCTAATTAAATCTTGAAACCATGCATTAATTATGGTTACCCATACATTAAATGAGGTGGATCAATCTTTAATTAACATTACATATCCCAATAAAATCAACTAAGTTGGCCAGAGATCTCAAATCTCATTATTAATCCAATTACTGTAAGTTGGCCAACAACACTATTTCCACTCGGCAATTTTAATGGTGCTCGGCATTGAACAACTTTTCTCTTCATGAAAAACTTTTCTTAGCACAAGCAACTTTGCTCGGCACAAGCCAAACTTTCTTAGCACAAGCCAAACTTGCTCGACATAGAACAGCCAGAAAAACTGTCTTTGAAAGATAAACAACTAATTACTTTGCCAGAGTGCCAACTAATCAAGTACCCTTTTAATTGCCTTAACTCAACCATTCACTTGGTCTTCTTGTTAAAACTTCTTCATCATCAGTAGATATGGTACTCAAATAGATAACAATAATCTCACCAGTTAAGGTTTGATAGTAATGACAAAATAACAATTGCTTGCATTGTCACTTTCTAACAAATTCAACGTTAAGGAACCCTTGAGTCTTGTAATCTATGTAAGTGTATGTTATGTGCATAAATGGTATTTTATTCCACATTAATGTTTGTCTCTTTATGTAAACTTTAGAAATTTTTTTTACTCAAACTTAGTATAATTTTCTAGGTTAATCTCTCTTGGGTTCCCTGGCGGGGTGTTACATTTGGTATCAAAGCACTAGTTTCTACATTGGGAACTCTGGGTTAATTGTACACTCATTAGGTTTTGTCTAGCTTGAACTTGAAAACTAAACATAGACACACAACACTTTTTCTTTTAGACTATTGGTTTGCACTTATGATTATTTATTTATTTTTGTTTGAGAATTGTCATGAGTTGTCATTTGTATCTTTGGATGTTTTAGGAATCATGCCTGAGACAAGAGTTGCAAGAGGCGAAGGTAGAGGTCATTTTGGTATTCATTGGAGAGGTAGCCAAAATAGCTCCTCCACAAGTGTTAGATAGGATAGTGGTTAGCAGAAACATAGAGGTGGGCATAGTGAGGAACGCCAGGAGGAGTTTGAGGAACTTGGCACTAGATAGTTACTTCAGGCAATTTTGAATCATCTTCTGTGAAGGCCAGAGAAGATCAAGATGCATCCCATCAATCTCATAGAGAGGAAAGGGAGAGAGAGAGGTCCAAGAGTCCTCGAAGGAGGACCATTACAGTGGACCTTGATGTTGTGGTGGAAAACCACATGAGGGACCTGATGAGAGGGAAACCTAATCCCTTTCATGGACAGGGATCTGGAATGGAGGCTGAGACTTGGCTCATAGCCTTGGAGAGGAGCTTTGCTATGCACCCCTTTAGTAGAAATACTAAAGTGAGATATACTGTGATGTAGCTATCACACTTTGCGGCTGTATAGTGGAAGATTTAGGAGGAGAAGCTGGGTCTTCAAATGGACACAGTGACATGGGAGCTCTTTCTTGAGAACTTTAGAGAGAGATTCCTTTCAAATTAGTGGAGATAGTAGTGGGTTGATGAGTTCCACAATTTGAGGCAGCTGACTTTGACTGTTGATTAGTATGAGAGTCAATTTTTCAAGCTTAAACAATATGCAAGCTACAGTCAGGATTCTGCATATATGATACAACACACTGTTCGAGGGCATAATGCTCGCATAGTGGGGGAAGTAAAGATCTTTGAGCCTATGACCCTATGAGCTACAGTCATTAAGGCCACTCTTGCAGAGTCTAATTTGGCCTTAGGTCATGGTGGTGGTCAGTTGGGTGCTCCTACAAGTGGTGCATCAGGTTTTGGGGTTAGAGGTAATCAGTCTCAAGGAACTGGGAACTTCAAGGAACCCCCTAGCTTCTTTACAGGTAATCAAAACTTGCAGTAGAAGGTGTCTTCTCCACCTAGTCAGAGTGGTGGTACTCTCTCTAGGGATTCTCATGGTGGTCCACGCGCCAGGCGCAATCAGTTTAGTCAGCTTGCACAAAGAACATAGTAGAGTGTCAGTAGAGGCAATTTTTAGTAGTCTAGTGCACTTTCACTTAGAGGAGGTGGTAGTAGAGGGGCTTGTTTCACATGTGGGCAGTTTGGGCATATTGCAGTGAATTGTCCACAATGTCCTTCTCAATTTTCTGGAAAGAGACCTGCAACTTCCAAACCTATAGTTGGGAATGTCAATGGATCTCATGGAGTGTATGCAGCCTTTGATCATCGTCCTCCTGTGATTGACTCTATGGGTAGAGGACCTGCAGCTAGTTTTTCGGTTCCTATAGCAGGGAATGACCCTCAGTGTTCGAATCAGAGAGCATGGAAGGGTCCTATAGGATCTGCACATTGAGTCTTATGTGACTAATTATCATGATTCATGATTATGGGAGTTATATCCCTATTTGTTTTAGGCTTCCAAGAATAATCCTAATCCTAGGGGGGTGAATGTAGTACCTTCTCCTAGTTTTCTTTCAGTATTTGATGTCGTACTCTTTTAGGCTATTCTTTCAGTTGATTTGTCAGATTCTTTTAGGCTACATTTCATGTGAGCTGTTATTATTTCATTTGATGGTGATTCTTAATTATGATGTTATGGATTTATCATATGCATAGATAGATGTGATGATATTATCATGATGATTATTATATGTTGATTTCAGATTATGATGTACTTACCCCATACTTGCATGTGTAAGGTTCTCATATGTGTTGATGTAATTGTTTACGTGTTTGTTCTGGTAGAGGACATAGATGTAGTTACTTGCTTTGCAAGATCCACACATTTGACCAATCCCTATCATTGTTTGCGATACTATATTGGTTGTAAATGTGTGTTCTTTTGATGACAGGTTTGCAGGTATAGGGCATCGTCTTCCCTGAATTGGCAGGAGTGAGCATGACCATATATTCATCTCAATGGTAAAGAGGGGAGTTAAAATACATACCCAAAACCCTAACCTAAGCCTATTGTCCTGAGTATTGGATGAGTATCAGTTTGACTACCCTACCCGGATTTGTCTAGTTGACGTGAATTTATGGATCCTATCCTTTTATGTGTTTGAGTTGATTTTGGTTGATTTCAGTTGAGTGTTGTGATTTTGTGTGATTTATCATATTATTTGTGAAAATGATTATTATTGAGAATTAATTATTAAATATAGGGTATTTAATTAATTGAAAATTAATTAAATACCTATGATTAATTGGGAAATTAATTATAGTGCAATATTTGAATATTGAGATTTAATTAAAAAATGAGTTATATTAGCTTTTATGCTTATTAAATAATTAAATATTTAATTGCATGTTAATAGTGTGCTTTAGATATTTAATCTATTCAATATATTATTTAGTTAATTACATGTGCAAGATATTATGGAAAATGGAGTGTCTATTTTGGAGGGATTTGCTTGAAAGGTGGAAGTTGATTCCATTTAGGGGAATTCTCTTCTTATTTGGGGGATAATAGGTTTTTGGAGAAGGCATTTTTGGGAGGAGAATTTTGTGAAAGTTTTTTTGTGTATTCTTGTGTCTTTGCTATTTTGTCAATTTGTGTGTGCTTGGAGGCTTGAGGATTTGAGGAGATCTTGGCTTTGGAGGTTTCATGGTTCCAGATTTACAATTAGAATTGGATTCGGGGGCTTCGAGATTCTCCATCTTCTCACAAGGGCTTCTTTGTCAAATTTTTGGTGGATTTGAGGTAGGGTTTGGAAAAAACCCCTTTGTGATTTCAATCTTGCAAATTTTATGTTTTTCCTTGTGTTTGGTTATTTGCATTTCCTTAATTAGGTCTATTTGTGTTTTTGATTAAAATGGGTATCTTAGAAAACCCTAGATCTATATTTTTAGAAAAAATATAAACTTGGCATAGTAATGTTATCCGGCCAAAATTTGGAGAGGAAAAGCCTTTGGGAAGACCTAGAAATTAACAAAAGCATTTGGACTATAGTAGGAAAGTATAATGGGGAGAAAAATAAATTCCCCTTTGGAAAATTCCCTTGAAAAATTTAATTGTTGCAAAAAAATAAGGTCTCTCGAAAAATACAAAGAAAAAAAAAACACCAGTAAAAATAAGATGTATTCCCAGAAAAGACAAATTAGGGAAAAAGACAATAAAATGAAAAGAGAAAAAGTTCTTTTTGTAATTTCCGTTTTCAGAAATTTGAATAAAAAAAAAGAAAGTGCATTAAAAAAATAGCAGAAGTTTGTTTTAAAAAAATAAAATAATATTAAATAAAATAAAATAAAAAATTACTTAATGGGGGGGTGGGTTTGACCCCACCCACCCCACGATACATAGCCGTAGTAGCACACAGGCTACTTAGTGCAGACTGTGTTGCGTAAGGCAGCATGACTGCCTAGGAAGGCAGTGCTACCGTAAGGTAGCATGACTACCTAGGTAGTCGGGCTACCTACGACAGCCACAACTGCTTAGGGACAGAAGGGGGGGCTGCATGGGGCCCGCCTCCCTCAATGAAAATTATTATTTTTAATTTTTTTTTTCAGTTTTAAAGTTTTAAATTTTTGTTTTATAATTTTTTTAAAATATAAACTTTTTAATATTAGTTTTTAATAACTAGTTTATATTTAATTTGTTAAATGTTTATTTAAATTAATTAATTTAATATTATTTAAATTAGTTTATTTAATATTATTTAAATTTAATTTATTTAGTATTAATTAAATTAAATTTAGTTAATGTTATTTAAATTTGGTTTAATTGATATTTTTCATTTTAGTTCAATTAAGCTTTTTAATAACTATTAGTTATTGATGGTTTTAAATGAGTAGTATGTTATATGTTAATTCGATTTACTTAATTTCATATATAGACTGTTTCTTCACATAGTTCAATTTAATGGTTATGTAATTATTAAATTAATTAATAATCTTTAGATGTGAAATGAGTTTATATATATTCTTCTGTAATGGAGTATAGATGGAGATTTCTTTCCCTAGATGTTTTAATTGATGACATTGAATATGCTTAAAGGGGAAATTAATATCAAGTTGTAATCTATTAGGAATGAGACATAGAATCATTTGGCTAGGTTAATTTTGTTATCCATTGAGTTGTAGGCTCCTATATGAATGTTGTTCAGCTGTTTCTACATAATGTGATTTATGTCTTCTTTCCATGAGTGAATATTACTCTATGTTATGGGTATCTGGGTGTAGATTGCCCTAGACGTATACAGAGGCTAGGGGGTATTTTACATTTATGTTTATGATGTGGCGTGTGTGCTTTGTGTAATTACCCTAAACTGACCATGTAAACCTTTCGATTATATTATCTGAATGTGTACCTCTTGTGATCGTTCCTGTTATGTGTGGGGAACTGGATTGGGTATACTTGGGTTTTGACCTATGCTATATTTATGTAGGATCTGTGAGCCTAGGGTTGGTTACCTAGATGTGTAATAGGGGGTGGATTGCAATAAGTTTCATTTTCATAAGTGACTACTGGGATTTCTTATTGTAAGTAAACTTAATAAGTGATAACTTAATGTATAACTGAGAGATCTTAAAATGAACTAATAAGATGGGTTTTTCCTCACCCATGCTTGAGTGCTAGTAAAGACTAAGATGGAGGATGAGATGATGCTTTCCCCTTGTGAGGTGCTTTTTATGGCATATTTAGTGGCCTTGTTAGTTTGAGAGGTCATTGATGGCCATGTATGGTCACTTGAGTGTCAGGATCCATTGGGATTTCTAGGACAAAACTTAAGGGTTAGACGTACATGATGACACCTTCCTTTACACAGTCTAGATTTCCTACATTTTTCAATTGCCTCTTGAATTAGTGAGTCTTACCTTTCATGATGTATAGTGCACCTGTATTAGAGAGCTATCAGGATCCCTTTCTTAGCGGTTACTTCCTTATTGGTTTTGGATATCCGAGTGGGGTCTATTGTTATCTCCTCAGCACGGTGGGGTGGACCTTCGTGGTTCCACACGGATGGGTGGTAGTGATTATTTCCCATTTGAGATTCGACTTCCTTGTTCCATTGCTTGATGGTTCTTATGTAGATGAGCTCGTTATGATTCTTTACTTGTGGCTATGTACTTATCATTCATTATTGAAAATCTTGTATTAGAGTATCGCATGTGATACCTAATCTGGATATTGTATATTATATAGCTTAGAGTGATTAATACATATCTACAACATGTGAGTTTATGTAGGTATTCATGGTTATCCATGAGGTTTGTAATTAGCATCTGAAAGTTGTATTTTTTATATCTATCTAAAGGGAATCTTTTGTTATGTTGAATAGTTGTGTTTTACTTTACGTAATTCAACGTCAAGGAACCCTTGAGTCTTTTAATCTATGTGAGTGTATATTATGTGTGTAAATGGTATTTTCTTCCACATTAATGTTTGTCTCTTTATGTAAACTGTAGAAAAAAAATTATTCAGGAAACTTAGTATCATGTTCTAGGTTAATCTCTCTTGAGTTGCTTGGCGGGGCGTTACAATACTAGTGTGAAAAAGTGAAAAATACTTATGAAAAAGAAACAAGTCTATGTAAGGAAGGGCATCATGTCATAAGAGATAAATGTGATAAAAGAGATAAATGATCCTATAGAAGGTTAAGGAAAGTACAAACTTTCCCCCCAAATGGCAGGAAATAGACCTATTTTGTTTCTCACAAGGGGAATGTAAAGAATAACACCATGGAAAATAGAGAGCCCTAAATAAAATAAGCTACTAAGATCACATGGTGTATATAAACATAATAGGTGAAATAAATGATAATGTAGGTTTTTTATGTCAATAAAGTCTGTAAGGTTTTTCATTAAAAAAATAAGACATTAACCTACAAAATCTTGAACAATTTATCTAAATTCAACACAATCAGAAAGAGAATGTTTATTGGTATGATGAAAATGACAATGGAAATTGAAATTATGAGATCTTTTATTATTTGGAAAATGTCAGAATGGAAAATAAAATTTGGAATCATGCTTAAGTCTCCAAAATATTCTCTTGGCCAATCCCAAATAATCGTCTAAAGGAGGGGTAACAATAGTTAGAGTTGGTAAAAGATTTCTTGAAAAAGTATATCTAGAATGTGATGAAGAAGGATCAAGAGAGTTGGATGAAGAAGCTCAAATTGTTCTAGGGACTAATTTTACTGGGTCAACTTGTTCCCTATGCTTTTTGACAATTTTAGTTTTTTATTGTAAGCAAAATCCCACACTTTCCAGATCTATTCCTAAAACTATCACTACCTATTCCTTAGTCAAACCCTGGTTTGGAATCAACCGTGAAATTGAATTGGAATATTATTGAAAGGAAAGTGTGTTGATATAAAGAAAAGGCTAGATCTGAAACATAAAGTGTCTTATACCTTTATGGTACAATGCCTCTTTAAATGTGATAACAAGTTTTGATGTAATAGATTGAATCCACACAAAAACCTAAAAGGAAGTCATGAAAGACATAAATTTCATGATGAATGTTGCAGTTTTTTGCAATGCTTGATATAAAGAGGGAGAGTGACTTGAATACATGGAGATTTAGTTGATTGAATGCCTTTTAATGGATGTTTATGCTATGATCTTCTTCCTTGATAGAGGTATCCTCTACTTGGCCTTCAATGAGGTAAAGAATCTTTCTACCATGGAGAATATTTCCTTGGAAATGCCTTAGAATTCTTGAGATTATGGATATCTTGATCTCATTCTTATCACCCAAACGAGGAGAGATAGGTTGATTATATACCCATCATAAATGTTTAAGAGATGACAACTCAAAGAGGGCCAACAAGAGTTTGAATTTGAGTTAAATTATGAAGCAAGCATCAAGCAATAATTTGATCATGTTGGATTAAAATACCACTAAGAGGGGGGGGGGGGGGGGTGGGTGAATCAGTGGTATACTAATTCTAAAAATCCTTAAAGCAATCTTTCAAAACTTTGAAGTATGAGAATTATGAGAGCAAGCATGCTCAGAACATTGTGAACACAAGACATCAACTAAAAATTTAACATGATAAACCACAATAAAGATGATTAGTATATATCATTTCAACCTATTGATACATAATGGATAAATGAAAATAAAATAAAATTGGAACAAGTTTAAAATTGAGACACGTGATAAATATATGAACATAAAAAACAAACACATTATTGATAATAACAACCCATAACATAAATAATGTCCTAATTGGAAACCCTCTTGGAGAATAAAACCACTCGAAATGCATCACTTTATTTATCTTAAAAATGTTATGTTTACAATGCCTCACTTGTTGATGTCTCAATGACTATGTAATGTTCCTCACTGGTTATTTTGAATATCTCACTAACAATGCAATCTCATTGATAGACTTTTCAATTCCAAACTGGATTTTCATTACTTTTCACAATCATGTTATTTTAATCATAGAGTATTATCTCTATTTATTTTAAGCACATCCTCTGGTCTTGCATCACTTAAGATTTAGAGGTAGAAAAATAAGTAAGCCATAGTAGTGTGTATATTTTTTATACACAATATTATGAATTACTTCTACAATTGCAACTTTTACAAAGCACTGAATGTGTTGTTCATACAAATTTTGTTTGCAAAATCTAAATCAATGAATTCCCTTTTATAATTATTAGAATTATATGTATTTTCAGTTCAACTCCCTCATCACATTGAATGCATTCAACATAATATATATAATGTGTTTCATCTTGAAACTAAAAGAGAACTATCAACCACACAACTGTCCAAATCATTTAACAAATAACATAGTGTTGAATTATATCTTTGAATTGAATATTACTTAAACAAAAAATGTCTTTCTTAAAACTATATAAGTTAAAGTTTACTAAAATATAGAGTATGAGAATGTATGTATGTTAGCCTTGGGATAACTAGGTGTAGGGGAGTGATCAAGGATGAAAATGGCATGTTAATTGTGGTCGTGGAACTCCCTTTGGGTAGTTAGACTAACCACATGGCCAAAGCCATAGGGTCTTTCCAGGGTCTTAACTTAGCCTAACAACTAAATTTTAAAATTTTTTGGATCCAAGGGGATTCAAATAATATGATTCAATATGGCTAAATGGAAACAACATGCCCTCTTAGACTATCAAAAAATGGATTAAAAAATCCAAAGATATAATTACCTCTTTTAAGAATTGCATTACATCCCATGTTTACCATGAGGGGAATATGGTTGCTAATTATTTCACAAATGAAGATGTTTGGAGCAAGAATTATCTGATGTGGAGTAAGGGAGACAGTCTGGATGCTGACATCACTGCCCTTCTTCTATATGAAAGAAACCATGTGAAAGGTATCTGTGACTTCACCAAATAAGGATGACTATGCATATTATTAAGAGGCGTGGGGAGATTTCTACTTGGAAGGATGTATTTAATTATAATTTAGTACGTGAGGATGGATTCAAGGGAAGATTTTTTCATTATGACTCACACACCTTGTGAGAATTTTGGGACTTCACTTGGTCTTTTATCTATGCATATTTTTTAAACCATTTCACTTTCAGAAAGTCTTGGTGTTTTGAATAGTGGAATATGGGTGGTGATAGGCATCACATTAAGCCTATGGACTGTGAGAAGTGGAATAAAAATGTTACTATTTGGAAGATTCTGAAGAGGGGAGGGTTGGTTCCCTTATTAGAGAAACTTCATGGGTGGAGTAATAATGCCATCGAGTATTTTTTTGATCACTGGAAAGATGGAAACATTACCTTTCATGGGAGAAAGGTTACCATTGATGAAAATATAATTTTAGAGGTGATTGGTTTATTCACAAAAGGGATGATAATATACAAATTTAGGAAGTATTCCAAGATGGTGGTGCAAAAATTCCCTAAATCTGAGAAGGAATGGGAGGAGCTTGAGAAAAATTTGAAAAGATTCTATGAAACTGTGATTATCAAATCAATTTGGAGACAGATGTTAAAGGTTCTTATGGAATACATAAACCTAGATGGGAATTTTATAATGGCCTTTGGCCATAATTTTGTTTCACTAAATCTTTTCAAGCATAATATTAGGGTCTCTTTTCCATACTTCTTGGTGTCCTCTCTTAGTGCTAGTTTTAATAATCACAGGGAAATTTAGATGAGTATCTAGTGTTGCATGGGGTTCTTTTTGTTTTGATAGATGATCACTTTAGGGATCTCCTTGTCCCTTCTAATTTCATTCTAGCCTATGAGGTTTATGATACTAGTGTAGGTTGGTCTAGTGGAGAGTCTTAGGATGAAAATTATTTTGATTCAGAGGAAGAGGAGTTCGAACCCTCCAAAAAACTTAAGAGGGATGTTAAAAATAAACCTAACCCTATGACCAAAGGGAAGGTGAAAAATAAGATTGTGGTCTCTTCTAGTTTGACCTCTGCTAATAAAGAGGGTATGGTTAGGTCTATTTCCCCCCTTTAGGTCTTCATAAAAAGGGAAGGATAAAAATAAAAATATTGTGAAGGGTTTGGAAGTGGATATCCACTCCCATCCTAGTCCTGGTAAAATCACCTTTTATTCCTCCCCTGTTCCTAGTGTTGGTGGTCATGGTGAGGTTGGTGTCGAGTCTCCCTAAGACCTCAAAGATGTTTCCCCTCACTTCAAGCCTAATCATGAGCGGTTGTCAAATTTTTTAGGTATGGAAAGAGATAATGTTATTGATTCATTTGGCGTATTCAAATGGGTTTTACATGAGGTGAAGGATTTCCAAGTTAAACAAAGAGCCATGAGCATTAAATTGGAAGTGATAGAGTCCTCTTTTCCTAAAAAAATATAGGTGGTAACAGTTTTGGGAAGGGCACTACAACTTCCAATTCCCCTGGCCAGTAGGATGGTAATGCTTAGTGGACTGAGACTAGGAATAATTTTTTTGTTGACTGCCACAATAGGACTTTAGAGGCCATTGAAAAGATGAAGGAAAATTATTTGGATAGGTTGTCTATGGTTGAGGATAATGCCAAGAAAATCCAATCATCCCTTTAGACCATTATGACTCAAAGCCACAAGAAATTCAAGAATATTGTTGAGATGATGAAAATTATGGTGGATAATCTAGATAAGGTGAAACAAGAAAAGAAATTAATGTACCTTGATGATAAAAATGAGAAAGGTCATGGAGATTTTGGGCCCAACAAGAGAACTAGGGATAAACTCAAAAGGAAGGCCCAAATCCCTCTATTGCATTGTAGAAATTAAAGAAGGTGACTCTTAATTGTAGATTCCTAAATATCGTCCCTTAACATTATAGTTATTTAATTAATTACATTTGTTATATTATTCCACCTATTTAATTAAATTTATTTAATTAAATAAGGTTCATCTTCTATAGTATTTAAAATTAATTGAAATACCTCCTCCCTAAGTGTATTAAATTTTATTTAATACCTTTCCTCCACTAAATTCTCCTTTTAAATAATTTTTTAATTTATTTATTCCCTTCACATTCTAATATTCTACTAAAATATGATTAGTCTAAATTTAATTCAGATTAGTCCTAAATCTAGACCTAGATCCTACCCTATCCCACATCACTCTTAACAAATATAGCTATTTACTAAGCTAATTTTTGGATTCTTACACCAATTAGTCCTAATTATTTGCTCACACATGTGAACAAATTTTAAAAGTTCATCTTTTCAAATAATTCTAAAAATGCCTAAACAAGGTTTCTTACAACCTTGATGACACTTTATTACACTTGCCAAAAATGCCTCATTGGACTAATTCTATGATATTTATTATAAGATCTCTTACATTTGTACTTGAAGTACACATTGACCCATCACATCTCAAGTTGCTCACACATGTGTGAGAAAACTTGGACTCTTGCATGGCTTATGTGTCCTTAATGTGGAACCTATTTGGATTCCATATGTGATCCACCTCACCCAAGTCCTCCAAAATCCTATAAATAGGAGCCTTACCAAGATCAAATGATCCATCATTCTTGCATTAGATTTATCATGCTAGTTTATGCGTAGAGTTATTTTGCTTGTATTTTAGAGCTTTTACTAACATTTTTTGGTAGTTTTTAGCATTTATCATAGTATTTGCATTCTTAGTTTTGAATTCAATACTAGGATCTTTCATTTAGTTTGCATTCCTACTTCTCTATTTCTTGCATTGAATGCTTTGGACTAGTTCTTCGTAACTAGTTCTTGAGTTCATTCAATATCATTGCATCTAGTTGCACTTATTATCATTCCTTTAACATTCAATCAAAGGGAGATTTACATATTTTTTTGGGAGAGAACACCCACATTCCTCTCTAAGAGAAAATAAACAAGTCTTGGGTGTACTTGTTTGGCTCATTAGAGGTTATGTTGGAAGCTTTGTGTAGTTGCAAGTTTATGAACGTGTTAGATTAAAACAAAATGATTTATTTGCTTAATGTTTGCATGTCTGAGCTTTTTCCAAAAAGTTAGGTTTTTATCATACACATGAATATGATTCAATTAGAATATAAGGTCGCTAAGACCCTTAAGAATCTGGTGTAGCTTGTTGTTCTCTTTTTCTAGTTTCCTATTGTGTTTTGTGTTTTTTGCTAACTTTTGGCTGCTGTTCTTCCCATCTTTTGTGTAGCTTGTTTTGTTTCTAATATTCACAAATTAATTTTATATCTAATTTCCTTTTATAAATTCTTTATGAAAATGGTTTCAGATCCCTTCAAAACCTATTTTTTTATACTAAAAAACTATATGTATGTAAGTTATACTCAAAACTCCATATTTGAGCTAGACTTGACACAAAAATGGTGATTTTGTTTTAAATAAAAAAATAAACAAAGTTTTAACTAGATACATGATGACCCATGCTATGCAAAAATCCTCATACCCGAGTTAAGAAACATAATCCTTAAACTAGGATTAAGAATATAATGGTGTTGCCTGATAAAAACTGATAACTTGCATAATAATTAATATGAAGTACAGATATGAAAAAGAAACTACAATATCATACTCAATTAACCAAACTAAACTTCATCACATAAAGCACATACCTCCAAGTATACAAACTTCACCATGAGAAGACAACCCAAACTAGGGTTTATAGAGCCATATACAACATTAACCATCAATTACTACAAATCCTAAAGAGGTTTCCAAACTGAATTTAAAATGAAAAATACAATAAGATAATGATGTAGCATATTTTCTCAAAGTATATAATCTGAACAAAAATCCTTTTTAACTTAACACAATCTCAAAAAGCTAACCCCCATTTTTTCTTTTTAGACAAAAAAATTTAGGAACATAATGAATATTGGTTTTCCCCAAACAAAAAAAACTTCTTTTAGTAAAGATAAACAAGACATGTATTGAAGATACAAATACACCTATTCTTTTGTTCTTTGTCCACCGAGGACCTTCATCATATTGCCAAATCACAATCTAATAACCATCCAAAATAGTTTCTCATAGAACCTTTGCATCTACATATGTTGTGCCCAACTGAGGGCTTTTCACATAATGAAATGATAAAATGCCTTAATCTCTTTGATCCTTTCAAAAAAATGACAGTCAAGTAAATTATGATGGGTTTTGTTTTTGTTCATGCCCATGATTACCATAAATAATAATACCTTTGAAGCAAGAAACCAAAGTCCTTGATACCCTAAAAGTAGTTTCATTACATCCCAATGAAAATGATACAAAAACAAAATCAATAATACTTTTAGCACATCAATATAAGTATTATGTTAGAGGTTTGCATTAAATGTCATTCCTTTCATAATTTTGGTATTGACCAAATGATTATCCTTACATAACATTAATTACCATTCATAACTCATCACTTGATCCTTTAGAACCTTGTTTTCATTTAATTATTAATAACTTATATATTTTGAATGTAATAAGACATCAATATCTTATCAACTAAATATTGCTAAGAAATTAATACTTTATTAGAAACAAAAATTATATAAGATGTTAATATCATATACAAAAAAAGATACAAGGATTGTTAGAATTCAATATTGGTGAATTCCCACAAGCCCAATAATCACATGTATGCAAATAACCTACCATATACAAAAGAAAATCCTCAAAGAAGAAAGTGCATAAACAATTGGAATGAATGAATAACTGAGAATTGAATTAATTAAAATGAGTTATTACAATTAGATAAATCCTTAATAAAGGAGATCAAAAACCCTAATGCAAACCCTAAAGGATTCATGCATAAAATAAAAGATTTATTAAATGCAAACTAAAGATTCCCAAATTCAGCTTAAGTGAAAAAAGAAAAAAGTGACTTAATTAATTTATCAATATGATTAAATTAATTAAGTTAAATAACCATTTTACTCTAACACCCCCCTTAAGATAAACTTAGTGATTAGTAGATAAAATTCTAAGTGCATGAATGCAACTACATGAAAGAATGAAAACTTGGGTCCCAACAAGAAGGTCTAATGACGTACCCAATCATAACCAAATCTCTGTAAAGTGGCCAAAGGGAGAAACCCAATGGGTGAAAATTTCTCTCCAAAAAGAGATGGAGAAAAATGTACACATGCAATGTCTCAAGAGACTCTCTTAAGAGCATAAGTAAAACCAAACCCCCTAATGAGAGAGGATCAAGAATTGATAGCCCCTTAGAATGAGAGAACCCATGTTTTGATTATTAGACCAATGTGGAAGAAACAAAGGCAATGGAGAAAGAAGAGGAAATCCCTGGATGTGAGGTGAAATTGGAAGGCCCAGATGATTCTCAAAGGAGAATGCACGAGAATCCTATAATAGAATTTCCAATGAAGGTGGGATAAAAGATGCATTGAATCTATTATTTGAAATGAGATGAATTTCCTCTAATATGTCCTTAACAAATGCACTATTTGGATCGATGTATGGAGCTATAATTTTAGGAATATATGAAGAGGAATCATGATGAACAAATGCAAACCGAATAGGAGGCGGAGGTGTAGAAGTTAAAACATTGGTCTCAATAACATCACATAAGTTTAAGTGACCTAACTTCACCTCAACAGACTCTCATGAAGAAAGAGAGTGATTCTTTGACAGTGGAGATGGTGTACCAAAATGAGAGAGAGTAAAAGAAGGAAGAGTGGTCAATTGTCCCTATTGCAACACTATTTATTGTCTCACTATCTTTGATGTGTACTAAATCTAGTGTGAAATCAATTGTCTTCCCTGTCCCACTATGAGTAATCTGATAGATGGAGATAATGTTAGAGGAAAAAATGGAACAACAAATAAATTATTGAATGAACTATCAAAAAATTCAATAGAACCTTTCCCACATATAGTTAGTTATAACATTTTTTTTCCCCATCAAAATGTGTGGGATAGGAGAAGCCTAAAAAGATGAGAATAAATCCTAAGAAGATTCCATATGGTGTGAAGAGCCTGAATTCAATATCCATCTAGAAGAGTGTGGACTAGAGGTTTCACATAATGCATGACCCTTTCCTCTGTCATGTTCATCTATCTAGAATTATGATGAAGAAGAATCTAGAATTATGATGAAGAAGAAGACCTATGAGAAGTTGAAGAATAAGGAATATCGATGTTTCAATTCATAAGAAGAGATATCAAATTTGAAACCTATTTTGCATATCCATCTATCTTCTTCTCATATAAATGAGACTCATCATGATTTATCTTTTAACAATAAGAATACTTAGGTATTTCTTCTTTAATTCTTCCCTCTTAGGAGAAGGTGGCTCAGAGCTATGCTCAGAACTAGAATCCTTCCTAGGCTTTGTGGTTAGTGGCTTCTTTTTCTACTCTTTCTTCCCCGAATATGTACAAGCTACCAATGCTTAGTTATTTGATCCTAGAAGAGCTTCCAGCTATGTGAGCTTGTACTTATCATGTGTCAATCGATTATAGAATACCTCAAATGTAGACATGGAAAATCATGGACCCAAAGCATCCATGGTGGAGTAGAATATTGAATCAAATGTTTGAAATGAACCTCAAAGATTATAGAGAATTAGGTATACACACTTAGTGTTTGTTTTGTTCTTACCACAACCATGTACAATGAGCATAGTGATTTGAATTTCATCAAGAAATCCTTAATAGATATAAAAGAATCATGTGCAAAAGAGATCAACTCTACCTCAAGATGACTTTCCTAAAACTGATTAATGGTCCCAAGGTGTAGTGTAACCCTTGATAGGATTGAAGAACACTAAGAGGGGGGTTGAAATAGTTTTCCAGCAGATTTAACTTTTAACCACAATTTGCATATCAATAAAATCAACATAAATAAAACTAAAACACAACATAGAAACCATAACATCATAACACCATAATTTTTATTGTGGAAACCCTGTTACGGGAAAAACCACAGTGGGGATGAAACCCACAATATGTTTTACTTATACAAAAATAAAGGTGTCAGGTTAAGGGTAATATTACATAAGAGTGGAATGCACATGAATTTAGGCTTAAAACCTAGAGATCACTTCTGAATAATGTTCCTTTAGTAGTATATCAAATTCCTTAACCTTCACATTACAATATCTATCTCTATCCTTGTGATCCATCTCAAAAAATCGATCTCATATATCAACTTGTTTCTCAACACTATCGACCATAAGAAAAAATAAGTAGTGTGGAGTGTGTCAGCTTAATACCTTATCAAATATTTATGCTAACCAAAATAATAACATGTACATGATGTACCATGTAATATCTAACTCCTCCATCGATCAAACCAATTATACCATCTATCCAATAGGATCATTGCTCAATCTACTAGTCAATTGTCTTTGTCTCTTTCTCTGACCTCTTAACCTGATACTCGGAAGATCATAACTCTACCAAATATTATCATCAAATTTTGTGATTATAGACATAGATAGATGTATATCCTATGAATCATCTCCAGTTGTATATCAAAATTCTATCACATGTGTCTGTACTGATCATAATAACAAAACTTTATCCATGTGCTATCAAGTCTATAATTAACCAACTTTACAATCTAACCATCGATATCACAAAATAGTGTTATCCAATCATATGAAATATGTGTAGTTTCCATCAATGAAAACATAAAATCACTCCATTAGTTTATCTTTTCAACAATCTCCCCCTTTGGCATTTATGACAAGACTTGGCAGAAAAATGACTAAGTGTCAAAAATGCCAAACTCCAAAAATTCCAAAAAGATTAATCCTTATTTCTCCAAACAAAAATTTAGGTCCCCCTAAGCTAGGTATGTCATATTTATACCTTATCTACCCCCTTTTGAAATCAATGGAAAAGGTTGGGAACTACTCCAAAAATGTCTACCAAAATCCTAAATTTCTATAAGGTGTTCAAGTATACTTACAACAATTTGAAAATATTAGAAAAATTGCTCTTCAAAGCGACATAATCATTATCCTGACTTTTCTTTTGGATCTCCATGACCATTATTTATACACATAAAGAATAATTTTCCTCTTGAGTAGATATCAGATCTATAGTCTCAAGCATCTTATATGTGAGTTCTACTTCCTTTACTCTATGAGTCATAAAATCAACTTTAGGAACAATAAGGTTCCTAATATGTTCAATTCTTCCTTTTACTCTCTCTTTCTCTATAATAAGTGTCTTAATCTTATCATGTATGGTTTTCACTTGTGTATCATAAGCTTAAGCTAATTGTTGCAAGGGCTCAAATGATTTTTTCAATTCAGCTAACTTGACCTCAAACTCCTTAATCACTTTAACAACATCAGAGATAGAAGAACTGCAATCTATGCATCTTTTGTTGATGCAAGAGAATCTTGGGTTCATTGCAATCTTGCATAAACCAAAAACATCTAAGTTTTTTGTTCCTAGTCATTGGTTGTTGTGTTTCTTGTCACGGTCAAGTTCTATAGATCCTTGGCGGTTGTAGTCATAGATTCGTGTTCTAGAGATCATTAGGAATATTTTCCTATGATCACAAATTATTGGATTATTGCACCTAAAGTAATGCTAGATTATTTCACTATGTCTAGAATGTGTTCTTCATGTTTGTGAATTGGCCAGTGTTTGAATCATTGGTTAGATTTCCTTGCTTGATGGTGCTTATGACTCATTTTCCTATGTGACTACATGTTTTTATGACCTATTTGTATGATCGTTCCTTATGTTTTATTCGTTGGTTAAAGATATTAGATCGAAGTCTGACTAGGAGTTAGTTGGTAAAATGTTTTGTTTCTCTTTGAAAATGTAATCTTGAGGTTGATCTGTTAGGTCACGGTCATGTATTTAAGTTAGTTCTTGGTTGTTGTTTAAGGATGTCAAAGGTTTAAGATAGGGTTCGAAGGAGGCTATTTTGTAGTCATAGGTCTGGAAGGAAAATTAGGTTTCTTTGTAATAAGTCCCTAGAA
Organism: Thuja plicata; assembly: GCA_018584345.1. Taxonomy (NCBI): domain Eukaryota; kingdom Viridiplantae; phylum Streptophyta; class Pinopsida; order Cupressales; family Cupressaceae; genus Thuja; species Thuja plicata. Next base: position 5,464,845 of record MU224676.1, on the reverse strand, counting down.
TTTGAGTTGGGCATCTTGACTTCTATTGTAGAGCTTTGTAATTTTTTTATGTGTTAATGAAAAGGTTGCATGTATGTTCCATACTCTAGATCTGTGTATTTTCTTCTTGAAATATTTGAGTTTCTGTTTCGTAATTCTTGCTACAAGGTTGGACTATTTATTTTCTTGGACCCTCTTACCTTGTCTACATCAGGTGGTATCAGAGAAAAGGTTTTTGATTATGGTGAATAGATATTGGCTCCTAAGTGTGTGGTTCCTATTCTGGTTTGTCATGGGGTAGAAAAATAAGGATTTGACGCGTGGTTGAAAAGGAAACTTCAAATATTGCTACGAGAGGTGCTAAAGGAGGAAGATGTGCAGACCCTAATGTTGTTAAAATGTTGAGATAGATTGCTTCCAGATTGGAAGCAATTGAAATGGTCTAGAGGAGAGGTTGACATATTCAACAAGTGATACTGAAGAAGAAATTGAAGAACAAGTTAAAGGAGAATCCCGAGAACAACCTTAAGTGGATGAAGGGGAAGAAAGGTTTATTAGGGCTCTTAATAGTTTTAATTAAGACCACATTTTAATCAACCAGATTATGATGGCCAATTGGATGCAGATGAGTTTCTTAGATTTGATCTCAACTATGGACAAGAATTTTGATTTTGATGGTAACGATGAAGATAAGAAGGTAAATTATGCTTGTACTAAGTCAAGAGGTCATGCTTCACTTTGGTGGGATCATTTATAGAATGATAGGATGAGTAGAGGTAAAGAGAAGATCAAATCTTGGGATAGGATGGTGAACAAGATGAAATAAAAGTCATTACCCTCTGATTATTATGTCAGATTGATCAGAATTGCTGAGTTTAAGACAAAAGGATATGAATTTAAAACAATACACCAAGGAGTTCTACAAGTTGGATATCATATCTGGCTTTAAAGATGATGAAGTAGAGAGATTTGAAAGATACTTGAATGGTTTGAGGATTTCAATACAAGAGGAGCTTAGTATGATCAATATTGAGAATGTGGAAGATGCTTACAAGTATGCCCTAAAGGATGAAGTTAAGTTAAATAGAAGAAAAGAATAAAGGAAAAGAGGTATAAGTGGAAGAATATAGAGAGGTAGAGGTGGTAGATTGGTTGGTGACTCTGACAAAGGGAAGACAGAGGAGAAGAATCCTGAAAGGAATTCTTATAGAGGTGGCTATAAGAATGAGGGCTATCAAAGAGATGATAAAAGGGTGTTTAAGGGAACTTGTTTCAAGTGTGGTGGAGAAGGTCATAGGGCCTTTGAGTGAAAACAAGGTGGACCTAAAAGAAGAATAGAAAGAAGTATAAGGACAACTCTTGTGGAAGAAGAGGGATCTTTTGAATCGGTTAACAATAATCAGGCTAAAAAAGGGAGAGACATTAATCATGAGGAGAACCTTGTACCATGATGAAAAGATAGATAAATCATAGAAAATAAAGATCTTGTTCCAAAGAAGATGTCTATTTGGTGGTAAGGTATGTAAAGTTGTTGTTGATGGTGTTAGTTCTGATAATTTGGCATATGAGGAAATGGTAGAGAAGTCATAGTTGCATAGATTGAAATACTCCAAACCCTATTAGATTGCATGGATAAAAGATGATCACAAGGTGTTGGTAAGTGAAAAATGTTGGGTTAAGATGAAAATAGGGAAATATCATGATGAAGTCTCATCTAATATAATTCTTATGGATGTATGTCATGTTTTGTTGGTTAGACCCTGGTAGTATGATATACAAGCTATACATGATGGGAGAAGAAATACATATACTTTTGTGGCTAATGGTATGAAATGGAGATTGATTCCTTTGAAGGAACCTTTTAAAGGGAAATTTGTACTAGTGCTAGAATTTGCATGTTGGTGGGAGGAAATTATTGGAAGGATTGAGACATGAGAATGTGTGTTTTTTTATTTTCCCAAAGAAGATTGAAGATATAGATCTGAGTGGTAAATACCCTAAAGGGATAAATGACATGTTGGATGAGTATATAGATGTGATTATAGATAATGTACCTAATGATATGCCACTAGTTAGGAGTATTAGTGGATCTAATTCCTGTAGATAGTTTTCCTAATAAAGAAGCTCATCGGTTGACATCAACAAAGAATGAGGAGTTGAATAGACAACTACATGAGTTGTTGCAGAAATGATTAATCAGAGAAAGTTTGAGTCCTTGTGTAGTACCTACAGTATTGACACCTAAAAAGGATGGATAGTGGAGGATGTGTACATGTTATAGAGAAATAAACAATATTACTATCAAGTATCAGTCTCCTTTGCCTAGGATGGATGACATAATGGATTGCTTGAGTGGAGATAAGTATTTCACAAAGATTAATTTGAAGAGTGGTTATCATCATATCAAACTAATAGAAGGTGATAAGTGGAAGACTTCCTTTAAGATTAATGAAGGTTTATATGAGTGGTTGGTGATGCCTTTTGGTTTGTCTAATGCATTAAGTAATTTCATGAGGTTGATGAATGCAATAATGAAGGAATTTCTCAAGAAGTTTGTCATTGTTTATTTGGATGAAATTCAGATTTTCAATAAGACAAAAGAGGAACACCTATTGCATGTAAGGAAATTATTATATAGGTTAATAGAGGAGAACTTTTTAATAAATTTTTAGAAGTGTACATTTATGAAGAATGAGCTTGTATAACTTAGATTTGTGATTTTGGCTGAAAGATTAAAGATGGATCCTGAGAAGGTTAGAACAATTTTTGAATGGCCTAAACCTAAAAGTGTTAGTAAGGTAATATCATTTCATGGCTTGGAAAGGTTTTATAGGAAGTTCATTAGAAATTTTAGTTCTATTTGTAATGCTATGACTGAGACAATGAGGGTAGATAAGAAGGAATTTAGATGGACACATGGAACACAAAGAAGCTTTAATTTGTTAAAGCAAAAGATAACTGAACATGTGTTAGCACTACCAAATTTTAGTAAGGTATTTCAAGTAGAATGTGATGCTAGTGGAAGTACAATTGGAGTAGTATTCAGTCAAGAAGGTAGACAGGTTTCTTACTTTAGTAAAAAATTGAATGATGCAAGGATAAACTATTATATTTATGATCAATAATTTTATGCTATTGTTCAAGATTTGAAGAAGTGGACACATTACTTATTACCTAAGGAGTTTGTGTTGTATAATAATCATCAGGCTTTACATTATTAGCATAGTCAGAGTAAGTTGAATCAAAGACATATGAGATGGTTTTAATTCTTACAGAGTTACTCATTTGTGTTAAAGAATAGGAATGGTAACTCTAATAAAGTTGTTGATGTATTGAGTAGAAGAAGGAATATTATGATAGAGATGAAGGTGACAATGATTTGATTTGATGAATAGAAGACTTTGTATACGGATGATCTTTATTTTAATGAACCTTGGAAAGATTTTAAGGAACTTTTGGTTACTGATAGGAGTTCTTTGTTGGATTATTTCTTATAGGATGAATTTTTGTTCAAAGGATTTCAATTGTGTATACCAAGAGGATCTATGAGGGAAATTCTAATTAAGGAGAAACATTGTGGAGGATTACCTAAGCACTTTGGGATTGAAATGACAATTGAAGTTATCAAGGAGTAGTATTATTGGCCACATATTCATAAGGATGTTAGGAATTTAATTTAGAAGTGCATGATTTGTCAAGTTGCCAAAGGAAATAGTAAGAATGCTAGATTGTATACACCATTACCTATACCAGAGAATCCTTGGGAGGAGATTAGCATGGATTTTGTGCTTGGTTTTACAAAGAATAAAAAAGGTAATGATTTAGTGTTTGTGGTGGTTGATAGGTTTTCAAAGATGTCTCATTTCATTCCTTGTAAGAAGACATCTGATGCAATACATATAAATGATTTGTTTTTCAAGGACATTGTCAGATTGCATGGGTTGCCTAAGAGAATTGTTTCACATAGGGATACTAAGTTTGTTTGATATTTTTGGAGGAAGCTTAACACACAATTGAAATTTAGTTCTAAATTTCAACCATAGACCGATGGACACACTGAAGTTGTTAATAGAAGTTTGGGTAATCTACTCAGAAGCTTGATTGGTGAGAAGGTAGGTAATTGGGATTTGGTTTTGGGACAAGAAGAGTTTGATTATAATAATTTAGTGAATAGGATTACTAGGAGAACACCTTTTGATATTTTTAATGGTTTACATCATAAAGGAGTAACAAAATTAAGAGCTATCAGTGTTGAAGAAAAGTGGAGTGCTGAAGAAAAATAATTTACCAATCATATGAAGGATTTGCATGATAGAGTTAAGAAAAATTTGGAAGGCACGAATAATAAGTATAAGGAGAGAGATGATAGAAAGAGGAAACATAAGGATTTTGAATTATGTGATGAAGTGATGGTTTTCCTAAGAAAAGGTCAATTTCTAGTTGGTACCTGTAGTAAGTTGAAAATGAATAAGTTTGAACCTTGTAGGATTCTGAGAAAGTTTGATTTAGGGAATGCTTATGAAGTTGAGTTACAAAAGGACATGGAAATATCAAGTATATTCAACATAGTATACTTGTATGGATATCAAAAATTGGATAGAACCAAGGGAGATGGATCAGAGAATTAATTACAGTATCCTAAGAAGCAGAAGGAGGAGGTTGAATAGATCTTGGACACCAAAATTGGTCAAAGCACTAGAGGAAAGTAGTATGAGGAATATCTTGCTAAGTTGAAGAACATGCCAATTGAGGATTATTCATGGATTTATCGGGTGGAGTTAAACCGATTGGGTTGTCCTTCATATTAAAAAAGTGAGAGGCTCACTTTTCAAATAACCCCAGGTGTTTGATGTAGGAGAATCTTGGGTTCATTGAAATCTTACATCAACCAAAAAGATCTAAGTTTTTATGTTCCTAGTCATCAGTTGTTGTGTTTCTCATCGTATTGAAGTTCTATAGATCCTTTGTGGTTGTAGTCATGTATTCATTTTTTAGAGATCATTAGGAAAATTTTCCTATGATCACAACTCATTTGGATTATCATGCCTAAAGTTATGCTGCATTCTTTGGCTGTATTTAGAATGTGTTCTTCATGTTCATGAGCCAGTTAGTATTTGAATCATTGGTTGGATTTCCTTGGTTTTTATTATGGCTCATTTTCCTATGTGACTACATGTTTTTCTGACCTTTTTGTATGGTCAATCCTTTTGATTTATTCATTGGCTAAAAATCTTAGATCGGAGGCTGAGTGGGAGTTAGTTGGTAACACATTTTGTTTCTCTTGGGAAATGTAATCTTGAGGCCCACCTATTAGGTCATGGTTAGGTATTTAATTTGGGTCTTGGTTCTTGTTTAAGGAGGTTAAAGGTAGTAAGAGGGGGTTTGAAGGAGGTTGCTTTTCAGTTATAGGTCAAGAAGGATAATTAGGTATCTTTGTAATAATTCTTGGCATTTGAGCTGGACATGTTGACTTCTATTCTAGAGATTTGTATTTTTACCTGTTAATGAAAAGGTTACATGTGTGTTCCATACTCTAGATCTATATATTTTATTCTTGAAATATTTGAGTTTTTGTTGTGTAACTCTTGCTGTAATGTTGGACTGCTCATTTTCTTAGACCCTCTTACCTTGGTTGTGTCATTTGTATATTCTTCTTCCATCTTCCAATGCATTTTGATATTTTGAATAGCTATTCTCAATAAATTTTTATCAGTGTTTACCTCATCCTTAATATTACCAAGTCTTCTATCCTCATACTCACCTTGAGCTTTAATTATTCTAGATTGTTCTCGTGTTTCAAAGTGTGTATCAGCTTCCTTCAACAAACTTTCCACCTAAATAGATGTACATTCATTCTGGTTCACTCTATGTGTAGGAATTATCTTGCTAATAAATTTTGAAGTCAATGAGAGAAATTCATTGTCCTTTTTAGGTTACTTTAGAATTTGTTTCCTTTTGTTTCCTTTCCCTTGACTGTGCTAAAGAAGAAACATTCATAAGCTCTTTAGGTCTCAATACATTCAACTGAATAGGAATTTGTATCAACTTCATGTTCTCATCATCATAAAATTATTCATCTGTACCTAATGCAGTGTCTCTTGCCTCATCTTTTACCTTTGCAGTAACAATAGGTGTAGATGTATCATTAGTTTAAATTTCATCACTTACCTTCTCCACATCTACTTTCTTATCCTTCTGAATCATATCAGTATCAATGATTACATTATTGATTTTTTGGTCAATGCAAATCACATCAGGGTCCTTGATCTCACAATCATCTATTGTCTCAGTCAAATCTATATCTTATGTCAAATGTTCCATAGTAAAATTAATAGGAACTCCTCCAATGTATGCATCGGGTTCACCTTTTCTCTGGGTAAATGTATCAACTGGTGAATCATCCTTCTCAACATTAATCTATGTATCATCCTTCCTCTAAATTACAGTGATATATTTCTTAATGATACATTTTGTCAAAATGTTTTCTGTCTCCTCATATGCCTCATCAAACCTTCCTATCATCAACAATTTTTTTCTTGTCTTGATTTTGAATTCTTTCTTTGTCAAATCAAGGATCCTATGAATTTATTCAATAGAAAATAAAATATATAATTGAAGTAATGCATTTTCCCTTATCTCCTTTCCCTTTTCCAAATCTATCAATCTTATTATAGTTCATCAGGTATCTCACCTTTTATCTCTATCAAATCTCTATTGTACTTGTTTAGATATTCAATTATTCCATCTTCAATTTTCTTCTTCTCATCTTCATCATACTTATTATAGTATCTTTTTACTTGAATCAATACTCCATAAATAGTCATGTTATTAATAATATTATTAATAGAGAAATGGGGCTTACCAATATGATTCCTTTGTTTCTTATCTGTAGGATTATACTCAATAATTCTTGCTACCATAGGACCTTATGATCTCATCTTTTTAACTGCATCATTATAATATTTAGAAACATCTTTATCTTCACTAACACCTTTATAGGTTCTTTTATGCCTTCTCTTCAATCTCTTACTAGTAGGGGTAGAACTGTTCTTTTTCTTCACCAATTTTCCTTTTTTGTGGGGGTAGTTTTCTTTGGTGAAATATGTTCCTTCTTGATTGTAGTTGTAGCACTTATAGTTTTTCTACCTCCCAAAGATTGTGCAAAAGGAATGTAAACAAGAGTTTCATCTGCCTCTGCATTAATAGGTTCATCAAAAAATTTACCTTTTCCTTTATCCTTCTCAACTACCTTTTATTTATCCTTCTCTAATTCTGTAAACTTATTCCTTGCTTCTTCAATCTTCTCCTTTGTAAATCCAAGTCTTTCCTCAGCTTCTACTTCTTTTCTAACTCTTCTCTCTCTTCTTGACCTAGTAAGGGTCTCATGAAGTTTAAAATATTTCTCATAATATGTGCCAAAACTTTTCTCAGATGCATCCATTCACTTCTTAAGAATATCCTCAACATAGGCCTCTAGGACTGGTCCATAAACCTCATATCCCATCGACATAACCCAAAAATTTCAAGGTTGTGTTGTCTCCATTAAGCATGAGTCAATAACAACCATAAAACATATGTCATCCTTATACTTCTCTATAATCTTGGGTGGAATTATGTATCTGACTTGCATTGATTCTTGAAATTATTTAAAGAATGACCAAAGATTTCCTTAGTAGTTTGTTGTCCCATCATGTCACAATACTTCTTAATTTGAATAGCTAAAGAAATATCTTTCTTCCCAACAATATTTCCAATACTAGGAAAGTAATTTGAGAAATAGAAAAATATACATACCAATAAATGCCCAAATTTGAAGATTTATCTCTTCTATTTTGTTATCTTCTCAAGGTTCTTAATCTACTAATCTCTCAATGCTTTTCATATTTCAAAATCTAGGTTTTCCTTCACCATTTTGTATGTCATATAGATCATGGTGCCTGATATTGAATTATCTCTGCTAGAATGAAAAACTTTATGGTTGAAAACCATTGAAGAAAATTTCACATCTAGTTGTCTTATATTGTTACTATCATCGTAGGCTTATCCCATTGTGAATCTATGAGTTGATTAACTAGGTCTTTCTATGTAGTTCTGAGTGTAGGTACATCACCAATGTCTAAAAATCTAGTCATTGCCTTCATGACCTCCTCAATGATCTTATGTGGTGAATCCAACCACATAAACTGATCATTCACAAGACTTAGAATAAGCCTTACCCACTTTGGTATGAAGAAATTTGAAAATTCCATGACCTTAGTAAAATATTTCTCCCTCAAATATTTGTATTCATCTTTCAAAATAGAATATGGGGAAACTTCCTTCCATTTCTCATCAATTTACCTCTCTCCCAATTCCTGCAAAGGACAATCTATATATGCATGCACATCCTCAATATGTAGAACACCATTAGAAATGAAAGAAAAATATCCTTCTAGGTTATCAAGTATGGATTTCATAGGTTGTTTCCTAAAGACTGGCCTAGGTCTCTCAGTAATATCCATAACTCTAGGTGTATCCATACTGAAATCTTCACAAATGTAGGTTTTCAAGTCAAAATACCTCTTTCGACAAATTCTAGGGCATGGATGAAAGATGTAGATGAAATCTCCTTCAACTATTGCTAAATCACCTCAAATGCTCTGTAACCACCTTCACTAGTATGCAAGGTATGTAATAAAAGTAGCAAAATCCTTTTTGTAACTTCGCATGATGTAAAAAGATGTTAGCATTAATTGCATTACACTTCATAAAAATGTCTCAGAATAGAGTATGAAAAATCCTTCCTCGATCCTTCAAAACATCTCATAACTCTTTGGAATTGATATATAATATGTACATTATGTTTTTGTAACTCTATATTCATTTGCATCTTCTGCTTTGTTAGATTCAGGGGTCGAATAAATATTTTCATAAAGAACTCCCCCTTAGATCAATGATCTAATTAATTCTTAGAAGGGATAACCACACCAGAAGCTGGTGTGATCTTTCAAGTAGCATCAATAGTATCTTTTCTAACCCATACCTTACTCATTTCCTTCCTAACCTAATTCATAAGAACAATTTTATTTCCTTATCATTCTACACATTTTTTCCTTCAACCGATCCTCCTACATTATTTATTATGAAATTCCTGTAAATATGACCATGATTATTACAATTAAAACATGTCACATTAGCATTCCTTATGTTCTTTGGGTTTGTCCCAATTCTGAATTGGTTCAAAATATGGCCAAATTTGTTGCATTTGTAATAGGTTATGTTCTTTTGGTTATTCATCCTTGATCTGCATTCACTTTCCTTGTGTCCATAATTCTTGCAGGTGTAACAATAGCCATAAAATGTAGAATTATTAGATCTTCCTATGTACTCTTCTTCTCTATGCCAAATCAAAAATTTCCCATTGAATTCAGGTTGTCTCATAGGTTTCTTCACAATTTATTCAATTTATTGTTCTGATGAATTGATTTTCTCTCCTGATCCATAAATTTCTCCTTTCTCAAATCCAAGTCCTTGTGTATCTCCAACTGGTCTTTATCTTTCCAATTTCTCATCAAGATTTGTAGTACCCAATCAAAAATTTTATTTGAATTCATTTGCAGTAGAAATTTCACTCCTAAGAACTTCATCAACCCTCTCAAGTTCCTTCTCATTATGTTTAGACTCCTTAAGGTAGATCTATAATTGTCCAACTTTTGCATTCATTTTGTAGCATTCTTTTGTCCTCTCCTTCAGGATCTGTTCAAGATTATTCTTTTCTTCAATCTCTTTAGTGAGCTTAATTACCAAATCTTCCAACTCATTTTTTAGATTATCTCTATCCTTTCTGATCTATTTATGCTCATTATATTTTTTTTTAGGGTTTGTGAACCATTTTAACTTCCATACTACTACAATTGTTCCACAAGATCTTTCCTCTTATCTCTAGATTTGTTTAACCGATCTTTCAGGTTTTCAATGAAACTTTAAACATCCTTAAAAGCTTTCTCTCCAATTTTTAATTATGATTTTTTACTTTGTCAAGATCATCAAGCGCAACAAAAATTTGCTTCTGTGTACTGCCAAAAAGAATCAAATCTTCCATCGGGATCTTCCTTAAGAAATTAGACTTCTTCCAAGGACCAAAGCTCTTATACAAATTATCAGGATTGAAGAACACTAAGAGGGGGGGGTGAATCTATGTTCTAGCAGATTTCACTTTTAACCATAATTTGCATATCAATGAAATCAACACAACTAAAGGTAAAACACAAAACAACAACCATAACATCATAACACCATAATTTTTATCGTGAAACCTTGTTAGGGGAAAAACCACAGTGGGGATGGAATCCACAATATGTTTTACTTCTACAAAAATAAAGTTTCCCGATTAAGGATAAGATTACATAAGAGGGGAATGCATATGCATTTAGGATTAAAACCTAGAGCTCATTTCTCAAATACAATAACCACCAACAAGGCTCACTTCCTTAGCAATCTGATATAAAATAGATAGGGCTCATTGTCCCAGTCATGAACTAACAAATAACATCAAGTATGCTAATATAGTTCCAATGTGGTGTAAAACTAATCAAATAACACACAAGCTTCTGAATGATGTTACTTTAGTAGTATATCACATGTCTTAACCTTCACATCAAAATCTCTATCATTATCCTTGTGATCATCTCAAAAACTCAATCTCATATATCAACTTGTTCCTCAACATTGTCAACCATAAGAACAAAATAAGTAGTGTGATGTATTTCAGCCCAATACCTTATCAAATATTCATGCTAACCCAAATCATAATGTGTACATGATGTACCATGTTGGCTATAACACCTCCATCAATAAAACTACTTATACCATTGATCTAATAGGATCACTGCTCAATCTGCTAGTCAACTTTCCTTGTCTATGTCTCTGAATTGTTAACCCAATACTCATCAAATAATAAATATACCAAATGTTATCATCAAAATATCTGATCATAGAAATAGATGTATGTATGTCTTATGAATCATCTCCTCCAATTCAATATCAGAATTCTATCACATGTGTCTGTACCGATCATAATACCAAAATTGTATCTTCGTCCCAACAAGTCCGTACTTAACCAACTTTACTATCTGACCTTTGGTATCACAAAATAGTGTTATCTAATCATCTGAAAGATGTCTAGTAGTCATGAATAACAACATCCAATCACTCCATTAGTGTCTCTTGCCAACAACCCTTAAGGTAAAATAAAAGACTAAATGAAATATTTAGGGAAAGTATCCCCATGACCTCATCCATTTTTCTCTAATGCTACATGAGTTTTAATGGGTGAGTTAATTGAGGTTGAACCTCATACAAACATGACCATAGCCCCCTTGACATCAGAAGATGGGTCATATGTGCCTTCTAGATGTGATAATTATGTGGAGTAAGCCACTCAATAGAGGAAGGATCTACCATGTGAACCAGAGGAAAAATACCCCCATAATACAAGAACCTGCACCCTAGAAAAAATCTAAAAGTGGGAAAGTGCAAAAAAGAAAAACATGCAAATGTTTGATATTTGTATACTTGGAAAAACATATGATGAAATTGACTACACATTTGGAAAGAGCGCTAAAACACCTTTCCAACACCTTTTTTTTTTAAAAAAAAATTGAGTCTGGATGCAAAAGATATGCCCTTGGGAAGGTAAAAAACAAGGTCTAACTTTGACTAGAAATATATAATATGCTTTCTGGTGATATCTTGTTTGCTCAATTTTGAGTCTTGTATGACTAAGTTATGGGCAAAAAATCAACATCCACTCTTTATGAAAAAAAGGTCAAACTGGTCAATAGGTTGACAACTGTCAAATTTTGGCTAAAAAAAAGTGGACATGCTGACATCAACACCTGCATGTGTAGGTGTTACATTTGTACCTACATTTACTCATTATAAAAGATTTCAAAAACTTTATAGAGTTTTGAAAAATCTAGAAAAAAAATTCTTTTTTTTTTCTTTTTTCATTTTTTGGTAGTGGTCTGCTTGTGTGCTGATGTCAGCACTATGGTTTTTTTGATGTCATCACGGTTTACTTCATAAAGTGTGCCCTCTAATATTTTTGAACTTGATTTGATGATCTCAAAAATCAACAAATTTTATATGGATTTAGGGGTTTTGGCACTTCTGAGCACAATGGTGGCCTCTTCTTTGTGCCAAAGTGCCCAAATTTCTCAACTACTCCCTGATTTGTATTATAGATGATCCTTATGGATCTGATTGTGAGATCCAAATTGCCCCAAGATGCACAAAAAAACTCTCTGTAAGAAAAATCTTAAAATTGATGAATAAGAAGCGTTCGGTATGGAGCTCTCATACCATGCTAGAATTCAATATTGGTGAATTCCCACAAGCCCAATAATCACTTGGATGCAAATAACCTGCCACGTACAAGAGAAAATACTCAAACAAGAAAATACATAAATAATTGGAATGAAGGGATATTTGAGAATTGAATTAATCATAATGAGTTATTACTATGAGATCAATCATTAATAAAGGAGATCAAAAACCCTAATGTAAACCCTAAAGGATGCATGCATAAAATAAAAGAATTATTAAATACAAACTAAAGCTTCCTAAATTCATCTTAAGTGAAAAAAAGATAAAAAAAAGGTGACTTAATTAATTAATCAATATGATTAAACTAATTAAGTTAAATAACCTTTTTACTCTAACACAGATGCCATATGAAGGATAGAGTATGTGAATGATTGTCCAATATGTATACTTGATCACAATCTATCCATGAAATATAATGGTATATCAACCTATATATGAAGATACCCCAAATCACTAAATCAACAACTTGTATACTTGTAGGTATATTTGTATCTCACCATAGCATGTCGTATTTGACATTAATGACAAAAATGCCTTACGGGTTCAACAAACTGAGCTGATTTGTTCCCATCTAAAAGCCTCAAAATTTGGACCAAGGTCCTAATTACAGAGGGGATGTGGAAATAGAAAGTGGAATTGGGGGTGGAGAACTAAAAATTAATTCTAGAGCCCATACATGCTAAAATGGGGCAAGGCCAAATGTGGAATTACAGAGTGATGCAATTCTAGGATGGAACATTCAGCCCCCACTTTAGCAGGAGTATGATTCCACCTCATGCTCACAATAAAGTAGAAGAAAGAGAGAGAAAGAGATATTATCATAGGCAAAATTGTAAAGAGATAGATATTGCTAAGTTCAAGGGAAGAAACCCCCAAATGAAGGATCTCGATACATACAAAATAAAAAAAAAGGAAAACAACAACAAAAAAACAAAAGAGACCAAAGGGTTAAAACTAAAAAAAGGCTCTAAATTAACTAGTTAAAGAGACCTTGAAAGAGAAAAATGTCTCAAATGCTAGCATCATGTTCAGAAATCTATTGCAAAATAAAAGTGGTTACATGGAAAGGAAGAGAGCACATGCCAAATATAAGACAAGATTTCATGGTCAAACCTAGTAGCAAAGATCAAAGATCATGGAATTGAAAAGAAAGGAATCATGAATGCACGAGCTAGTAAATTGTGTTATGCTAGGTGATCTATCAAGAAAAGAAGAGAAACAAAAATCCTAGCCAATTGTGTTATGCTAGTTAACTTATCTATTGTAATAATGCATAGGGGGCAAAAAGGAAATACACCGGTACACAAAAGGAATGGGTAGGGATGTAAAGTAAACACACATTTAAACCAATAGATTAGGAGTGGGAAGTTAGTTTATATGCACTTCATGACTTACATATTCAACCATTGAATTTTTTTTAGCAAACCATAATAGGGTATGTGCAAGATCATGAGGGGCCAAAAAGTGGAGATATTAAATTTTTTTTTTTTTTTTCATTTACCCAAAAAATGAAAAAATCTGTGTTGAATTTTTAGTTGGCTTGAGCACTAGTACATATAGAAATGGAAAAATTATAGCCATAGTAGAGATCTGAAAGGTATCAGATATCTGAACAATATTGAATATTCATTATCTTTCTATTTATATATACATATATAATATATGATATTGTATAATATATTTGTATACACTTGAAAATGGTCAACAAAAATATTAACTAAACTCAATCCATTGGATTAATTAAATAAAAAATAACCTATTATGTAATTGAATTCAATATTTGATTATATAGTTCATTTTTAACTAATTAAATCCAACCTATTAAGCATCACACACAGCTAATTTAATTAATTCTTTTGAATTAATTACCTCCTAAAATATCTCACCTACCACTAAATGAAAAATTGAAATCAACCAATGGGAGACAAGAGACAAGATCACATGGATCAGTCAAAGAATTTACTATCTTGACCATCCATTCTTATAAGACAATCATGACCATTCATCTTGGACACATCATCACCACTAACTCCAATCACATCTTGATCATGGTTAATCATAACTCATCTTGAGAAATTCTATAAATAAGATTTATTCTTAGTGAAAATCATCCACTTTCTTTCAAGCATCTATATTATGCTTATTTTTGCATCCAACATAGCAATTGCATTTTATTTATTTGAGTATTCTTATAATGTTGAATTCATTCTTGCATCATTTAACCTAAATTTATATTTATCATCACTTAAATATTCATTATATCATTCAATTCTGATTTTAGAAGTTGTCACTATGAGCCTAATTTGTATCTGAGAGATAAATGTCCCTAGGAATAGAGAGCTATAAGATGCTCATGAGTCTTTTCATTTCATGTTTCTAGCTACTTTACATCTTAATTTGATCTAATTTCTCATATTATTGTCTCATTGAGATTTTTGAATCCAAAAATTGCACACATTTAGTGGCGCCCACCATAGGGCCACATGCCTCACTTATTAATCACATTTATCTAGATTTTTGTTGCAGATTTTTTATTGCAGGTTATAGAATCATACAGATTGTTGTATTTGGAAAAGAACGTCATCTTTGATTTGAAGATCATCTCATATGATATGAATAACATTTATTTTGACTCAAATAATGTCACATCATAATTTTCTTTCATCGCTATCCTTATTTATTTTGTCAATTTTAAAACTACAACTATTGATCAGTGCTTTTTATATTTTTGCTTGAAGGTTTTTGATAAGATCGAAGAGTGTCACTTTTGGATAGAAGAGTGTCACATTTGAATGAAATGGGGTCATATTTGATAAATATAACATCACTTTTAAAGATAATTGCACCACTTTTGGCATCTTTTCCATCGCTTTTAACTCTGATTTGAATTCTGCAATATCTAAGAACTTAAACTTGATTTTAATAGGTGTTGATGGCTAGGATTGGAAAATTGAGGAAGGTTATTCACAAACCTCCAGGTTATTACTTTCAAAATTCTATTAAAAAGGCAAATGCTTATGCATCACATGTATGGGTTAATGAAATAATTCAAATTAGTGAATATGCAAATTTTTTTGATCATTATTATAACATTCTTGACAAATATTGAGTTAGATATGGTGTTTCCATTGATTTTTTTGCTCATCCATTGTGAATTGTGTTGATTCCTAACCTTGGATGTTGGTACTAACATTTTTATTCTATTTTTGCCAATTTGCTAAATTGCTAAAAATTCTTAAAAAATTGCTAAAGGTACAAAAATCTCTAAATCTCCTTTGTGGCAATTTAATTTCATTGAAATTGGTTTTGTAACATCTCAATTAAAAACATAGATTAATCTAAAAATAACGTTTATGCTTGTGGATTGTGGTAGTAGGAATATGCTCTCCCCTGTCTTGGCTGGTCAAAATATCAAACCTACCAAAATCCCACCTAGTTAGATAAGGTCAAAAAATGAATCACGTTCTCTATCTATTTGAAGGTAAAAAGTGGTAGGCATATGCTTTCCCCTAATTTGGGTGATCAGAATACCAAACCCACCTAGATCTATTTTCAATTTCAATAGTGCATTTAGCCATAGTGGGCCTGCCTTCCCAAATTTTCCTTAACAAGGCCAGTAAGAGAGAACGACCCAAGTGGGATACAACCAAAAATCCATGGAAATCTAACCCACTCTAAAATAAAATGCATCCATCCTTAATGGGGTGAATGACAGAAAGATCTTGAGAATAACCTTCCTCTAATAGTTCTTCAAAATTGCGCAAAACACCATTTTTATGGTGGGAAAGCCTCTGTAATGGGAGATAACTCTAATTTTTTGAAAAAAATCCTATATACAACCATGTTAATTAGTAATCCTACCTTATTATCCATGGTATATCAGTTATAATGCAAGAGGATTGTGGCATCCTCTGAAGATACTCACCATACGTACTCCCCTAGTTGTGAGGAAAAAGGTTTTTGGAAGTGATTACCAAAAATACTTATTTCACACCTTGAAGGCCTATTGAAGTGCATAATTTTCTCATCATCTCTACATAAGATTATCTCTTACATTAGGAGGGACACAGAGCACAAGGGTTAGGAGTATCAATTTTGGAGTTTATTCCAAGTTTGTATGCCTATAATTGATATATTGAAGCCAAAACTTTCCTTAGGTAGATTTCTTGAACTCTTCTATTGTGCTATACCCATGAAAATGGTTTGAAAACATACACTAAATGTTGTAGAGGTATGGGAAAAAATAAGTGTTTTAAAGTGTTTGTCATGTTTTCATGATCTTGCAAATCAAAAGAATTCAACTAGTCACAAGAAAAACCTCAAATAAACGTGAATTTAACAAATTTTTGAAATAGAGGGAAATGTATCATATTTACAAAGAGTTTCATCACATATAAATAGTTCCCCATTGCATTTGATAGATCAAGTGTCACATTTGAAAATAGTTTCATCACATATAACTATAACTCTTTTTCCATCGAATATAAATCATCACATATAAAGTAGTGGGTACCTCCATACCTCTTGGAGAAATTTTGAACGTTGTTTTACATAGCCTTTTTAGAGTAGATCCTTTTTTCAGTCAAAATAGTTTTATAATTCAATCATAGACATCCTACCAAACAAGTGGATCCTTCATCTTTGTTCCATTCAAATAAATCAGTTTGCAAGTGTTGTCAAACAACATTAATCTCCGATTTTGGAAAGTTCACCATCAAGGATTACAAGTTCTTCACCTAGAATCCAAGGAATCAGGATCAGCATTGATTCACCATCATAAAAATAGATCATGTTTCTATTAGATTCCACCATCTTGGACACACTTCATTTTGATCAATCCCAATTGGAACCCTTGTCTATCACTTGTTTGCAAAACCTTAATCAAAATTATAGACCCTACCAATTATTTCAAAAGGATTCAACATAAGGTTAAATCCAAACAATTTTCATGCCATCAACAAGAACCAAATCCTAAAATTTCAAACAACCTCAAGATCCTAAAGAGAGAGAAATTCTACAATAGGAGAAGACACGAAAACAACCCATAATGGAAGAAAACAGTTGGGCTAGGAACAATGATGAAAACAAAAACAACCATGATGAAGAAGTAACCAAGGAAAATAAAATAGAATCCCAACATGATGTCAAGTTTAAAGAAATCATGGATAATTTCCTAGAGGCTGACAAGGAAAGCTATATCATGAACCTATCCCAATTAGGAGTCAAACTTCCTCACAACTATGATGTTTCAAAATTTGAAAAATATAAAGATGAAGTTAATCCCTTAGGTGCCCTAAACAAACAAATCAAGGTCTTGCAAAAAAAACTTCAAGACATTCAAAGAGGAATTTCAACAAATAAATATACCTTAGAAGGTATTTGTACATTCTCATTTGATAAGAGTTTGAACATGGTGACATTTCCACCAAACATATATATTCCTAAGTATGACAAGTATATGGGTTCAACCGATCCACAAGATCACATATGATAATTTTGCACCATAAGTATAGAGTTAATACATGAGAAACATTACCTAATGAGGTTGTTTCTGAGGAGTTTAGGAGGACAAGTCATGGAGTGGTTTTAATAGTTACCACCTGGCATATAAACCTTTAAAGAACTACAACATAGAACACAATGTTACTATGTTGGATCTTGTAACACCAAACAACACCATCTCCAAATACAATGTCCTCCTACATTTGATAAAATGATAGAGAATGTTGTTAAAATTAAGGATGACTTAGTAAGAAAAGGTAAATTTAAGTTATACAAGGACAGAAAAGGCTTCTCAAATAATGCGAATACCAACAACCACTACAACAACACAAATCCTTAAAATAATAAAAATAACTATAGTAATGAAAAACCAAAGTTTTGATTGAAGAACAAAAAATATGTGGTAAATGACAGAGTGGTAGATTTCAATAATGTTAAACCTAAACCATTCTATTTGTCCAACAATCAATCCAATAATGTTAATGAATTGAACAAGTCATCCAACAAAAATCAAGATAAAAATATACCTAGACCTCCATAATATCCATGTAATACCTACCCCTTAGTCTGCTTGTCTGTGTTAGTTTGTAAACTCTTTAGGCCTTAGTATGTATGAGTTAGTGATTCCAGGTGCTATTAAGGATATTTATGTATCAATTTTTATTGTGCTATTGATCCATTGTTAGTTTTATTATATCATCTATTTGCATATGATTTGTGATTATTTCATGTTGGTTATGTTTATGTTATGAAATCATTTTGATTAAGATTTTCTGACAATACTGACCCAATATTAATATGCACATGGATCATTGTAATATTTTGTATTACTGTTTACTGTGATTGGTATGGTATGAGATAGAGTTGTAGTTACCTACTTTGGAAAGATCCACATGATAAATTAGTCTCAATGATTGTTTGCTATATTGCATGGATATATGCTCATCTTTGTGATGACAGGTTTGCAGATACCAAGCTACGTCTTTCCTGAATTTGCAGGAGTGAGTGTGCCCTATTGCAGTATCTAAATGGTAAGAGAGGGGAGATAATATTCAGGTCCAAATCCATACCCTAAACCCTTATTTTATTCTAGAACTAGACAAGAATCTGATTGACTACCCTAGTGTTTGAATCTATCAAGTGACGTGGATTCGTGAGCCTGTTTGTGTGTGCTTGGGTGTCTGTTTCAGTTGATTCTCTATTTTAGTCATTTATCTGTTTGGATGGGTTTCAGATGATTTTATGATGATTTTGGTGTGATTTAATTAATGAATAATTATGGTAAATATTGATGTTAATTATTGCACCTTTAATAAGGTTAAAACATTGATATATGAAATATATGGCTATTTAATAACTAAATATTAATTAAATGCCTATATTTAATTAATTGATTTAATTATTCAGTCTTAAATTAAATAATTTAGATTTAATGAATATTAAATTGAATTAATTGTAATTAATTGTGCAAAGTTGATTTATTGAATAGTGCTTTAGTTGCATGATTAATTGATTTATTTAATTAAAATATTCTCACATGCATTTTCAATTTAACACTTTGCTTTCATATTCTAAAGTTGAGTTATGCATGCTTTAAGTGAAAATTGAAAATAAAGAATTTCTTTTAATTATTAATTAGATAATTTATATTTCCTTTAGGGTTTTCATTTTTTTAAAACCTAATTGCTTGGTTTTCTATATCCTTGGATTGAAATTTATTTTGGAGGTTGTTCAATCAGGGGAGAAAGGAAAATCAGGTGATGAAGGATTTGTGAAAGCTTGAGAGTATTTTGGAGCATTTTTAGAATTCTTCTTTGCTTGGAATTATAGATTTTCTTTCTCTCATCAGTTATTAAGGTAGGATCTTGTTCATGTTAATTCTAGCTTTCGGATCCCCATCTTCCATGCATCTGGAAAGCTAGGATCTTTTGTGTGATCTTCCTTGTTTGATTATTGTGTGGTTTATTGATGTAAAATTGAAGAAACATGTTCTTGGTTCAATTTTGTGGTTTCTTTCAAGTTTACATGTCATATTTGTGCTTGTGGGAAAAAAGGTTACATTTTATGGTGTTAGATGCAAAATGGGCATTAGGGTTTTCATGTGGAAATGAATTTGTTCAAAATTGCCTTTAGGGTTTCAATTTTGGAAAAATGTCCTCTTTGAGAGAAAATTGATGATTATTGCCAAGAAAGGGTTTAAACCCTTAGATCTATGAATATCTTACCTTGAAAGTGGAAAATTCACCTTTGACATGTTTTTGGCAAAACTGGGTCCAGATTTGCATGAAACAAAACAATTGAGTTAAAATTTGCATGCTTAGAGAAAACCTTTCTTGAAAATAAATTAATATTAGATTAAGAATTCTTTTCTTGTTTGCATCAATTTGCATGCAAAGATTTCATTTGAAAAATATTATTAAATTTAGAATGTTTTTCTTGTTTATGTCAATTTGCATGCTTAGAGAAAACTCTTCTTGAAAAAGAAATTAAATATTAAATTTAGAATGTTTTTCTTGTTTGTGTCAATTTGCATGCAATAGAATTCTATTTTCCAAAAAAAAAAATTATTATTATTATTATTATTTTTTAAATATTTCGCATGGAGTGGTATTCTATTTTTAGAAACTTTATTTAAAAAAAAACAAAAAATAAAAAACAAAAAACAAAATAGAAAACTTTTACTTGTAATTATAGTTAAATTTTTAGTAATTAATAAATAGACTAATTTATATGATGTGAATGTTATAAATTAATCTATAGAGGCTTTATATACATTTTCTATGAAAAAATGAATTATATTGTTGTTAATAATTTTATTGGATAAACTAATTTGCATAGTGTTACTATAAATGAGTTTATCACTGAATTTTATTGTCTTTCTAGATTCGTACTCATTATGCAATGATTGTTTTCTGAGTTACTGATTGAAAAGATTGGGTGTTTCTTTCCCTTTTGTGATACTGCTATGTGTTAGTTGTCTGTTGGGTTTAGATGGCTATCATGATGTAAAACCAGAGGTTTTGGGATTTATGTTTCTATGATATCTGTGTGCTTCAATTCATGTGCGTGTTGTCATAATTTTTGGGTCTTGATCTTTTTACCCAACCTGAGTTGTCTCAACTAGTCCTATGTGATCATGTGATAGTACTTTATGTGGCATTGGTTAATTGAGAACCAATAGTTCTTGTATGGGAAAGAACCAGTTTCGAGAGTTATGTTCTTCTCTTTAATATTGTTATGATTCTCTGAGGGTGTATCCCTGTATGAGTGGGAATCAGTGATGGGGTTTATGATATACCTTTATGATGTTCTTTTGTGAACCTAGGGTAGGTTACCTAGTTGTATAGTAGGAGGTGGCTTGCAATAAATTGTTGGAGCTCACAAGTGGCTGCTAGGATCATTTATTGTAAGTAATTGTAACAAGTGACAACATAATAATTTATTAGTGGTTTTAGAATAATCTAATAAGATATTAAGCCTCACCCATGCTTGAGTGCTATTATAGGTCAAGATGGAGGATGAGTTGATTCTTTCCGCCTCAAGAGGTGTGTGTGGCATAGTTAGTGACTTTGTCTATTTGAGAGGTCATTGGAACCATGTATGGTCACTTGAGTGTCGAGATTCATTAAGGGATTTCTAGGACAAAACTCAAGGGTTATATGTACATGATGACACCTTCCTATATACAACTTAGGTTATCCTACGTGTGTCGGTTACCTTTGATATTTTGTATATTTCCTTATTGTGATTCAGAGAGCTTCTAGGATCTTCCTATGCATTTCTTTATGATGGTTGTATACCTTTTAGGTTTTCCTTCTTGTTGTATACCGTGTGAGTGGGCATGTTATTATCTCCTCAGCACGGTGGGAGTGGACCTTTGGTTCCATGCAGTCGGGTGGTAGTGATTCTTATTACCACTGAGATCCGATATTCATCTTCATTCTTGGATGATCCTTGTTGCAGTTTCTCTTCTATCTTCTTATTCTTTTGGAGACTTATTCAATTTCATGAGTTGTATATTTGTACCATATGTGTATATTGAATGACATCCTTTGGAGGATGTATTGTATTGTATTGCTATGTATTATTGCATACCCTGTGACATGTGCAGTGGATGTTGATTTAGTTGTATATGTGGTCTTATTATATGAGATATATATTATTGGATTCAGTTGATGTATCCTTATGTCAGTTCTTTATAGTTGTTCTTGTAGATTATGTTGCTTGAGTAATTCTATGTCAAGGAACCCTCGAGTTTTGTAACCTTTGTTGAGTTTTACTTATGTATATGTCATGTTATCTTATGTGATGCTTCCACATTGTTAACATTATTATTTATAAATATTTAAAAAAAAATTATCCTGTTATCTTAGTGGCTTTGGTTGGTTAGTTCTCCTGGGTTCCCTGGCGGGGCATTACAATCCACCCAAAGTAAGATTTACACCCTTGGTTAAATCTCTTGAATCTTCTTTAAGAACACTTATAGCCACAAAATTGATCACATTACCTGAATCAAGAGAATATGAACCCAAAATAAAACCTTCTCAGTGGAATGATTCACACCATTGTGAATACCCTAGAAATAAAGATCACAAAACCAATTATTGTATGAGACTAAAACATGTGGTTCAAGATATGATTGATAACAACACCATTAATATTGAAGGACCTAAAAATAATGATGACCATATAGAATTTAAAACCCCACTCCTTAATCATGAAAAAGGAGAATCCTTAAAAACATCACAACCAAACAAGAAGGGAGATAAGGCAAATTTTTTTCATGCTTATGATACCACCATAAACAACTTATAGGAATTTTACAATACCATAAATGTCATCATTATCAAGGATAAGTAAGAGAAAGAACCTTCCCATGCCATTACAAGGAGTCAAGAAAAAGTGGCATTACGGGGAACAAATAATGAAATATCAAATGGAATTCCCTCCACATCAAAATAATATAGTTTGGTAGATCAACTTCAAAAGACACCCACACAAATTTCCATACTAGAGATTTTGAAGATCTCGCCATCTCATAAAGACATCTTGGAAAGATCCCTTGTACATGAAAATATTCCTAACAACCTGGATGTGGAGAAATTACAAACCATGTTAGATCATCTTATTGCACCCCATAGCTTATCATTTTTTGAGGAAGATGATATGTCATTAAATCATCCACAAAATATCTCATTGCATATCAAAGTCCTTATTCATAAGCATAGATTCAAGAGGTTATTGATAGATGGGGGAGCTAGCTTAAATATTTGTACCTTGAATTTGGTTTTATCTCTACAATATGTTGAAAATGCATTGGATCCAAAGAGAAAGATCACAATCAAATATTTTGATGATGAAGAAAGATCTTCTAAAGTTATTTGTGTTTTTCCAATTAGAGTGGGACCAATTCAAAAGGAAATTGTGTCAATTCCTAGACTTGAAATTTTCCTACAAAATATTGTTGGGAAGGCCATGGATCCATGAAATACAATTGGTTTCCTAAACATATCATTAATGTTTGAAGTTTCCCTATCTTGGTCAAGATATAACTGTTAGAGGTGATCTTAATCCTTTCCAATATTGCAACAATGTGAAGTCGGTCACAAATTCTTTGGTTCCACATAATAGAGAAGTTTCCATAACACATATAGAAAATAAATCAACAAAAGAAGAGGCTTCTTGGTCAAAATTGATATAAAAAGGAAAGGAAGAAGAGCCTAGTTTATGTACATCACCTAAGGGAAAAGAGAAATAACTTATTTCTTCCACATCGAATAAGGGAAATGAGAAAGAGTCAATTTCTTCTACATCATAAAAAAGGAAAGTAGAAGAGGATAAAACCTCTCATTTCTTAAACATGAATACCCTAATGAAGGATTTCAAGAGGATAAACTACAACTCAATGACAAATTATTATGAGAATATTCTTTATCAGTGGAAAAATTACCTATTTCACCTAGATCTTACAAAAGACCATATTCTCTTAGCTCACTGATTATCTGTATTCTTTCAATGATTTCAGTATTTAATTTGTTTGCCTCTTGAATCATAAGAATAATCTGATTGGTAATCTCATGGTGGTGATCAGTAATTCTTTCAATCTCTGATTCTTTTTCTTTTAGCTTCTCTGTGATTTTCCTCCTATCATAAATATCCAATGTTCTCTCTGATTCACCTTTATTGAATCATTCATGACATCAATCATTTTTACCATCTGAGTCTCTTGACTGATTTGCAGCATCTTGATTTTCTCTGTCAGATGTAGATTGACCTCTTATAGACTTGTGATATCTTCTAATGATGTGTCTGATATTTTTCTTGTTGTTGATTCAGCTGAGTTGAAGTAATCTAGGATCTCCTCTTCTTGATAATCTTTTTCATTAAGCCTAGTTTCCATAATCTTTCTTTCATCAAGCAACTTTCTCATGCTCACTCTCGCCTCTTTTTACTTCTCATAGTAAATCTGAATTTGTAACTGCTCATTCTCAATAGTCTTGTCCAGTCTATACTTTTCCATTGTCTTGATCTTTTCTCTTAAGTCTTTAAGCTTTTCAAGAAAGAGACTTAGCTCTAATACCAATTGTTGGAATTACTGGAATGATGTACTAAGAGGGGAGAGGTGAATCAGTACCTCTAAAACTTTTATGTGATTATCCCATTAATCGTTGTGTCATTAGATTTGTATATTCACCAATCTATCTGCTCATCTTTCTTTATGTATGTGAAATCATACCATAAGTTCTTTACATGTGTAAACATTCAAGAAACATACATGAAAGTAAATAACACATAACACATGATATAATATCGCAAAAAACTCCTATTAGGAAGTAAAAACTGTGGTGGGGATGTCACCCACAAAACTTAACTATCTGTAGATAAGAAGGGAGCCGGTTAAGGCTTACAATTTGATCACTTCTGATGATCTACCCTGTTAGGAGTATTAGAGTGGAGACCTATTAGGATCTACTTCATTTGAAGCTTTAGCAACACCGTTAAGTGTGCACTCTATTAAGAGATTTGTCAAGAATTGTTAAGTCCACCTTCTACTAAAGGATTTCTGATGTGATGCACTTGTTAGAATGCAATTACATTATAAATGTTGATCTGATAGTATATGTAATCTTTAGTTGTTGATAACAGATCCTATAAAGCTTACAATGTATATGTAATCACCTTGAGTGATTGAATGATACCTTGTCTCTGCTCGTCGACAACCTTGTCTGTGTTCTTGAAAACTAATATGATCTATTTATGAACTTTTGCATGAATTCACTTTCTGCTACTTAGATTCTCTTTGTGGCTACAATCATTTCTTAACTCTTATTATTACAAATTATTGAACATCTATATATACTTTTTTCTTGGTCCATTCTTGATTCATGCTTTTCAAATTAACTCTAGATCCAAGGTTTACAACTTGACCTTGATCTTTAGTTAGTTATGTTTTAGATACGCTAGGATGCTTTAAAACAATTATAATATACTTTCTTGACCCTCAAGTAATGATTTAAAACAAATTAAAACTCTATAAATAGAATTACAATGTTTTATCTGATGTGGAAAGTCAGATCCACTATTTGTGGGTTATGTAACTGACTATTAGTTTTGATGCTCGGGGTGCTCTGTTAGTCTGTCAGGTTTCTTTCATTTTTTACTCTATAAGGCTTCTGCTCCATCGGTGTCCATTTTTTTTCTTTGTCAGTTTAGTTATTTTTGGATATGTCGGCGATGTTCTGAAAACTATTCCATCAGTGATGTCCTTTATGCTTTTTTGTTGGTTCAACACTTGTCAGTGTTTGTTAGTTAATTTTATACTTAGCATTTTCATGACAAGCATTGTCATCTCATCGGGTAAGGCAGTATGCTATCTGTCAGGTATGCCTATACCAATGTTCTCTGATCTATTTTTCTTTTGAAATACTAATAGCAAAACTTAATGTCATCATTTATTAGGGGTTTTAGAATAATCTAATAAGATATTAAGCCTCACCCATGCTTGAGAACTATTATAGGCCAAGATGGAGGATGAGTTGATGCTTGCCACCTTGAGAGGTGTGTGTGGCATAGTTAGTGACTTTGTCTGTTTGAGAGGTCATTGGCACCATGTATGGTCACTTGAGTGTCGGGATTCATTGAGGGATTTCTAGGATAAAAATCAAGGGTTAGATGTACATGATGACACCTTCTTATATACAACTTAGATTATCCTAAATGTGTCAGTTACCTCTGGTATTCTGTATATTTCCTTATTGTGATTTAGAGAGCTTCTAGGATCTTTCTATGCATTTATTTATGATGGTTTTATACCTTTTATGTTTTCCTTCTTTTTGTATACCATGTGAGTGGGCCTATTATTATCTCCCCAACACAGTGGGAGTGGACCTTTGGTTCCATGCGGTTAGGTGGTAATGATTCTTATTACCATTGAGATCCGATGTTCATCTTCATTCTTGGATGATCCTTGTTTCTGTTTCTCTTCTATCTTCTTATTCTTTTGGAGACTTGTTCAGTTTCATGAGTTGTATATTTGTACCATATCTATATATTGGATGACATCCTTTGGAGGATGTATTATATTGTATTGCTATGTATTATTGCATACCCTGTGACATGTGCAGCAGATGTTGATTCAGTTGTATATGTGGTCTTATTATATGAGATATATATTATTGGATTCAGTTGATGTATCCTTATGTTAGTTCTTTATAGTTGTTCTCATAGATTATTTTGCTTGAGTAATTCTGTTAGGATTGAATAATACTGAGAGGGGGGGTGAATCAATATTAGAATAGTTAATTAAATTCTTCAACCACTTGAACATTAACCATACAATTGTAGTAAAGGAAAGAACATAAACAAATAACACATAACTCATAACAACATGATTTATTTATGAGGAAACCCTGGCCAAGGGAAAACCCCAGTGGGGATGATACCCACAAGCATGTACTAAAGTATAATGTCCCTATAAGGAGACCTAACCCTATTAGAAGCTAAATATTACATAGTACATTTCCCTGTTAGAGGAATAAAAACCCTGTTAAAGGTTCACAACACCCTGTTAGGGGCCAATGAGCTTACAAATCTTACAAAGTAATTTTGTTAGAAAACATTTCTCAGTCATGAATAAAAACAAGCATCACAATTGATTGTATAGATCCTTTATAGTTCTGTCATTCTCTTCTTTTCCATTCGCATGTCTTCTTTCTCAGAAATACACTTCACTTCCACACATCAATACTCAATCTTTACACAAAAGATCTTACATATATATCCTTTAACTTTACAAAGTTGACTCTCAGTATGAATATTGCAAACAATAATAAGTCAACCTTCAATACAAAATAAATTTAATATATTAAATATCAAATGCATAGTCAGTGCTCTTGCATAGTCAATGTATAGACTATCAATAACAAAAATACAACTTCGATTTCCTAGAGTCCAAGTCATACTCCCTTATTCTTTGCTGCTGTCCAACTGCTCTGTGTCACTGTTCTCTATTGTCTATCAGTCTTCAAATCTTTATAACTTCTCATAAAATTGACCAAATCCAAATCAGTCTTAGGTGTATGTCATACATACTCCATACTATCTTCCACTAATCTTCCATGACTTAATTCATCACTCTCTATCTTCGATATCCAAAACAATACTGTACCTTTATTTTTGTACTTAGTCAATTTTGGACATACCAAAACTTATCTTCAAAAAAAATGATCTTAAACCTAGATGTGTTGCCATAAATTAAAACCAAAAAGTGAATCACATTACCCAAATTGATCACTTGCCAACAATCTCTCCCTTTGGCATTGATGGAAACACTTAACAAAAAAAATACTAAGTGTTCCAACAAAACCAAATTGTATCCACTTCTTCTCTTCATATTCTTTATTTTCTTATATTTTTGTTCTCTCTTCTCTTCTCCATTCATTTTTTCCTCTTCTCTTCTCTCCCTTTGAAAACAATGAAAAAGGTGCATACAAATAAGTATCACTTCTTTCTTACAAGTTTTAGAATGTCTTGGAAGGAATCTTCCAAAATCTTTACTTTAGTGTTCCATGTCTTAAACAAAATCTGACTTATATGAATCAATCCATTCAATGCAAAAGATGTAGTTTTAGCATTCTTCAAGTCTGTGGGTAGGCCTTTAGCCAATGAATCTGTAGTCTTTTCTAAATCTGTTAGATGTGCCTCAAGTATTGATAGCTTCAGAGTAATGAAGTTTCTTAGCAAATTAAATCTGTTTAGTACTCTCTCCTTCTCATTCTCCAATACACTGATCTTGGCCAATATCTTTGTCACTTCAGTGTCTAACTCTATAGTGGTCTATGAAGATGTTTCACAACCATCCATTAATCTGTTCAAAATTTTCCTTTCCTTGGGATTAATATCTTCAACATCTTGAATGTGTCTGATAGGATTCATGTTGTAACCAAATAACTTTCTCCCATGTGTAATGCATTTCATTGCATTTATCAAACAAGTTATCACAACTCCTAAATCCCATGAGATGGACTTGCATGCTTTTATCAACTTCTTCTCTTCATATGTTTTCTCTGCCTTCTCCTCTGCAGTCTTCAACAAATTTTCAAAGTGGCCATCAAACTCATCAAGTGTGACTTTCAAGTTCTCAATATCATCTTTGTTCTGGAATACTAAGGGTACTAGAAGTATTTTATTCATAGTATCAATAGCTCTTGAAATCACTTTAGTTTTCTTATCTCCTTTCTATACTAATTTCTCCTTTGCTTTGTTCAGTGCAGTGAATGCCAGTTTCACCAGTTCATCTTCATCCATGTTATTGACATTTACATTACTTGTTAGTAATAAATGAGAGGGGGGGGGGGTGAATTAGTGGCCTCAAAAATTTATCCTTTAAACTTTAATCTACCAATAAATACACCTCATATTATTAAGTCCCTACAAGATGCATGCCATGAAACACTTGAAATAATAAACTGTCTGTCAGTTTACCTTGTCTGTCCTTATTCTCCTTGATAATTGATAAGTAGTAAAAATTATTTACTGATACTCAGTAAATATGCAGAGTATACCAATCAATCTAGAAATGCATATGTGAAATGTAAAATAATAAAGTAATAAACCATACACACATAACACTTGGATTTTAACATGGAAACCATGTTAAAGGAAAAACCATTGGGACTGGTACCCCAATTTTTCACTCTTCTGAAGTGAGCCCTGTTAGGATCCAACCCTATTAAAAGTTACAAACACACTGTTAAGTGCAACCTTGTTAGAGGATTTTATACATATTTGTTGTCACTTAGTATCTGGCATCTATTTTCCTACCATCCTTGAATCAGCCTCCTTCTTAGACTATCAATAGGCTTTAGGAAAATCTTGCTACCATCCTTGAATCAACCTTCTTCTTAGGCTATCAATAGGCTTTATGAAATTTCAATGCTACTTTCATGAATCAACCTTTTTGGCAATCTGTTAGGATATACCTCAATTATAGAAGATTGTTAATTCCTACTCTGTTAAGAGACTTGATGCTTCAATGGTTAAACTGAAACATTATGACCTATTTCTAATGCAAATTTGAATTGCATATTTTCAGATCTATTTAACTACAATACCTCTATGATCAATGTATCAATTCAATTCCTTTGTGCTCCACACTTTCTTCTTTGTGATGTTGTGCTTCACTATTCATCAGTGTCTGTAGAATTCTTTAGCTCTCCCTTAGCTTGATTGATCAGGACTAAATGAAGTTATCCTTCATCAGTTTCTCTTCAACATCCTCTTTCTATTCACTCCCCTTCCATGTATGTGATTGCTTGTGATACGGAAATGAATTATGCTTGTCTCTTATATAGACATGATATTCCTTAATTCTTGATTCTTGATTCTTGGCATGAAAAAAAATCTAGCCAATTTGATTTACGTCTTTAACTATTGATTTATCTCATAGTTATCTTCTTTCCAACTGTATAAATCTTCTTTAAATCAATTACTTAACTATGGTCAAATAAAATAAAAAGAACAACCAGTTAAGTATATCCTTAAGCTCTGCCAGCTAGATATTTTGTCATTTTCTGAACTCTCTATTCTGTCGGTCTATTTTGTAGTTCTTCATCGGTGACAACTTCTAGTTCCATCAGTGTAAATCTAGTTAGCTTCAGGATCTCCGTCCGTAGGGAAACTCTATTCTCAGCTCGTCGGGCATCCTGTGATTTTTCTTCGTCGAGAAACACTATCTTTTGCTCATCAGTTATCACTGTGACTTTTTCTCTGCCTTTACCCATGGTGTGCACTCCGTCGGTGTTGTCAGTCACTTAGTATATACTTGACTTTTATGCATTGCTAAAAGCATAATATTTGTTCCATTGATTCTCTGAATTCTTTGGCATTATGTACATGACTGTACAGATGATATCAAGTTGACATCAATGACAATACAAACCATTGACTAATTTTAATGTCTTGCATCATCTTCAACTTAACATTATCAAACATTCAATCAGTTACATGTCATCAATATCTCCCTTTGACATTGATGGAAACATGTTATATTATCACACTATACTATTTCTAATACAATATGAAATATAATTGTTGAGATTCATCAAATTACCAAATAGTTTGTTTTGATAACTGATAAAAATGTCTGACCTCCGGTAAGCTTATATTTGATTCTTGCAGCTTTCTGTGTTTCTTGTACTAATGTGTTGTGGTATCTTCTTGTGTCAATTTCTCTCTTTTGACTGTTCTTCTTCTTTGATGTCTCTATCTCTTGTCAGCAACTCTCCCTTTGTATATGATTTCTTCATAAAAATTCTCTCTTTATGGATATGATCTCTCCCTATTTGGAGTAATCTGATAATGAATAATTTCTCTTGTGATGTGATAATATGGATACATTCTCTCCCTTTGACAACAATGCCAAACAAATATTTTACAAATATCTGATATTCATGTCAAACAATTATTTTCTTCTATCCATAATATATTCCTTGAATTTCCCTTATCCATCAGCAATACAACAATATGCTCTGGTGCTCAGTTTTGATATATACCTTTTTGCATATAGATGTAGCTTTTGAAGTTTATCTTTTTGCTTGCATAAACATGAATGATATTTTGATAATATATAGGCTAATGCAGCCTTCAATCTTTTACTGACTGGTAGACAAGGGTTTGACCCCTAGTCTCTTTCTTAGGTACTCAAATGTATCCTTGGGAAGTGGCTTGGTGAAGATATCGGCCAATTGTTCTTTAGATTGCACATACTCAAGTATCACCACTTTTTCTTGAACCTGTTCTCTTAAATAATGATACTTGATTGCAATGTGTTTAGTCTTTGCATGCATGAATGGATTCTTGGAAATGTTTATTGCACTGGTGTTATCACAATAGATAATTACTAGTTCTGATATCTTCATATGCATACCTTCCAGCAACTGTTTGATCCATGCAATATTTGAGTATTTTGTAGCAGCGGAAACATATTCTAGTTCTGCAGTAGACTGTGAGATGCATCCTTGCTTCTTGCTAATCCATGTGATAAGTCTTTCACCCATAAAAAATTCTCCTCCAGTTGTGCTCTTCTACTCATCAAGATTTCTAGCCCAATCAGCATCGGTAAACACTTTTATTTCAAACTTGCCTTCTCTTCTATGCCATAAGACAAATTCATCAGTATTCTTCAGATATCTTAGAATTCTCTTCACAGTAGTCATATGTGATTCCTTGGGGTTAGCAGAAAATCTAACAACAATTCCTACTGCATGTGCAATATCTGGTCCAGTGTGTACAAAATACATGAGTTTTCCTATCATTGATCTATACAAAGTCTGATTTACCTCTGTTGTCTTGTCTTCCTTTGTTAATTTGCATCCAGTAGCCATTGATGTTCGAACAGGTTTGGAATCTTCCATCTTGAATATTTTTAGGACCTCTTTGATGTATTTGGACTATGTAATGAAAATACCTTCACTTTGTTGAATGATCTATAGAACAAGAAAGAACTTGATCTCTCCAAACATAG
>MU224676.1:5388613-5409566 GCA_018584345.1 Thuja plicata | reverse complement strand
ACAACTACTCATAAGGTCCAAAAGATGACATGCATAAACCATAATGTCAATACTCAAAATATCATCCTGATGAGTCAAGTGTCAAAATGAAAGTCAAACTAGGACAGGTCAGGGCAGGACCTCACACATAGGAGGTGGTGTTCTTCTATTATCTACTTCATTATACCTGTAAAACTTTGCTATATGTCCTAGATTGTTGCATTTGTAACATATAGGTGGTCTTCTTTCTTGATTAACTTGTAATTTACAATACTACACAATGTGTCGAATGTTGCTAGATTTGTAGCATGTAGGTTTCATTGTAGGTTCTCTTCCATTGTCTTGTCTATAACTAGATTTTTTTCATTCTGTCTTCTTGTGCCCATATCCATTACAGTTAAAAAAATAACAAGAAAAAGTTCTAAAAGGGGCATTACCTCTGAAATCTTTCTTCATGTGTCTAAATCTGTTGTAGCCAAAGCATCTACCTCTAAAAGGTTTGATCTACTCTGTAGTTTCTTCAATAGATGGTTTCTTAGCATTAATCTTCTCATCTGATTTCTCTTCCTGATTCTTTGAACATTCAGCTTCATTGAAGCCAATACCAGTCATGTCACCTATAGGTTTCTGCTTGTCTAGTTGTTCATCAATCAAATCACTACTAGTGTGAAGTTTCTCAATATATTTCTTTGCTTTATCAAGTTCACCTTTCACAATCTAATTGTATTTCTCCAATTCTAAGTATTTGTTCTTGTAGCTGTCAACTTCATCTTTCATTTGATTCAATGCATTGTTCAAGGTTTCTTTAGCTTTCATCTTAGCATCTTCCTATACCTATATTTCTTTAGCCATATTCTTGTTCTCAAGCTTTAGAGTCTCAATCTCTTCTTTCAGTTGCTTTACCTGATCTAAATGGTCCTCATCTGAGTCTTCTTTTATCTGAACCACAGGATCTTCTCTCTGACTTCTGGAAAGTTCGAGTTGTTCTTTTATTTTCTTTATGAATTTCTCAGCTCTTCGGATGTTGAAATTTAATTAACCATTTTCTACTTTAGCATTATCAAGGTCTTCAAGTGCAGCTTCAAATTTCTCTTGTAAACTGTTCAAATCCATTCTGATCTCCCTCAAGCTGTTAGGCTTTCTCTCCAAGGGCCAAAAGCTCTGATACCAATTGTTAGGATTGAATAATACTGAGAGGGGGGGTGAATCAGTATTATAATAGTTAATTAAATTCTTCAACCACTTGAACATTAACTATACAATTGTAGTAAAGGAAAGAACATAAAAAAATAACACAAAACTCATAACACCATGATTTTTTTATGAGGAAACCCTGGCCAAGGGAAAACCCCAGTGGGGATGATGCCCATAAGCATGTACTAAAGTATAATGTCCCTATAAGGAGACCTAGCCCTGCTAGGAGCTGAATATTACATAGTATATTTCCCTGTTAGAGGAGTAAAAACCCTGTTAAAGGTTCACAACACCCTGTTAGGGGCCAATGAGCTTATAGCTCTTACAAAGTAATTCTATTACAAATGTAGAAGTTGAGAAATCCAACTTCACAGATCACCAAGAACACCTGCATTCAAATAACCTATTGCTGAAAGGAAACCAGAGAGATAGAAGCAAAGACTTGGAAAATCTTAGCGGAGTGAGAGAAAATTCTATTCCAAGGTAATGAAACAATAATTACAAAAGTTCAACCTTAAAGGTGAACAAAACCCTAAAAAGGTAAAAGCTAGGTTGCACAATATAATTAATATAAAATATTAATTATATGCACCTAAGAGACAGCTTAAATGAAAATAGAGTACATAGACAACTTAATAATTAAATCAACATGATCTAATTAATAAGTGAAGATAAATAGATACTTTAACACCCCCCCTTAAGCAAAGCTCAGGAGGTAAGCTAACTTAGCACAGCTATGAAAGCAGGAAAAGAGGGTCCCAACAACAAGGCCTGATCAGGTACCCAATACAAGGAAATCTCTATGAACTGGAGATAAAAGAGAAAACCCAGTGGGAAAAATTCCTCTCCAAAAAGAGATAAAACAAACATGCTGAAAAAAACATGAAAGAAGGAAGGCCTCAACAAGACCCCCCAAGGACAACTTCCATCACCCCAAGCATAGAATGCAACTAAAGATAGCGTGGAGATGCAAAAGGTTTGGTGAAGATGTCAGCAACCTACGCGTCAATGGGAATGTACTCCAAAGTGAGAAAACCATCTTGAATCTGTTGACAGATGAAATGCATATGAAGCTCAATGTGTTTAGTGCACTGATTCTCCACCGGGTTGCGGGAAATGTGAATAGCACTCTGATTATCACACCACAGAACAATGGGACGACCAGGAGGAAAGCCAAACTCAGTCATCAATTATCGAAGCCATAGAATCTCCTAACTAGGATGCATTGCCACTCTGTACTCAGCCTTTATAGATGAAAGTGTGTGAGCATTCTACTTCTTGCATGACCATGTGATAGGACAAGAGCCAAGACAAAAAAAAAATCCATAAGTAGACTTTCGATCATCAACATCACCAGCCCAATCTAAGTTAATGAAGCCAATAATGTGAGGAGCCCCTGATGTGTAATGAATGCCATACATAAGTGTGCCCTGAATGTATCTCAAAATATGCTTGGTAGCTTTCCAATGACTCTCATGAGGCTCATGTGAGAACTGAGAGACTAGACCAACTACAAAGGAGAGATCAGGATGAGTGTGTGTCAGGTATAACAAACTACCAACCAACTACTGATATAATGTAGGATCCACTGAAGGCAAAGTACAAGAGGTAGAAAAAGTAACACCTAACTGAAAATGTGTGGGAGAAGGCTTGCAATCAAGCATATCAAAGTGCCAAAGCATGTCAAGAGCATACTTCTACTGGTAAACAAAGATCCTAGTAGGGGACTGAACAATCTGCAGATCTAGAAAGAGGTGTAATGGACCAAGGTTAGTCATCTCAAACTGCTCCATCAATGTGCATTGAACATCCTGAATCATAGAAGATGAGCTTCCTGTGATGAGAAGATCATCAACATATAGCACAAGGATCAAAACCTCATCCTCAAGACACTAAATGTAGACTATAGGATCAAAATGACAGTGTGTGAATCCTGTAGGAGGCATAAAGGAGTCCATCTTCTCATACCAAACCTGAGGGGCCTATTTGAGACCATACAAAGAATGCCAAAGTCTGCAAACCAAGGAGGAATCCTGCACAAATCTCTGAGGCTACTCCATGTAAATATCCTTAGTAAGATCACCGTACAAGAATGTACTCTTCACATCCATCTGAAAAATGGGCCATCCCTGAGAAGCTGCAAGGGATAAGACAAGGTGAATAGAGTTCATCTTGGTGACAAGGGCAAATGTCTTAGTGTAATCAATACCCTCAACCTATGAAAAACCCTCACAACAAGATGTTCCTTATACTTATCAATAGAACCATCAGCAACAAACTTAGTACAATACAACCATTTGCATCAAACTAACTTTCTTCCCTTAGGAAGAGAACAAAGATCCCAAGTGTGATTCTTCATCAAAGAAGAATACTCCTCCTCCATAGCACTGTCCAACTCAGTATGTCCTATCACTACTACAAATGTCTGAGGATCACCACAAATAGCATGACCCTGAAGACTAGAACCCGCAATATGAGACCAGGTGTGACGGGAAGTGGAAGGGTCACCAACCAGAGATCCTATAGCATCAACTATAACACAAGCCCATCGAAGCATTGGTGGAGGATCCTATGGTGGAGGTAAACGGGGATCACCAAGATCATCATCCTCATCATCCTGAAAAGAAACTGGAAGAGATGAGGGAGTAGTGGTAAGTGAAGTAGACTCTGGAAGTGGGGTATCTACTGCAGGAAGGCGCTCATCAACATGAACATCCTGTCAAAATAGGACCTCTCTAGAATTAGGGTCAAACAACCTATATGTCTTAAAATCCTTGTAGTAGCCAACAAAAATTAGGTGTCAGCTCTTCTGCTCCATTTCTCTCCTCTGAGTGTCAGGCACAAATGCCCATGCTTCACTACCAAAAACTCAAAATGAAGATACATCAGGCTTGACATGATACCAAGCCTCCTCAGGAGTCATATGTCGAACTGCCTTATGAGGCATCCGATTCTGAATATAGTTGGCACAATTGACTGCCTCTGCCCAAAAATAAAAATCCATGGACCTGGACTATATCATACAATTAGCCATCTCCCAAAGTGTTATGTTCTTTCTCTCTGCCACACCATTCTACTGAGGGATGTAGGGCACTGAAAAATGATGTTGAAGACCATGTTTAGAGAAAAAATCCCTGAAAGCTTGGTTCACATACTCCCCCCATTATCTGTGCATATCCGGCGAATAGAAAGACCAGATTGCTTCTCCACAAATGTCTTAAAGACTCAAAATGAATGAAAGACATCATACTTGTACTTTAAAAAGTATACCCATGTGTGCCTGGAGAAGTCATCAATGAAAGTAAGCACATATCTGGCACCAAAAAAATGAGTAGGAAATGACATGAGGTCACTATGAATCAACTCCAATGGTGCCAAAGCATGAGTAGCTCATCCATGAGGAAAAGGATCCCTATGTTGTTTGCCAAGAACACAACCCTGACAAACCCCATCAGTGCAAGTAATCTATGGAAGCCTAAGAACAAGTGCCTGTGTGCTCATCTGCTGAAGATATCTATAATTGACATGGCCCAAATGCTCATGCTAAAGTTTTCTCACTGAATCTACATGTGCTATAAGAAAGAAACCTGTGCCAGTAGATGACTCAAATCCATCAAATCTATATAGGCAGGATGCAGTGTCAACACTCCCAGTACCCACAATCATATCAAAATCATGTAAGTCTTGAATAATCATGTCATGTGGTGAGAACTCAACTATCTTACCAAAGCCAGAGTGGAAAATATGATAGATAGACAATAGGTTCATCAAAATGTCAAGGACAAAAAGAACATCCTGAAGAGAGTCCCCAGCTAATGCAACAGAACCAGAACCCAAAACTAAAAGATGAGATGAGTTCCCAACAAAAATATGTGAAGTAGCATAGGGGGCAAGTGAGGTGACCAACTGCTAAGTGTGAGTCATGTGGTGAGAGGGACCGGAATTAAGAATCCAGGTGGGCCCAGAATTCGTTGCTTGTGCAGTAAGAGCATGACCTTTCCCTGTAGGGGAGGATGTGGACTGAGGAGCTGAAATGTGATGCTCATGAATGGCTTCCTCTAAAGCCTCCAAATGTTTCCAGCACCTAGAAACATGATGTCCATCCTTTCCACAAAAGCTACAGGTCTCAACTGATTTCTTCTTAGTCTTGGAGGTAGACTTAGTAGACTTCGAAAAAGATTTACCCTTGGAAGGGTTAGCTGGAGGTTTGGAATCAGTTTTTTATGTAGGTTTGGAGGAATACTCATTGCCTACTAAATATTTCTTTGGTTTGGATTTCTATTTTGGTTTCCCCTGTGAAGACTGAGCAACCAATGCTTGGCTGGAAGAGTCAGAAGCATCCATCTGTTGGATCTTTGCCTATTCCCATGTCAACCGATCATAGAATGTCTTGAATGAAGGCATAGTGTGTCTAGTACCCAAAGCATCCATGGTGGAGTAGAAAGTAGAAGAAAATATCTGATACTATCCTCTCAACTTTTAGAGTATCAGGAAGATACACTCATCATCTATCTTGTTTCTCCCACATCCTTGCAAAATTGAGCGCATAGATTTGAACTTCATCAAGAAGTCCTCCATAGTGGGAAAGTTGGTAGGAGTCAAAGTGGTCAGCTTTGCATCAAGCTGTAGTGCCTGAAACTCATTCACTGTGCCAAAAAAATCTGAAAACTTTCCCTAGGAGTTGTCAAACCATCCAAGTGAAAAGGAGACTGTCGGAGATGTTCAGTGCAATCAAGCCCATGACTTCATCCATTTTGTTCCTGTGTTGAAGAACCTCAAAAGGATGCTACAAGACAGGTTGGTTTTCATCTAGACATGACCATAAGCCACGTGACATGAGTAGCCTGGTCATGTGTGCTTTCCAGGTGTGATAATTGTGTGGTGTCAGCCGGGCCACAGAGGGGTCCGACATTGAGAAAAGAAGAAGATGGAAGTAGAAGGGTCATTTTTGAATTTAAATGGTAGAAATAAAAAGCACCCCCCCACAATGTATAATTCTATCCCCCATACAATAAAGAAACAATTACTGAAAGCACAAAAAATGAGAAGAAAACCTGGACGCCAGATGCAGAGATGGAGGAAACAAAACCCTCTACTTCAATACCAAAAATGAGAGATTAAATGGCTAAATTAGCAATCAAGACTAGCACCATTGTGTCTGGCTCAGAAACACCTTTCTGATGATATTTTGTTTTCTAAAAATAGACACCGTATGCACAAGTTACAACTAAAAAACCAACTGCTCCTCCGAAAATGAGCTCACTGAAAAAAACCAGTCATGGGAAAAAATTTGATGGTCAAATGACTGTCACAAACACTGGGAAAATAATTGACGGTCGTCTGCCCGTCGTGGGCCTATCTTGCCAAAAAAAAATTTTGTCACCGGAAAAGGTCAAAAAATCGCCGAAATTTTTGAAAAAAGGGGCCAGAAAAAAATTCCGAAAGGGTGATGTCAGTAATGATGTCACCACTAAGTGCCAGTGGTGAGCGGTGGTGATAGGTGGTAGGCCACTGGTGGAGGTGGAGGTTGGGAAACTCTTGGGTGGTTCCCAGGTGGCAGCGCCGGTGGGGCCAGCTCCGGTGGCCAGTGGGCGACGCGCCGGTTGGGGCCGGGGTGTCGCAGGGGTAGTGTGCTTTGGTTGCACTCTAGTTGCACTGTGTAGGGCTTAAAAACCCTTAAAAAAATATTTTTTTTTTATTTTTTAAAAATTTTTTGTCTCATTTTTCGTGCTATATGGCCTAGGAGGGAGAAAATTTTCCTCTGGGGTCACTGTGACCAAAACCAACAAAATTTATATGATTTTTGACTCTCCTGGGCCTTCTGAGTGTAATGGTGTAGTCTATTTTGGCTCAAAGTGCTCCAGGAAATAGCGCCTCCTCCAAAATAAAGGAAAATACCTAGAGAAGCTATGGCTTTCGGCTGTGACTCACTGCTTCAAAAACCCTCATACCAGGTAGTAGTAGGGAAGCTATGATACCATGTAGAAGTTAAGAAATACAACTTCATAGATTGCCAAGAACACCTGCATGCAAATAACCTGTTGCTGAAAGGAAACTAGAGAGATAGAAGCAAAGACTTGGAAAATCTCAGTGGAGTGAGAGAAAATTCTATTCCAAGGTAATGAAATAATAATTACAAAAGTTCAACCTTAAAGGTGAATGAAACCCTAAAAAGGTAAAAGCTAGGTTGCGCAATATAATTAATATAAAATATTAATTATATGCACCTAAGAGACAGCTTAAGTGAAAATAGAGTACATAGACAACTTAATAATTAAATCAACATGATCTAATTAATAAGTGAAGATAAATAGATACTCTAACAACAAAAATGTTCTTAGTCATGAACAAAAACAAGCATCACAAATGCTTTGATAGATCCTTTATAGTTCTACCATTCTCTGCTCTGATATTCACATGTCTGCTCTCTTAGATATACACTTCACTTCCACACATCAATACTCAATCTTTACATAGAAGATCTTACATTTATATATATCCTTTAACTTTACAAAGTCGGATCTTAGTATGAATATTACAAACAGTACTAAGTCAACCTTCAATACAAAATAAATTTAATATAGTAAATATCAAATGCATTGTCAACGCTCTTGCATAGTCAATGTATAGACTCTCAATAACAAAAATACAAGTTTGATTTCCTAGAGTCCAAGTCATACTCCCTTATTCTACGCTTTTGTCCAACTTCTCTATGTCATTGTTCTCTGTTGTCTATCAATCTTCAAATCTTTATAAGTTATCATAAACTTAACCAAATCCAAATCGATCTTGGGTTTATGTCAGACATACTTCGTACTGTCTTCCACTAAGTTTGCATGCCTTAATTCATCAATCTTTGTCTTTGATATCCAAAACAATATTGTACCTCTGTTTCTATACTTAGTCAATTTTGGACATACCAAAACTTATCTTGAAAATAATCGATCTTAAACCTAGATGTGTTGCCATAAATGACAACCAAAAAGTGAATCAAATTACCCAAATTGATCACTTGCCAACAAATTCTATGTCAAGGAACCCTCGAGTTTTGTAACCTTTGTTGAGTTTTACTTATGTATATGTCATGTTATCTCATGTGATGCTTCCGCATTGTTAACATTATTATTTATAAATATTTTAAAAAAATTATCATGTTGTCTTAGTGGCTTTGGTTGGTTAGTTCTCCTGGGTTCCCTAGCGGGGCATTACACTTAGTATCAAAGCACATGTTTCTACACTGGGAGCTTTGGGAAAATTGTGTGCCCATTATTTGGTTAGTAGTGCATGTTAGTACTCATCTCCTTGTATCTTTAGAGCAATTTTTTAGGATCTCTTATTCTTGTGTGTGGTTCTTCCCACTTGATTTCGGAGTGATGTTTATTCTTGGTTGCTATAGGTGGATACCTACTGAGGCTTGAATTATGCTAGGATATGTGATTGAAAATTTAGGGTCTCTAGTCTTACAGATTCTCATGAAGTTTGTAATCATCTATAGGAGTGTTTTGATAGTGAGCAGATAGCTTACTTCTTTCTGTCTTGTGTGGTTGGTATGTATGAAGACTTGGTGATGGTCATTTGACTGCCTCGTCTATTATAGCATGATAGTTGATGTATTTTGTATGTGATATGCTGTGGTGATTAAGTTCTAGTTTGAAGAACTCCTTGTTTCATGATTTCCTTTGTTAGAGTAGTCATATTATAGCTAATAATTAATTTATTTAATTATTAATCTATTATACTCTGCGGCACTAGAAACCAAATTTTTTTTCCTTGGAGCCAAGTTGTCCAAAATGGACAAGTTTTATATGTATTCTAGGGTTTTTGGGCACTTTGAGTGCAACGGTAATGTCCGTTTGAGCCCAAAATGACCAGAAATAAAGGTCTCCCCTAAATCCACATAAAAAGCTTTGAGAAAGCCAGAAAAACCTCCAGCTTCTGAAAAATAGAGTACGACTAACTTAATAATTAATATCAACATGATATAATTAATAAGTGAGGAAAACTATATACTCTAACACCCCCCCTTAAGTGTAACTCATGAGAAATCCAAGATCTGTCAAATGGATTCTCTTACAGGTTCATAGTCACAAGCATTTCTTGCCAAGTCATCTCAGGATACACAGAAGCCGAAACCAAAGCAGATATCTGATTCCTCTTCTCAGAACTCTACTGGCCCACCATCTTCTTTTAAGAAGGAGAAATAGAAGACTCAGAACCCTACATGTTCCTATTTTCGAAAGAGGCCTCATGATGAGTCACAGTGTTTTCAGAAGTGATTTGATGGCTATGAGAAATAGATTACAGATTTGCAAGCTCTCCTTCAGAAGAGCACTATTTCCCCTCCATCCTCTTCCACCTCACAGGGGTCTGCTTTTCAGTCTTCTACCTCATCTTCGACATCTGGACAGGATTTTGGATAGGTTCATGCATTACGGGCTTCTGTTGCATCCCCTTCCCAGGTCCCTTAGATACGAGATTCAGGTGCCTCTCACCATCTAGCATCTTCTCTAGAGATCTTCTCTTCTATTGAGGCTTCTCCTATTCCCCACATTCTCATGAGGAATAACACTGTTATGCCAGTTTGTAGGAAAGGTTCTGTACGCATTCAGGATGGCACATTCAATGATGTATTATATGTTCCATCTCTATCTGCAAACCTTCTCTTGATTTACCAGATTACACATAGTGGATCAGGGAAGATAGTTGAGTTCACTCCAGATTCAGTCTTCATTCAGGATAGTGTGATAGGTGGCATTGTTGCTATAGGGACAATTGATCTTTCCACCCGTCTCTACACCTTTTCTCACTTTGGTCCACCATATCCATCATCAGAGCACAACTCTCCTCTTCTACAAGAGCATAATGTGGTACAGTCAGGTCACTTGAACCTTTGTGTTGTTCCTGAGACCACTATTGTGACTTCCACACCACATGTTGTTGAGGTTTTTTCTCTTCAGCAGGACTCTTCTTTAGCACTGCCAGACCCTCCAGCTCCATTCATTGAGCCACCAAGTGCAGTTGTTGAGGATTCTATAGAGAACACTCATCTCCTCTCTCATGATAGTGTCAGCACACCTGTCATACCACTTGCATTGGGGATTCCATTTTAGGATCCTCGTGTCTACTCCTTTGAGCATTAGCTTGGCCTTGCAGTGACACCTCATCTTTCTAGATTACCTCTTCAGTACTCACTATATTTCACTCCTTTGCATTGGATTCACAGTGGCTTATTCATTGATCCAGGGGTTCTTTCATTCTAGGGGGGATTTGGAGCCTTGACCCTCTCTCATGGGGGGGTTGGAAGCACGCATTGTACTCATGGATTTGAGAGAGTCTCTTGAAGTCATTCTTTGTCTGTTGCTTGTTTTTTTATCTCGTTTTGGAGAGGAGTTTTTCCCACTGGGTTTTCTCCTTTGTCTCTGGTTTAAAAAGATTTTCTTGTACTTGGGTACCTGATCAGGCCTAGTTGCTGGGACCCATAGTTCCTTTCATGCATTTTGTTTACATGCATCCTTTAGTCCTTAGCTGTTTAGCTTTTCCCTAAGTTACACTTAAGGGGGGTGTTAGAGTAGTCATATTATAGCTAATAATTAATTTATTTAATTATTAGTCTATTATACTCTATGCTTAAGTTAAACTTAGGCATCTTATTATTCTTTAGGGTTTTGTGATTCCTTTTATAAGGATTCACCTCTTTGTTTTAAAAAAAAGAGTTTTCACATCTCATTGTAACATCTTGAAACATATTGTTAATATATTGTTTTCTTGTGCATATGATGTCTCCTCTGGCTTTTTGGCCTCCATAGTTTTTCCTGTCTTCTGTACTTTGCTTCTTCCATGTGACAGGGTTATGCATGCAGGTGTTCTTGGGAGAATAGGTTTTTTACCTATTCTAACATCCTTCCCTTGAATGATATGTGGTTCTTGAGTGACCCATTTCTTAGCCTCTTGAGTGTGATGTTATTGATCGTGTATGATTAGACTTGCATGTTGTATTGAATTGACTTTGTTTGAATTATATGAACTGTATTGTGTGAGTGTTGTAATCAGCTCCAATGGAATATGATTGATTATGAAAATTGGAAAGTGAATTCTTGTTTGTTCAATACATTATGCATTGTTTAGGAATATATATCATTCTTTAGGAGTGCATTAATAGATTTAGAGTTGTACCTCATTATTATAGATTGATTGGGTAAAGGACCTAAGTCCCCAAGTAAAATTATGCATTGCATCCTTAGTAGAACCCTTGTAACTTTTAACCTATTTGTAGCATTTCTCCAAGGGTTGATTAAATGTTAATGGTAGTAACATAGTCGAATTCATAATTGCATGAAGTTGCATAGAGATGATGTAGAAATATAACAATTGTCTTTCTTGAGTGATTGTGTGTATACTCTAACGCATATAGAGTGAGGTAACTTGGATGTTGTGAAGTGACTACTCCCTTGAGTTTGGCTACTCCTAGTCACCTTGTTATGTGAAATGTTCTTTTATTGATGATTTATTTTGGTTGATTGATATCTTGTTGTGATTTGTATGGGTCAACATTAATTTCTTTTGAGTTTTCTTATGACTAGATTAGTCACCCAAATCTCTTTTCGTTGTCTAGTTGTGGAATTAGTCACATTTGGTTGATTGTTGAAGTGGTATATACCCTTTTTGGTTGATTTAATGTCAAACTTTGGAAGTATTTCCACAAGGATTTCTTTTGGATTTTAAGGTGGCTATTCTAAATGTTTGTTGATGTTGACCATGTTTTGTTATAAGTATTGCTTCTATCATGTTCATTGTGGACCCTTGATAGTATATATAAGGGAGGACATCATAGAGATTGCACTATAATTTTATGTGGGAACAAAATGCATTATGTAATTTATATGTTTGCATGAGTGTTGCATTAGGTAAGGTTGCATGGACTGTTCAAATTTATATTCAAAATGAACATGGATATGTCATCTATATTGAGCTTTAGTATGTATGTATTTTATGATTTTTTTGAAAGCGTTAAAGATATATATTTATTTAGAAAATGTTAGATGATGAACAAATGATCAAGGTGATTTTTCGTTTATGCCTAAAATTGAGCTATATTACTCTTCGTGATTCGTTATGCATATCTTAAAAGTTAGTTAAGATGACTTACATCTGTTCTTCTTGAATATTTATATGAGTGATTGCTGTGAGTGGTATATTATTTTGGTGATTATGAGTTAGGTGTAACTTCTTGTTTGATCCTAATTAATAGGGGGTGTAGCACTATAGTATGAATCCTTTTGATTCTTTACTTGATTAGTTATTGACTTTTAGGAGTAAGCCTAGCTCTAGGGGAGGAGGATGTAATACCTACCCCTTAGTTTGCTTGTCTGTGTTAGTTTTTGAAC
The DNA here is from genome assembly GCA_018584345.1 of Thuja plicata. Taxonomy (NCBI): domain Eukaryota; kingdom Viridiplantae; phylum Streptophyta; class Pinopsida; order Cupressales; family Cupressaceae; genus Thuja; species Thuja plicata. Next base: position 5,397,009 of record MU224676.1, on the reverse strand, counting down.
TCTTTAGGCCTTAGTATGTATGAGTTAGTGATTCCAGGTGATATTAAGGATATTTATGTATCACTTTTTATTATGCTATTCATCCATTGTTAGTTGTATTATATCATCTATTTGCATATGATTTGTGGTTATTTCATGTTAGTTATGTTTATATTATGAAATCATTTTGATTAAGGTTTTCTAACAATACTGACCCAATATTAATAGGCACATGGATCATTGTGATGTTTTGCATTACTGCTTTCTATGATTGGTATGGTATGAGACAGAGTCATAGTTACTTACTTCGGAAAGATCCACATAATAAACTAGTCTCAACCATTATTTACTATATTGCATGGATATATGCTCGTCTTTGTGATGACAAGTTTGCAGGTACCAGGCTACGTCTTTCCTAAATTGGCAGGAGTGAGTGTGCCCTATCGTAGTATCTCAATGGTAAGAGAGGGGAGATAACATTCAGGTCCAAATCCATACCCTAAACCCTTATTTTGTCCTAGAATTGGACAATAATCTTATTGACTACCCTAGTGTTTGAATCCGTCAAGTGACATGGATTCATGAGCCTGTTTGTGTGTGCTTGGGTGTCTATTTCAGTTGATTCTCTATTTTAGTTGTTTATCTGTTTGGATGGGTTTTGGGTGATTTTATGATGCTTTTGGTGTGATTTAATTAATGAATAATTATGGTAAATATTGATGTTAATTATTGCACCTTTAATAAGGTTAAAACATTGATATATGAAATATATGGCTATTTAATAATTAAATATTAATTAAATGCCTATATTTAATTATTAAGTCTTAATTTAAATAATTGAGATTTAATAAATATTAAATTGAATTAATTGTAATTAATTGTGCAAAGTTGATTTATTGAATATTGCTTTAGTTGCATGATTAATTGATTTATTTAATTGAAATATTCTCACATGCATTTTCAATTTAACACTTTGCTTTCATATTCTAAAGTTGAGTTATGCATGCTTTAAGTGAAAATTGAAAATAAAGAATTTATTTTAATTATTAATTAGACAATTTATATTCTCTCTAGGGTTTTCACTTTTTGAAAACCTAATTGCTTGGTTTTCTATATCCTTGGATTAAAAGTCATTTTGGAGGTTGTTCAATCAGGGGAGAAAGGAAAATCAGGCGATGAAGGATTTGTGAAAGCTTAAGAGTATTTTGGAGCATTTTTAGAATTCTTCTTTTCTTGGAATTGTAGATTTTGGTCCTCTCATCAGTTATTGAGGTAGGATCTTGTTCATGTTAATTCTAGCTTTCGGAACCCCGTCTTCCATGCATCCGAAAAGCTAGGATCTTTTGTGTAATCTTTCTTGTTTGATTATTGTGTGGTTTATTGATGTAAAATTGAAGAAACATGTTCTTGGTTCAATTTTGTGGTTTCTTTCAAGTTTGCATGTCATATTTGTGCTTGTGGGAAAAAAGGTTTCATTTTATGGTGTTAGATGCAAAATGGGCATTAGGGTTTTCATGCGTAAATAAATTTGTTCAAAATTGCCTTTAGTGTTTCAATTTTGGGAAAATGTCCTTTTTGAGAGGAAATTGATGATTATTTCCAAGAAAGGGTTTAAACCCTTAGATCTATGAATATCTTACCTTGAAAGTGGAAAATTCACCTTTGTCATGTTTTTGCCAAAACTGGGTCCAGATTTGCATGAAACAAAACAATTGAGTTAAAATTTGCATGCTTAGTGAAAACCTTTCTTGAAAATAAATTAATATTATATTAAGAATTCTTTTCTTGTTTGCATCAATTTGCATGCAAAGATTTCATTTGAAAAATATTATTAAATTTAGAATGTTTTTCTTGTTTATGTCAATTTGTATGCTTAGAGAAAACTCTTCCTGAAAAAGAAATTAAATATTAAATTTAGAATGTTTTTCTTGTTTGTGTCAATTTGCATGCAATAGAATTCTATTTTCAAAAAAATAAAAATTATTATTATTATTATTATTATTATTATTATTATTTTTAAATATTTCACATGGAGTGGTATTCTATTTTTAGAAACTTTATTTTCAAAAAAAAAATAATAATAAAAAATAAAAAATAAAATAGAAAACTTTTACTTGTAATTATAGTTAAATTTTTAGTAATTAATAAATAGACTAATTTATATGATGTGAATGTTATAAATTAATCTATAGAGGCTTTATGTTCATTTTCTATGGAAAATTGAATTATATTGTAGTTAATAATTTTATTGGATAAACTAATTTGCATAGTGTTACTATAAATGAGTTTATCACTGAATTTTATTGTCTTTCTGGATTCCTACTCATTATGCAATGATTTGTCTTCTGAGTTACTGATTGAAAAGATTAGGTGTTTCTTTCCCTTTCGCGATACTACTATGTGTCGATTGTCTGTTGGGTTTAGATGGCTATCAGGATGTAAAACCAGAGGTTTTGGGGTTTATGTTTCTATGATGTCTATGTGCTTCAATTCATGTGTGTGTTGTCATCATTTTTGGGTCTCGATCTTTTTACCCAACCCGAGTTGTCTCAACTAGTCCTATGTGATCATGTGATAGTACTTTATGTGGTATTGGTTAATTGAGAACCAATAGTTCTTGTATGGGCAAGAACCAGTTTTGAGAGTTATGTTCTTCTCTTTAATATTGTTATGATTCTCTAAGGGTGTATCCTTGTATGAGCGAGAATCAGTGATGAGGTTTATGATATACCTTTATGATGTTCTTTTGTAAACCTAGGGTAGGTTACCTAGTTGTATAGTAGGAGGTGGCTTGCAATAAATTATCGGAGCTCACAAGTGGTTGCTAGGATCGTTTATTGTAAGTAATTGTAACAAGTGACAACATAATAATTTATTAGGGGTTTTAGAATAATCTATTAAGATATTAAGCCTCAACCATGCTTGAGCACTATTATAGGCCAAGATGAAGGATGAGTTGATGTTTGCCACCTTGAGGGGTGTGTGTGGCATAGTTAGTGACTTTGTCTATTTGATAGGTCATTGGCATCGTGCATGGTCACTTGAGTGTCGGGATTCATTGAGGGATTTCTAGGACAAAACTCAAGGGTTAGATGTACATGATGACACCTTCCTATATACAACTTAGGTTATCCTACGTGTGTCGGTTACCTTTGGTATTTTGTATATTTTCTTATTGTGATTCAGAGAGCTTCTAGGATCTTTCTATGCATTTCTTTATGATGGTTGTATACCTTTGATGTTTTCCTTCTTGTTGTATACCCTGTGAGTGGGCCTATTATTATCTCCTCAGCACGGTGGGAGTGGACCTTTGGTTCCACACAATAGAGTGGTAGTGATTCTTATTACCATTGAGATCTAACATTCAGCTTCATTCTTGGATGATCCTTGTTGCAGTTTCTCTTCTATCTTCTTATTCTTTTGGAGACTTGTTCACTTTCATGAGTTGTATATTTGTACCATATGTGTATATTGAATGACATCCTTTGGAGGATGTATTGTATTGTATTGATATGTATTATTTCTTACCTTGCGACATGTGCAGCGGATGTTGATTCAGTTGTATATATGGTCTTATTATGTGAGATATATATTATTAGATTCAGTTGATGTATCCTTATGTCAGTTTTTTATAGTTGTTCTCGTAGATTATTTTTCTTGAGTAATTCTACATCAAGGAACCCTCAGGTTTTGTAACCTTTGTTGAGTTGTACTTATGTATATGTCATGTTATCTCATGTGATGCTTCCGCATTGTTAACATTATTATTTATAAATATTTTTAAAAAAATTATCCTGTTATCTTAGTGGCTTTGGTTGGTTAGTTCTCCTGCGTTCCCTGGCGGGGCATTATAATCCTCCCAAAATAAGCTTTACACCCTTGGTTAAATCTCTTGAATCTACTTTAAGAACACTTATAGCCACAAAATTGATCACATTACCAGAATCAAGAGAATATGAACCCAAAATAAAACCTTCTCGGTGGAATGATTCACACCATTGTGAATACCCTAGAAATAAAGATCATAAAACCAATTATTGTATGAGACTAAAACATGTGGTTCAAGATATGATTGATAACAACACCATTAATATTTAAGGACCTAAGAATAATGATGACCACATATCATTTAAAACCCCACTCCTTAATCATGTAAAAGGAGAATCATTAAAAACATCACAACCAAACAAGAAGGGAGATAAGGTAAATTTTTTTCATGCTTATGATACCACCATAAACAACTTATAGGAATTTTACAATACCATAGATGTCATCATTATCAAGGATAATTAAGAGAAAGAACCTTCCCATGTCATTACAAGGAGTCAAGAAAAAGTGGCATTGCGGGGAGCAAATAATGAAATATCAAATGAAATTCCCTCCACATCAAAATAATATAGTTGTGTAGATCAACTTCAAAAGACACCCACACAAATTTCCATACTATAGCCTTTGAAGATCTCACCATCTCATAAAGACATCTTGGAAAGATCCCTTGTACATGAAACTATTCCTAACACCCTGGATGTGGAGCAATTACAAACCATTTTAGGTCATCTTATTGTACCCCATAGCTTATCATTTTTTGAGGAAGATGATATGTCATTAAATCAACCACAAAATATCTCATTGCATATCAAAGTCCTTATTCATAAGCATAGAGTCAAGAGAGTGTTGATAGATGGGGGAGCTAGCTTAAATATTTGTACCTTGAATTTGGTTTTATCTCTACGATATGCTGAAAATGCATTGGATCCAAAGAGAAAGATCACAATCAAATATTCTGATGATGAAGAAATATCTTCTAAAGTTATTTGTGTTTTTCCAATTAGAGTGGGACCAATTCAAAAGGAAATGGTGTGTCAATTCCTAGACTTGAAATTTTCCTACAACATATTGTTGGGAAGGCCATGGATCCATGAAATACAATTGGTTTCCTAAATATATCATCAATTTTTGAAGTTTCCCTATCTTGGTCAATATATAACTATTAGAGGTGATCTTAATCCCTTCCAATATTGAATTCGGTCACAAATTCTTTGGTTCCACATAATAGAGAAGTTTCCATAACACATATAGAAAATAAATCAACAAAAGAAGAGGCTTCTAGGCCAAACATGATATAAAAAGGAAAGGAGGAAGAGCCTAGTTTATCTACATCACCTAAGGGAAAAGAGAAATAACTTATTTCTTCCACATCAAATAAGGGAAATGAGAAAGATTCAATTTCTTCTACATAATAAAAAATGAAAGTAGAAGAGGATAAAACTTCTCATTTCCTGAACATGAATACCCTGATGAAGGATTTCAAGAGGATAAACTACAACTCAATTACAAATGATTATGAGAATATTCTCTATCAGTGGCAAAATTACCTATTTCACCTAGATCTTACAAAAGGCCATCTACCTCACAAATAACAAAATTACAACCTCCTCAAATGAAATAATGACATTCTAAAGTGGTTGTATAAAGATGAAGAGAAATATAATGAAATAATCCAAAATATAAGTATTACCACATATCAATATGGGAAAAGATTTCAAATCATGTAGAAAATGGGTTGTGAAGGATCAGGAGCTATTGGGAAAAGAAAGAAAGAAAGGAATCACATAACCAATTTTACCTACTTTTATAACAACTCAACATAAAACAAGAGTAGGATATACCAAAGAAGAAGGTAGACAAAATCTCTATGAAAATATTCATCAATTACAAGCATATAGTAAAGAAGATTCCACAAAATGGGAATATGAATCTTATGGATAAAAAGAAGAACCTTGTGTAGATAAGTATGTTGATATTATTCATGCTTATACACATACAACATCTCAAAGGAAAAGTTCACAAGATAGAAGGGTAGAATATAAAATACAACCATATATACCTTCATTCTTAGAGGGTAAAAGTTTAGGGTATATACTACAATAAAATGGATCACAATACATTGAAGAATACTTTAGCAAAGAAAAATAAGATCCAAGCTCTATAGATAATCTCGAGGAAGCTCTTGTCATAGAATTTGATGATACAATATATGACCTAGATCATAACACCATCATGAACCTGTTGGAGATTTGATTAGAACAGTTGATTGATTGTATGTTTGTCATTGATGACAACATATAATACACAGTAGTACTTCTATGTGTACTTATCAATATGATGACATGAAGACCAGCATGGATAGATACATGTTATTGACATGTTTACTATGCTATGTTCATACACGCAGACCTAGATATGAAGTTTTAGTAAAGATATGTAATTCTGTTATTGACGTTTAGAGTTCTGGAAGAATAATGGTTTAAGGCCGACGTATGTAACATGTTGATCGAGTTGCGCCTATATTCAGGATATGTGTGTGTATATTCATGATGAGTTATGAGTTGTTGATATTAATGTAAATGCGCCAAACATATTTCAAGAATATTGCAAAGTTATGATTAATTTGGTGAAGCTGACTTAGTGAAGCAACGCGTCTATTCAGTTAGTACTTGCACGGTTGTAATTATGCTTGTGCGCTTAGTAGAGCCAACAAGGATGTTAAGAAGAGTATTACTACAGGTCCCATGATCTCATACTTGGTGTATGTACTTATAGAAGGTCATTTGTGATAAGAAGAGTTGTGAAAGCCATAGATTGACAAGCAGAGTAGAGTGTTGATGCAGCAGAGCTATATTTATCATATGTTGATAATATAGATGTTTATGTTGAAGCATTCAGAATATAGACTAGATTGTTATATTTCTTTACAAGAGGTTAAAGCATCGGCACATAAAAGGAACTGATCAAACAAGCAGTGTCACAAACAATAGTTCATCTTGTTGATATAGTGTGTATCAAATAACCAGAAGGTTGTAGCCTTCACCACTTGGACAATGAGTCCTCCACCCCTAACAGGGTTATTGTAAAAGACTCCTAACAGGGTCCAACCCTTAACCAGGTCAACTATACAACTGCATTGTATTGAACAACTCCTAACAGGGTTGAAGAATCTTTTAACAGGGATTACTATAAACACTATAGTTCTTTGTGGGTACTAATTCTCAATGGGGTTTTTACCATTTGGTTTCCACATAACCAAATTGATGTGTTGTGTAATGTGTTATCTGAATATGTATTTACTTTGTATCAAATTGAATTAATAAGTAAAAGAAAGATTCAAGTTGCTGATAACTGATTCACCCCCTCCTCTCAGTTATCTCTGAAGTATTCTAACAATTGGTATCAGAGACAAGTGCCTCAGAGAAGAAGCCTAAACACTTACGGTAGATCAAGATGGCATACTTCAGAAAAGATAGCCCTAAGTTTGATGGAGAGAACTATTTCGATTGGAAGAACAAAATGGTAACACATCTATAGTACATTGGATTTGAGATCTTTGAGATTGCTACACAAGAGGTTGAAACCCCATCTCTGAAAGACCTTGCAAAGGATGATGCTACTAGAAGACAAAAGTAAACATTTACCAATAATGCAATTGCCAAAGAAGCCCTAATCAGCGCCTTATCTAACAGTGAATTTTCTAAAATCAAGAAAATTGACAAAGCATATATCATATGGAAGTATTTAGAAGACATGTTTGAAGGAGATGTTCAAGCAAAGAATGCATGCAGGAAGACATGGAAGAAGAAATACAATAGCCTTGAGATGTTGCCTGAAGAGAACATTAGAGCTTATAATCAGAGGATAAATGAAGCAGTATCTGAAATCAGAAACAATGGAGGAGAAATATCAGAAGAAGATATAATGGATAATTTGTTAACTACTTTGACATCAGACTATGAAAACAAGATCAGTATTCTAGAGGAAACTATGAAATTCTCACAAGACTTCAAGAGAGAGACTTTGATCAACAAAATCTTTGCATTTGAGATATCAAGATTGAAAAATGAACCTAAGAATGAAACAACCTTCAAAACTTCAATCCACGGTAAGAAATCCTCACACATCTCTAGTCATAATGAAAATGAAGAAACTGATGAAGATCTAGAAGAGATAATTGCCATGATTGCTAAAAGAGAAAAGAAGGGAAAAGGAAAGTATGAAGGACAACTTCCATTCAAGTGTTTTTCATGCAACAAGAGTCAAGAAGTTTAGATCTGATTACAAACCTAAGTATAAGAAGGAATGTTACCATGCTGAAGAAGGTGTAACTGATGAAGATTTAGGAGAAGATGAAATTGGATTCATTGAATTTAAAGACATGGAAGGATTGCTTGAAGAAATGGACATTGTAGATAAAGAAGAAGAACAAGAATTAGCCCTAATTTCCAAAGCAGATGTCAGAACTGATTGGATCATTGACAGTGGATGCTCACACCACATGACAGGTGATAAAGATAGATTTGTTCATCTAGACAAATACAAAGGTGGTATGGTTAGATTTGGAGATAACACTCCTAAACCTATCA
>MU224676.1:5339056-5388138 GCA_018584345.1 Thuja plicata | reverse complement strand
GTTGATGATTTTTCTAGGATGATGTGGGTTGCATTCTTAAAAGAAAAGTCAGAAGCCTTTGAGAAGTTCAAAATATTCAAAGCTAAGGTAGAGAATGAATCTGGACTAAAACTAAAATGTTTAAGATTGGATAGAGGAGGAGAATTCACCTCTGACCAGTTTTATGACTACTATGAAGAACATGGAATAAAAAGGTAGTTGAGTGCCCCTAGAACACCTCAGCAAAATAGAATTGCAGAAAGGAGAAATAGAATTATACTTGATACAGTGCGCACCATGATGATTGAAGGAAAAGTGGCACACACCTATTAGAGAGATGCAATGAACACAACAGTGTATACTATCAAGAGAACACAATTGAGACCAGGCATGGACAAGACACCCTATGAAATTTGGCTTGGTAATGTACCCACAGTAAAATATTTTAGAATATTTGGCAGCAAGTGCTACATCAAGAGAGATGACAGTGTTGGTAAGTTTGATGCTAGAAGTGATGAAGGTATTTTTCTTGGTTACTCTACAAAAAGCAAAGCTTACAGATGTTTCAATATAAGATTAAAGAAGATAATTGAAAGCACGCATGTTAAGATTGATGAGAAGTTTATGATTCAAGAGAGTTACTATGAATATGCACCTTTAATTGAAGAAGAACCCAGACCTAACAGTAAAGATACTATGCTTGAAGAAATGTTTTATTGCATTGATGTCTCATGCAATGACCCTAATTCAAGAAATGAAGAATAATAGATTATATAGGAAGAAGTCACACCTAAGGTTCCTAAGTTTACATCCAGATACCACTCTAAAAATGGTATCATTGGAGATCAGAGCAGTAGTGTTTTGATCAGATCAAAAGAAAAGAATCTAACAATGGATGAAGAGGTATGTTTACTTTCACAATTGAACCTTTAAGTGTTGAAGATGCCTGTAATGATTCTGATTGGAAAAATGCAATGAAAGAAGAACTAGATTAGATAATCAAGAATGACGCATGGGAATTGGTTCCTAGACCAAGTGATAAAAATGTAATTGGAACAAAATGGATTTTCAGAAACAAAATGAATGAAGAAGTTACAGTAATAAGAAACAAATCAAGATTAGTATGTAAAGGATATGCATATAGAGAAGGAATAGACTACACTGATACATTTTCCCCTGTGAGCAGATTGAAATCCATAAAATTATTTTTGGCATATGCAACATTAAAAGACTTTAAAGTTTATCAAATGGATTTCAAATAAGCATTTTTGAATGGTGACTTAAAAGAAGTCTACATAGAATAGCCTGAAGGATTTAACCTTTTAGATAGACCAAACATGGTATGCAGACTAAAGAAAGCATTGTATGGAATCAAATAGGCCCCAAGAGCATGGTATGAAAGATTAGGTGGATATCTCACCAAGATTGGATTCAAGAAAGGAGTAGCAGATTGCAACTTGTTCATAAGAGAAACACCTGATGGATTACTATTAGTTGCCATATTTGTTGATGACATTATCTTTGGAGGTAATGACAAGTTTAGTATAACATTTGCAAAAGAAATGCAGAATGAATTTGAAATGAGTATGATTGGTCCTATAAAATACATTTTGGGATTAAATTTAAAATAGACAGACAAAGGAATATTCATTAATCAATCAAAATATGTAAAGGAAATATTGAAAACCTTCAAGATGTAGGATTGCAAGCCAGTATGCACTCTTGTGATCACAGGAAGTGAACTTTCAAAAGATGATGACTCCACAGCAGTTGATAAAACATTGTATAAATCTATGATTGGAAAGCTTATTTATCTAAATCAATCAAGACCTGACATATCTAATGTAGTTGGCATTGTTGGAAGATTTGCAGCTGAACCCAAGCATAATCAGTTAATGGCAATCAAGAGAATATTCAGATATCTTAAGGGAACTATAGACTATGGTTTATGGTATCCTAAATCAGAGAATACAAAACTTCATGTGTATACTGATGTAGATTGGGCAGGTTGTATTGATGACAGGAAGAGCACTTCAGGAGGAGCAGTATTTCTTGGAGAAAGGTTGGTATCTTGGACAAGCAAGAAGCAAAACTATATTTCTCAGTCAATGACAGAGGCAAAATATGTTGCAGCAGCACTGAATTATACAATAATTGTTTGGATCAAATAGATGGTTAAAGACTTTGGTATTCAGGTTGACTATCTTGTTGTTATTCACTATGACAACACCAGTACTATTAACATGTCTAAGAACCCTGTAATGCACGCAAAGACAAAACACAAAGAGATCAAGTATCACTTTCTGAGAGAAAAAGTTGCAGACAAGGAAGTGACATTGGATTATGTAAACAAAAAATATCAGTTAGCAGACATTTTCACAAAGCCTTTAGCAAAGGATACTTTTGAGTATCTAAGGGAGAAGCTAGGAGTCATTCCCTCTCCTAAGTCTGATTAGGAAAAGTAGCAAGTACATCAATCCTGTGTGACTGATGAATGGTTGACTAATCTACTTCTAGAGTAGTACCTGTGCAGATTGGTTTATGGAACCCTTTTCCATTGATGTCAATGGGGGAGTATGTACCAATAAAAAAAATAAAAACAAGGAACACATACAAGGAGCTTATACTATGGGGGAGTTAAGGAACACAGTAGGGAAGTATGACAATGAGGGAGTATTCAGAGAATACACTATACATGAAACTGTAGCAGTATAGATGAATCTTTGTTGAGCATATTGAGAAGATTGTAAAAGAAAGAAGACACAATGAAAAAAAATTGTTTTTATATCATATGTTAACATCAATGTCAAAGGGGGAGATTGTTGGAGATTTGATTCTGAATAGTTGATTGATTGTATGTTTGTCATTGATGACAACATATAATACATAGTAGTACTTCTGTGTGTACTTATCAATATGATGACATGACGATGAGTGTGGATAGATACATGTTTTTGACATGTTTACTATGCTATGTTCATATACGCAGACCAAGATATGAAGTTTTAGTAAAGATATGTAACTCTATTATTGACGGTTACAAATCTGGAAGAATAACGGTTTAAGGCCGACGTATGTAACGTGTTGATCGAGTTGCACCTATCTTCAGGATATGCATGTGTATATTCATGATGAGTTATGAGTTTTTGATATTAATCTAAACGCGCTATACATATTTCAAGAAGATTACAAAGTTATGATTAATTTGGTGAAGCCAACTTAGTGAAGCGACGTGTTTATTCTGTTAGTACTTGCGCAGTTGTAATTATTCTTGCATTCTTAGTAGAGATGACAAGGATGTTAAGAAGAGTCATCCTACATGTCCCATGATCTCATACTTGGTGTATGTACTTATAGAAGGTAATTTGTGATAAGAAGAGTTGCGAAAGCCAGAGATTGACAAGTAGAGCAGAGTGTTGATGCAGCAGAGCTATATTTATCATATGTTGATAATATAGATGTTTATGTTGAAGTATTCAGAATACATATTAGATTGTTATATTTCTTTACAAGAGGTTAAAGCATTGGCACATAAAAGGAACTAATTAGACAAGTAATGTCACAAACAATATTTCATCTTGTTGATACAGTGTGTATCAAATAACTAGAAGGCTGTAGCCTTCACCACTTGGATAGTGAGTCCTCCACCCCTAACAGGGTTATTTTAAAAGACTCCTAACTGGGTTTGACCCTTAACTAGGTCAACTATACTGCTGCATTGTATTGAACAACTCCTAACAGGGTTGAAGAATCTTTTAACAGGGATTACTATAAACAGTATAGTTCTTTGTGGGTACTAAATCCCACCGGGGTTTTTACCATTTGGTTTCCCCGTAACCAAATTGATGTGTTGTGTAATGTGTTATCTGAATATGTATTTACTTTGTATCAAACTAGATTAATAAGTAAAAGAAAGATTCAAGTTGCTGATAACTGATTCACCCCCCCCCTCTCAGTTATCTCTGAAGTATTCTAACAGAACCTTCCCCCTATAGACATAAACCAAGCCAATGATCCCTTACCATTGATACATCATGATCTTATTGACTAGGAACAAACCAACCTATTGAGATGGAAATATTTTTTAATGACTATTCTTTAGCTATATACCTTAACGTGGTTGAACCAAAATCCACTAGTGAATACTACCATGTTTCTTTAAGTTGGGATAATTCTAAGTCTCTTAGTCACAAAAATAAATAAATAAATAAAAAACCTAGACCTGACACACTCCTTGGGAACTATCAGGAGAGGTCATCTATTCTTACTAAACCAAGAGAAAAGGTCAACATTGGAATAGAGGAGACACCCAAGATCATATACTTAGCAACATCCTTATTAGAGGAAGAAAGACAAAAATTAATAGACTTTTTCAAAGATAAACAGATTAATTTTTCTTGGTCTCATACTTATATGCCTGGATTAGATTTGAATCTAATAATGCATCATCTAAACATTTCTCCCGGAGTTAAACTAGTAAAACAAAAGTTAAGGAAAATGCATCTACATATAGCGTTATTGGTCAAAGCATAGTTGAAGGAAATCTTAGATGTTGGTTTCATTCTCTCTATAGCTTATGCAGAGTGGATCTCCAATATTTTACTTGTCTCAAAGCTAGAAAAAAGCCATCAAAGTTTTCACTAATTTCAAATATCTTTACAAAGCTTGTCCAAAAGATGATTTTCCACTACCAAACATTGACACCATAGTGGATCTAACAATATGACACTCAATTTTATTACTCATGGATGGATTTTCTGAGTAAAACCAAATCAAAATTTCACCTGAAGGCCAATTCAAAAGAAATTTTACTTGTGCATATGGAATATTCTACTGGAAAGTCATGCATTTTAGTTTGAAAATTTTTGGAGCTACTTATCAAAGGATAATGACTAAAAATTTTCACGATATGATGCACACCTTCATGAAAGACTATGTTGATGACATGTTGGCTAAATCATACACCATAATAGAACATATTCCTATCTTGGACAAGATATTCACAAGGCTTGAAAAGTTTATCGTTAGATTAAATCCTAAAAAGTGTGCATTCAGTGTCACATAAGGCAAACGTTTAGGTTATATTGTTTCAACAAGAGGTATTAAAGTCAATCCCACTAAAGTGAAATCCATAATGGAAATGGGAGCTCCAAGGAACATAAGCCAATTTATATCACTACAAGAAAGAGTCCAATTCATAATGAGATTCATAGCTCAATTGGCCAAAAATCTCATTCTTTTACACAACTACTTCACAAAGACACTTTTTTTTCACATGGGATACACAATTTGATGAATATTTTTATTCTCTCAAGAAGTAAATTATTAATAGACCAATTTTTATGGCTCCTATATCAAGGAAATCATTATTATTGTACATCTTAGTAATAGAAAAATTACTAGGAGCTTTGTTAGAACAACAAGATAAACAAGGAAAAGAAAGAGCAATATATTACATCAGCAGAACTTTGGTCAAATATGAGTTTCATTACACTTTCATTGAAAGCCATTTTCTAGCAATAGTTTTTGCATCTCAAAAGTTAAGACATTACATGCTCACACATCTAATCAAACTAACAACTAAGATTGATTCTATAAAGTATCTTGTTAGAAAAGAAACACTAACAGGTAGATTAGCAAAATGGGTGATGATTTTAAGTGAATTTGATATTTAATATATTAATAAAAGAGCAATAAAAGGACAACTGATAGTTTATCAACTAGTAGAAGCACCTACATCAAGTGAAACAATACTACAAATTGAATTTCCATATATAGATATTCTCACAATTATAGCACAAACCTGGAAATTATATTTTGATGGATCCTACACACAACATGGCTCACCAGAAGACATATTGTTCATTATAGCTCAAGGATATACCATCTCAAAATCATATAAGATATTGTTTCCTTGCACCAATAGTATTTCTTAGTATGAAGCATTGGTAATTGGTATCAAAATGGAACTTGAATGGAAAATAACATAATTGTAAATCTTTTGAGACTCTCAATTAGTGATCAACCAAATAATTGATCATTATCAAATAATATATGACAAGCTCGTGTCTTACAAAAGAATGGTTGATGATTTCAAGAAGTATTTTTTCCAAATCATATTTGAGAAAATACCTAGAATAAAGAATAGAGTTGTTGATGAAATCAAAATCTTGGCCTCATTACTACAACTACCTGATCAAAACACTCTATGAATTATTGGTGGAAGAACTGGTAAATCCTGTATATGATCATCCTAAATCCCAAATCACTTGTTTACATGTGGGTCCTAACTCTACCCAGTATAGACCTATATAGACTTACTTGAAAGATAATACCTTACCCCAAAAACCAATCAAGAAACCAAAAGAAATTTCTCAACCAACAAGCCTCTCATTATGCCTTAATATTTGACACATTGTATCAAAGAGGTATTGACGGAACATTACTTAGATGTCTAGAGAGTAAGGAATCTAAAAATTATTTGTGAGAATTTCATGAGGGTATTTTTGGTTCACATTCAATTGGTTTAACCTTGGCTAAGAAACTCTTGAGAATTGGGTATTATTGTCTGACCATGGAGAAATACTCCTTTTAGTTTGTGTAGACATGCCAAAAAGGCCAAGTTCATGGAAAGTTGATTCATGTACCATCATAGGAACTATATCCTCTCACTACACCATGGCCTTTTTATCAATGAGATTTTGACTTGATAGGGATGATCTATCATGCATCTTCCAATGATAATAAATATATCATTATAACCATAGAGAATTTCACAAAATGGGTTGAGGATGTACCTCTTTCAACTAGTACTGGAAAATAGATATCCATGTTTATCTTAAATTATATCACTTTTAGATATTGTATCCCTCATGCCATAATCACTCCCAATGGTAAATAATTCAAGAACAAAGATGTGTAAGAGCTATGTGAAAATTTTCATATCATTAAATATTTATCATCTATATATTATCCTCAAGAAAATGGTCAAGCAGAAGCTTCAAACAAAACTATTCTTAAAATATTCAAGAAAATAGTTGATGAATCAAAAAAGAATTGGCATATTCAACTGAATCATGCACTATGGGTATATCAAACCATTGTTATAACACTAATAGGAACTACACCTTTCTCTTTATTCTTTGAATCTAAGGAAGTATTACCTTTAGAAGTGGAGATACCTTCCCTAAAAGTATCACAACATGGAATTTTATCATATGAGGATTTTATAGTATCTAGAATGATAGAGATAAAATTACTTGATGATCAGAGACAACAAGCTTATGACCATTTGAAATTCTATCAAAAGTGCATGTCCAGAAGCCATGAAAAGAAATTGAAATCTAGAGAATTCTAAGTGGGTGACCTAGTATTGAAGGAAAATCCAAGAAATTAGAAAGATAGGGAAAATAAAGGAAAATTTGAAGCTAACTGGTTAGCTCCTTTTGTCATAGTATCATCATATGGATTAAGCACCTAAATATTATCCACATATGATGGAGACCTACTTCCAGAACCTATCAACATTATTCATCTAAAGAGCTTCTACACATGATAGCTTGAGTTCAGTTTGTACAACAGAAAGAGATCCTGAAGAAATTGAAAAACATCAAATAGAGATGTTGAAAAAATCCAAAAACATCAGAAAGACATCTTGAAGAAATTAAAAAGAGTGTCAAAATTCCTAAAAAATCATTATCTTGGTGAAAATCTTGCAAATAAGCGCCTTGATAATAGGAAAAAAAGAGAAAAAATACAAAAAAATAAAAAAAGTTGAAAAAAAGAGAAAAAAAGAAAGGAAAAATAAAATAAAATATTTCAATAAACTCAAGTGGTGAAAACCTGGTAAACAAGTGCTACTTGTCTTAAGTTAAGCTCCTTTATCTATCAAGTGCATCACATCATAGTCATTTGCATATTTTCCATCTTGTACACAGTCATAATTTTTAGGATTAAGTAATACTAAGAGAGGGGTGAATTAGTATTACAACACTTTAAACTTAAACTTAGTAAATTCCAACTTAACTAGATAATTGCTGAAATGAAAATAACATAAACATAAAATAGACAAATCATAACACCATGAATTTTTTGTTGAGGAAACCCTGGCCAAGGGAAAACCCTAGTGGGGATGGTACCCACAAATATGTACTAAAATTATTATGTCCATGTTAGGAGACCTAGCCTTGTTAGGAGATGATTATTACATTAGCACATTTCCTTGTTAGAGGAATACAAAAACCTTGTTAAAGGTATGCTGAGCTCACTTCTCATATAATCAGAAATATGATTCTATTATAATAATTTCTCAATAGTGAATAATACAATCATCTTCTATGCTTAGGTAGTTCCATTTGTAGCTCGCATCACCATCTATCCGATTTTGACATCACAATGCATTCCTTTGTTTGGATCCATTCATTCCATCACATTCATACTTCACTTCAAAAAAAAATCTTCTTATATATACATCATTATAAGTCCAGTCGACTTCCAATGCATCACAAAATAGAGTTAACACTTATGCAAAAGGTAAATGCCAAGTCAGAGATCATAAAATAACAAAACATAGGTAATCCTCAATCTAAATCCAACATAGCACATTTGGACTCTGCATTATACTCCTTTAATCATCATAACCTTTCATCTATCCTGTATCATTGTTACTTTCTCTTCGCATGTCTTCAACATATTGTAACTTACTATGATCAACACCAAAAAATAAGCGACCTTAATTAAAGTTCATATACATCCCAAAATAGCTTCTCCTAAGCTCGCATGTCTTCATTCATCATATACTGTGTTCGCTGACCAAAACTATTTAGGTATACTCTGTAATTCTTCTTTCTTGACTTAATCATTTTGCAAGATATAACTCCAAAACCATGTTTGACACCAAGTGACCATCCATACAAAATGTGTTGCCATAAATGACAACCCTAAAGTGTTCCAGAACATTCATGAATGAACCAATTGTCAACAATCTCTCCCTTTGGCATTGATGGCAACACTTAGCAAAAAATGACTTCGTGGCAATACCAAAAATAATATACATTATACTTCTATAACTCCTTTACATATTACTCTATCTCTTATCTGAACATTTTTCATATCTTCTCTTTGCTCCCTTTGACATCAATGGAAAAGGTATACAAAAATGTGGAATAAAAAAATTTCTTACAAAAAAGTTTATACCATCTTTAGCACATCCTAGAATGAGCTTTCTAAGATCTTCACTTCCTTTAACAAAGTCTTTACCAGTATCTAACTCACATGAATCAGTCCATTTAGTGCAAAAGAGGATGTATCTGCTAACTTTAGCTTAGAAGACATAAATCTATTGAGGGCCTACTCTGTTTTCTCCATGTCTGAAAGGAAAATCTCAAGAATTGATAACTTAGGAGTAATTAAACTCTTCAACATACCAAATCTTCCCACAACTCTCCCTTTCTCTATATCCAAAACACTAAATTTATCCAATATCCTAAAAACTTCTCTATCTAATTCCAATATGGTATGTGAGGAGGTCTCACAACTATTCATCAACTTGTCTAGAGTTTGTCTGTCTTTTTCTATTATATCCTCAATGTTCTTAATGTGTCTAGTAGGATTTATAGAGTAAGTGTATAAATTTATGCCATGCGACATACAACTCTTTGCTTTAGATATGGTTTTTCTTAGTATGCCTGAATCCCATGAAATAAACTTGCATACTTCCTCCTGTAAGAATAAATGAGATGGGGGGGTGAACCAGTGGCCTCAAAAATATTCCAATAATCCAATCAAAACTTATATCAGAAATATAATACCTTCACTTATCTTTCAGTCCTACAAGATGTATGCCTTTAAGTAATCTTATCAAATATATACTACTTGGTGAATATATTGTTTATCTTTTCTTTAAGCTTTACCGAATAGCAGTAATTCAACTTAGTGTTTACCAACCAATCCTATTTTAGTAATGTGTAAAGGAAAACATCAAAGTAATGAACCATATACACATATGACACATGGATTTTTAATGTGGAAACCATGTTAAGGGAAAAACTACTTGGGACCAGTAACCCAAAATTTTCACTCTTTTGAAGTGAGCTCGGTGAAGAGCCAAACCTGTTAAATGTTACAAACACACTGTTAAGTGAAACCTTGTTAGAGGATTTAAAACTAACAATTTATCATTTGACCTAGAATTCACTATGTTTTCAACATGAAAAACTTTTGATACTCTTGAGTATCTCAATACAATAAGGATTGTTAAATCCCACTCAGTTAAGAGATTTTCTGAATCAATGGTTAAAATAAAATAGTAAATGATCTGTTCAACAATACAACTTTAACTTGCAGATTTTTAGACCTATTGTTAGGCCATAATACCTCTCTAATAAATCTTCTCTTTAATTCCTTTACTTTCCTTCATTCTTCTTTCTGCTTGATGAATTCTCTTGCTTCTTTGTTGCTCAGTGTCTGCAGAATTTCCTTGGCTCTGTTCTTTAGCCTGTATGATCAGATCTGCATGAAGACTTCTATCTTCACTAGAATTGTATTCAACATTCCTCCTTCATAATGAATTACTTGTCTCTTTATATAGACATGATTTCATTGTTCAATCTCTTTTACTTTCTTGTTCTTGACATAGATAGCTTCTTGATCCGCAAATCTTGCCATGCATTGCTTTAATCTTTAAAGCTTTACTTTAGTAAATTATTCCATAGATTTATTCTTGACAATTGTGAATAATTATAGCTTTAAATATTTAGTTCAATTGACCTATGAAAACAAAACAATCAATTAGTTAAATCTAAATATAGCTCCTGCCAGCTAAGTGTTTTTTCATTTTCTAACTCCAGTTGATTTTGGTGATCAACTCTTAATTTTCTCAGTCAATGACTCCAGTTGTCCTTAGTTATCAACTTTAGTTCTTCTTGGTGACCACTTCAGTTATGCTTGGTGTTGGGGTGCTTGGTATACACTATGAATGCTTGGGGTTCTCTATCTGTCAGTGTGCACTATCTGTTGATGTTTACTATCACTCGGTGTACAATGGCTTTATATGTTTACCGATAACATAAACTTTATCTCTTTGGTTTCTTGAATTCTATGACAATATGTATATGACCAATCAAATTATATCAATTTGACATCAATGACAATATAATAAATTAACTAATTTAATGTCTTGCATTTACTTTCTAAATCTCGGTGATCATCAACTTATCATCTTCAAACATTCAATCAATTATAGTTCATCAATCTCTCCCTTTGGAATTAATGGCAACATACTATGAAAACAATATGAAATATGTAATATAAAACATGCCATATCATACCAAACTTATTGTTATATAACCAATTCAAATATTTGAGTTTCGATAAGCTCTTCTAGCTCAGATTTGATTATTGCAGAGTGCTTTTTGTTTCTTTATTCCCTTCAATGGATAGGTGTAGCATTTTTTTTCTTTTGCTTTTGTCTCTCCCTTTGTTGTAGAATCTCTTCTCCCTTTCCTAGATAGATGTATAGTGTTAAATTTCTTCAATTCTCTCCCTTTGATGGATGGTTTACTTCATTGAATCTTTCTCTCCCTTTGACTGTTCCTCTCCCTGATGGATATTTCTCTTCTCTCTATTTTCATGATCAAGATAGATATTTCATATGGATATATTCCTCTCCCTTTGACAGAAATGCCAAAGAAAAATATATCTCTCTCCTATCCATCAACAATACAACTCTATAGTACCCAACAATATCTCTGGTGTTCGATTTAGATAAGTACCTTTCTATGTACTGATATATCATTGCAGTCCATATCTTTTCTTGCATCAACATGATTGATCTTCTAATAATTTATAGGTTGATACAACCTCTAAGTCAGCTTAGTGAGTAGTAGACAAGGGTCGGACCCCTAGTCTCTTCCTCAGGTACTCAAATGTATATTTTGGCAATGGATTTGTGAATATTTCTTCTAATTGTTCTTTAGATTGTACATATTCCAGTATCACTTCTTTCTCTTGAACTTGTTCCCTCATGTAATGATACTTAATAGCAATGTTCTTTGTCTTAGCATGCATCACAGGGTTCTTTAAAATGTTGATAGCACTTGTATTATCACAATAGATAATCATTGGGTCAAGAATTTCCATATTCATACCTTTCAACAATTGCTTGATCCATGCAATGTTAGTGAAATTTGCAGTAGCAGCCACATATTCTACTTCTGTAGTTGATTGTGATATGCATCCTTTATTTTTACTTATCCATGTGACAAGTCTGTCACCCATAAAGAATTCTCCTCTTGTTGTTCTCTTTCTATCATCTATGTTTCTATCCCAATCAACATCTGTATAAACTTGTAGCTCAAATTTGCCTTCTTTATTATACTACAGACCATAGTCTTCACGATTATTTAGATATGTCAGAATTATTTTAACAGCAGTCATGTGTGACTCCTTGGATTTAGTAGAGAATCTTGAAACTATACCAATTGCATGTGCTATATCTGATCTTGTGTGTACAACATACATGAGTTTGCCAATCATAGATCTGTATAAGGTCTGATTTACCTTGGTTGTCTTGTCTTCCTTTGTCAACTTGCATCCGGTTTCCATAGGTGTTCCAACTAGTTTGGAGTCCACCATTTTGAATATCTTGAGAACTTCTTTGATGTATTTGGATTGTGTGATGTACATGCCTTCATCCTATAGTAGAATCTGTGGGCCAAGAAAAATTTTGATCTTTCCAAACATTGACATCTCAAATTCTTTTCTCATTTCATCAGCAAATGATTTTCATAGCATATCATTACCTCCAAATATGATATCATCAAAAAATATTTCAGCAATTAGAATCTTATCATTAGTATCTCCTTTTAAATATAGATTACTATTATCACTTGTTCTTACAAATCCAATACTAATGAGATAAGAGTGAATTCTTTCATACCATTCTCTCGGTGCTTGTTTCAATCCATACAAGGATTTTTGTAGTCTACAAACCATATTCCTCTTGTTAGAATCAACAAACCCTCCAGGTTGTTCAATGTATACCTCTTCTTCTAGTATTCCATTTAGAAATGTGGATTTTACATCTATTTGGTATACTTTGAATCCTCTAAAAGCAGGATAAGCAAGTAGAATTCTTACTCCTAGTCTAGCAATGGGTGTAAAGGTTTCTCCATATTCAATACCTTCTTCTTGTGCATACCATTTGCATACTAGTCTTGTTTTGTTTCTAGTGACTTCTCTATTCTCATTCAGTTTTTTTTTTAATATCCATTTGGAACCAATGATATTTTTGTCATTTGGTCTTGGTACTAATGTCCATGTTTTGTTCTTCTCAATTTGTTCAATCTCTTCATTCATTGTAGTGACCCATTCTTTATTCTCAAGTGCATTATTAATAGATTTAGGCTCAAAATCACAAATCAAACATCTAGTGTTCAGTGACTTACTTCTTGTTCTCATTCTAGCTCTTCTGTCTCCAATGATCTGGTCCTGTGGATGGTGTCTTCTGACATATTTGGCAAGTACAGGTTCAGATCTCTATTCATCATTTTGATCATCATCTTGACCTTCATTTTGATCTTCATCACTCGGTTGATCATTGTGAGCATTTTCCTAATTTTTGGTGTGTGCATCCTGTTGCTCGGTTGCATTGTTCTATCACTCAGGGGCGATACACTGTTGCTTAGGCAAAGTGTTAGGTTCTTCACTGTAGAAAAATTTGTCATAATCTTCCAATTCCTTTCTACTTTCCTCATCATTTTTGTTAGCAAATTTATCCACTTTAACATTTTCACTTTCAATGATTTTGTTAGAGGATTTGTTAAGACATTTATAAGCTTTTCTTTTGGTAGAATATCCTAGAAATATTCCTTCATCACTTTTGGAGTCAAGTTTCTTATTTCTATCATCTTTTAATATATAACATTGACTTCCAAAATTTCTAAAGTAACTCACATTTGGTGTGTATCCATACCATAGCTCATAAGGTGTCTTATTGGTGTCTTTCTTCAATTGAACTCGGTTTAAAGTATAGACGACAATACTTACAGCTTCTCTCCAGAATGTTTGTGTGATACCTTTTTCAATCATCAGTGTTCTGGCACAATCAACAACTGATCTATTTCTTCTTTTAGAAATCCCATTTTTCTATGCTTTTCTCGGTGCAAAAACTTGTCTTGTAATTCCATGCTCATTACAAAAGTTAGTGAATTCATCAGAAATAAATTCTCCTCCTCTATCTGATCTTATACATTTTAGTTATTTTCCACTTTTTTTTCAACTATATCTTTATACCATTTGAACATCTTAAATGCTTCTAATTTCTCTTTTAAGAACATGATAGTCATCATCCTAGAATATTCATCAACAAATAGAATGAAGTACCTATCACCGTAATATCTCTTTTTTCTCATTGGTCCACATAAGTCAGTATGGACTAATTCTAAAATAGCATTAGAGGTGTAGGTTTTTCTCTTGAAACTAGACTTGGTCATTTTACCTTTTTGACAATTTTTATACATGACATGGTCGAGTTTTGACATGCTTGGTAAGCCTCTTACTTTTATTTTCTTGCTTATCCTAACCATGTTTTTAAAATTCACATGACATAACCTTTTATTCCACAACCAAATGTCTTCATTTCTAGACAATAAACAAGTGGTCTTAATATCATCAAGATATAATAGGTTACCTTTTGTTTGTTCACCTGTATTGATCAACCTTCCTATTTCATTATAGATCTTTGCCTTTTTGTTCTCAAACGCAACTTGGTGACCTCTGTTATTCAGTTGTGAAACACTCAATAGATTATAGTTAAGTCCTTTCACCCAATATGCATTTTCACATCTGATCAGATTATTCAACATGATTGTTAATTTTCCTTCTATTGGACAAGGTGAGTCTTTACCCATCCTAACTGAATCACCATTATAATATTCAAAAATTTCAAACTTTTCCTTATCTCCAGTCATGTAGTGAGTACAACCACTCTCAATAATCTAGACATCATTTTTACTAACATTAGATATGAGTGTAGTTTCAACATACCTTTCTTCTTCATTTGAATCATCTTTCATAGAAACAAATACTACCTCAATATCTTCATCAGATTAGGTGTCAGTATTTTTAGCTTTGTTCTCAGCCAGGTAAAAATCCTTCTTGCCTTCGTCCTTGTAGTCTCATTTATATCTTCTATTAGAGTGTGGGTTTCTTCAGTAGTGTCGGTCATCACTTCTGTCAAACTTCTTTTCATAAGATCTGTCATTTTTTCTTTCATCCTTTCTCTTGTTAGGGCATTTAGCAGCAAAGTGTCCAATTTATTTTCAATTAAAACATACCAATGGTAATTTAAATTTTTATCTACCTTCTCCTCTTTGGAATCCTCTATCCATTAGTGCTTCAATTTCATCAAGTTCTTGTTCATCACTATCACTTTCACTATCATTTCTCATAGTGTGTTTATGACTTGATTTACTTATTTTTAGAGAAGATTTGAATACAGACTCAATAGTTGGTAAGACATTGTTGTCAAATTTATTCATCTCAAATGAAATAAGTATACCAAGCTAACTATCAAGAGTAACATTGTTATTAGCTACTGCTCTCATTTCTTGAATTGCAGATACTCTAATTGCATAAATAGGCAGTAAGGTTCTCAAAATTTTACTTACCATTGTTTCTTCTTCAAGTACACCTCCTACTCCTCGAATAGAATTGACAACCTCTTTGGTTTAGCTATTGTACTGAGTGATTTTTTCTCCTTCTTTCATTCTTATGTCATCAAAATTTCCTCTTAGGCTTTCAGCTTTAGCTCTCAGCACATTTGTATCTCCTCCATGTACTAGCTTAAGTTTGTCCCACATTTGTTTTGCAGTGGTGCATGATTTGACATCTTCAAATTCAGTATCAGACATTGAGGAAGCAAGTTATATCATCATATAATTGTGTTCATTTTTGTCTCTCAATTGATTAACAGTCAGAGGTCCTATTGGTGTAGCATATTCAGTATCCAAGTATTGTGTAATATTATTTCCAATACCTGATAGGTGTAGTCTTATCCTGCTTTTCCATGATGCAAAGTTTTCTTTGTTTAACTTAGGCACATCCCTTTTACTCATCTTGTGATCTTTAGCTTGAGTCTTTAAACTCTCTTCCAAGCACACAAGCTTTGATACCAATTGTTAGAATAAATAAGAGGGGGGGGGGTGAATAAATGGCCTCAAAAATTAATCCAATAATCCAATCAAAAATTATATTAGAAATATAATACCTTTAATTATCTTTCCATCCTACAAGATTTATACCTTTAAGTAATCTTATCAAACATATACTTCTCGGTGAATATATTGTTTATCTTTTCTTTAAGCTTTTCCAAATAGCAGTAATTGAACTTAGTGTTTACTGACCAATCCTATTTTAGTAATGTGTAAAGAAAAACATCAAAGTAATGAACCATATACACATATGAAACATGGATTTTTAACGTGGAAAACCTGTTAAGGGAAAAACCACTTGGGACCAGTAACCCACAATTTTCACTCTTCTAAAGTGAGCTTGGTGAAGAGCCAACCCTATTAAAGGTTACAAACACACTATTAAGTGTGACCTTGTTAGAGGATTTAAAACTAACAGTTTATCATTTGACCTAGAATTCACTATGTTGTCAACATTGAAACCTTTTGATACTCTTAAGTATCTCAATACAAAAAGGATGGTTAAATCCCACTCGATTAAGAGATTTTCTGAATCAATGGTTAAACTAAAATAGTAAATGATCTGTTTAATAATACAAATTTAACTTGTATATTTTTAGATCTATTGTAAGTGAATAATACCTCTCTAAACAATGTTCTCTTTAATTCATTTTCTCCCCTTCTTTCTTCTTTCTACTCAGTGAATGCTCTTGCTTCTCTGTTGCTCGGTGTCTAGATAATTTCCTTGGCTCTATTCTTCAGCCTGTATGATCAGATCTACATGAAGACTTCTATCTTTACTAGAATTGTATTCAACATTCCTCCTTCATAATGAATTACTTGTCTCTTTATATAGACATGATTTCACCGTTCAATCTCCTTGAATTTCTTGTTCTTGATGTAGATAGCTTCTTGATCTACAAATCTCACCATGCATTGCTTTAATCTTTCAACTTTTTCTTTAGTTTTATTCCATAGATTTATCCTTGAAAACTATGAATAAAACTAGCTTTAAATCTTTAGTTCATCTTATTGATGAAAACAAAACAATCAATCAGTTAACTCTAAATATAGCTCCTGCCAGCTAAGTTTTTTGTCATTTTCTAAATCCAGTTGATTTCGGTGATCAACTCTTATTTTTCTCTCTCATTGACTCCTGTTGTCCTCGAGCATCAACTTTAGTTATGCTCGGTGACCACTTTAGTTATGCTCAATGTTGAGGTTCTTGGTATACACTGTGAATGCTTGGGGTTCTCTATCCGTCGGTGTGCACTGTCTGTCGGTGTTTACTGTCACTCGGTGTACACTAGATTTATATGTTTACCAATAACATAAAATTTATATTTTTCTTTAATTCTATGACAATATTTATATGACCAATGATATTATATCAAGTTGACATCAATGATAGTATAATACATTAACTGATTTAATGCCTTACATTTACTTTTTGCAGCTCGGTGATCATCAACTTATCATCTTCAAACATTCAATCAGTTATAGTTTATCACCTCCAGCTTCTTTGCAAGGTACTTCTTCTCTTCCTTTTCTTTAGCAATCTTCTCTAAGGACTCATAATGACTATCAAATTCATCTAGTACCTTTTTCAAATTATCTGTATTGTCCTTTGAATGGAATGCAAGAGGTATAGGTAGGAGTTTGTTGAAAGTATCAACTACTCTTTCCATTATCCTTTACTTCTTCTCACATTTCTACCTAGACCTCTCCTTCTCTTTTGAAAATGTGGTGAAGGATAGCTTCATCAACTCATCCTCATCCATACCCTCAAAATCAATGTTCAGAATTCTATCTCCACTTGTCAACTTATCGACTGCTTTCTTCTCTATTTCAGCTTCGCTCACTTTTTGCTCTTCTTTCTCTATCACTGTTAGATCAATGCTTCCTCCATCAATGTTAGTAATCTTATCAAAAGGATCACTAACATCCTGCTAAGTGTCCAAAGACACAGGCACACCAGAAACAAAGAAATTTGGTTGCTTCACAGTACTGACAAAATGGCTATTGTCTTCATCCTTTGATCTACCAAGGTTTACATCAACTATTCTTGATGACTCACCTTTTAGAATTTTAGGCTTAGTAGCCTTGAAAGGTGAGGAATTCTCAGGTTCAATTACCATCAAAGCCTTATCAAATACCTTTTGTGTTTCCTCAATAACTTCTTCATACTTTCTCCCCATTATCTTCACCAATCTTGACTTTGTTCACAACAAAGGTTTCAAAACATTAAATATCTTTTCCATTTCTTTGACTAAAACAACAATTAACATATCTTCAACTTCTTATACTCTGATTGCTTCATCTTCTATCTATGCTAATTGTTTCCTTATTTCTAATATCTCATAAAGTTCCTTTGGTATACTACCTTCTACTTCTAAAAATTTATTCTTGAAAGCAAGTAAATGGTTTATTACCATGTCTTCAATCAAAATTTTATCAGATGCATCATACCTTTCATAGTATATGATCAAGGTGTTAATATTTCCCTTCTCAATTATCCTCTTTGCTAGTATTTATATGTCAGGCTTCCAGATTTGTTTCACATCTATGCTCTTCTCTTCAACTTTCTTCTCTTCTCCCTTCTTTTCAACTTTTGTCCTCTGTATCTTAGGCGGAGAGTCCTATTTGGTCAATCTTTTGTTTCTTTTATGAAATTCCTTTAGTTTTTATAATTGTGATGTTATCTTAGGTGGTGTAGGTGTAGTCTCAGGTATATTAATCCCATTAGGGGGTGTACTGATAACCTTCTCAACTTCTAGAGGTGGAAGGGCTGTAGGAGTGGTGCTTTCTAGTATATAAGCACTTTCTATCATCTTCTTTCTTACCTCTTTCATCTCCTCCTTTTTTATACCGACCTTGGCTGCTAGATCATCTACCATATTTTCTACTTTTCTCTTTCTTGCAGCTCGACCTTTCTCTTCCCTTATCTTCACAGACTTCTCTTCATAGGTACCCCTTCTTTCTTTAAATGGGTCAATTTATGAGGATACAATATGTTCTAATTGCATGGTCAAGACCTCAGAAATGACTTCATATTCTAGAGGATAACACCACTTTGTCCTAGGTTGTACTGCCTCAAAGCAAACATAATTAGTTTCAACCATGAAATAGATTGTATCCTTGTATTTTATACCAATGCCTCAGGGATCCTCATTCTTTCTTGCATCTGTCTCTACAATATTTTGATCATACCAAATAATTCACCATCAACCCATGTACTATTATATTTTCTATAGCTCTATGTGATCTGAATTCCAGTGGGTTTGCTATCCTTCCAAGCTCTAGGATGCATATAATGCAAAGTGCACAACCACTACCACACCTTAAAGTCTAAATTCTCCTTTAGGCACCTTAACCTTATTCTAAGGTTATTATTTTGTCCAATTCCTCTTCTTAGGGATCCTAATCCTTCTCCAAGTGGATGACTAACCTCCAATGATCCTCCTTAACACCTAGGAACTCCTTTTTATTTGGACCAAAAACTTGCTTTAGGGATCCAATCCCTAAATGAGCCCAAAGTAGTGAAAACTACCCTAGCCTACTTGGATCTTCAAATCAATGGTGGAAATAGTTTATGGGGACCCCAAACCATGAGATTCAACTCTCTATTGAGTCCTCCAACATCCTAACACCTCCTTCTCAATTTAGACCAGAATCTCTACTACCCCTAACTCACTGGCTTTTGGTGATTAAATACCAAAAATCTTGAACAACTTGATGAATGATCCATGTATTTGGATACCCTTTTCCAATCCCTAAAGGATTCCAAAAGGACTTGGTCTGATTCTACTCCTACACCCCAAAACACTTACTAGGTTCATAGGCCTAATTGGCCAGACTAGGCATGGATAACAAATAAAATGTATAAGGATGGGTTCCTAAAAACTTACCAAGGCTTTGTAACTCTTCTACTATCCAAAAATGATCAAAATCACCCACTCACCAAGTCAATTAAATCCAATTGATTGACTATATCCACTCATACTCTATTTTCCTAGCTAAACACATAGAGATGTTTAGCCTAGGGCTGACTTGGAAAAATGACCAAACAACTCCCCTTGCCCTAATTTTATGGAATCCTTAAGAGAAATCCCCTAAATTTCATTTTCCAGAGGGCAATGTGAATTCCATGGTGGGATTGCAAGTTAGAGGTTCATTTCTCAAAACCCCTCAAATTCAAGGCTATTCAGACCAGTCTACAAAAAAATCAAATAACTTGCACAAATAGATACCAAAAAACTTAAAACCAAAGGAATTTAATAGAAGAAAAATTCCTCTATCCAAAAATTACAACTTCAGATCATGCCATGACCGTACAATTATGTACCATACACAAAAATAGAGAAATTTCTATAAATTCAGGGTTTGCAATTAGTTTTCTTCAAATATTTGTACCATCTGACATCCCCTTGGATGTAAGACCTCATTTTGTCTAAATAGACTCATCCTAATGGTTATAACCAACTTTCAAATGGTTATCAACCATTTCACACTTTTGGGCAACTTTTGGAAAATTTGTCGAGCAATTTTTCAATGTTGCATGACAACTTTTGCATTTTACATGACAACATTTGCATTTTTTCTCAAATGCATCTATTTGACCAATATAATCACAAAATGGAGCAAATATATCCATGTTAAGACAAAAATCAACTAATTCCATTATAAATCACTTATGCTACCTAAATGAGACCCTTGGTTCAATTTGGCATCTAGGCTTATAACAATACCTTAGACCCAATTGACCTTACAAATGGTCTCCTTATTACATTTCTTGACCCAAATGGATCCACATTAACTCCTATCCTAAGTTTCCCTTCCTTAGTTCCTTTGAGGTGTCCTAGGTTCCCTACACCATACTCCCTTGGCCAATAAAACTCAAGTCTCTTGAGTTGGTAACTCTGAAACTTTCAATCCCAACTATTCAATAGTTGTCTCTATCAGCCAAGTGGCATCCTCCAATGGTATTCCTCTCCATTTGATGAGATACTCAAAGTATGTTTTCCTCCTAGTCTTCTTTCTCACCCTTTTTTCAAGGATACACTATCTTTGATTGTGGTGTTCTAGGAAGTGTACTGAGTAGTTCTTCCTTGGGTGCTTCGTATTCACCTACATCAAACACATTATGGCCCTTATAGGAATATATATTAGATTCTTAAATTTTAACTCTTACCTTTGGATTTTTGACATATCATACAACTTTACACATACTTTCTTACATTATTTGGCACCTTTTGCCAATAGTAGAATCTCCTCACCAAGTCTAGTGTCTTGTCAAGCCCAAAGTGGCCTGTCATACCCCAACAAAGTTTCTCTTTCACAATAATATCCCTAATTGATCCCCTAGAGATACAAAGTTGAATGCCTTTGAAAATCAATCCTTCCTGCAATACAAAAGCTACAAATTGACTGTGATACCTACTAGTAATCTCTTTGCATACCTGATAGGCTTCCTTGAAGTCCTCATCTTGCTCATACATATCCTTCATGTAGTTGACTCCCATGTTTTCTAACCTTACCTCCTGAATGGTCAAGTTCCTTCTACTGAGGGCATCAACAACCTTTTTTTCCACCCCCTCTTGTTTTTTATTGTGAAGGTGTATTCTTGAAGGTATTCCACCCATTTGATTTTCTTATGGCTTAGTTTATCCTATCTATTTAATTACCTTAAGGCATGGTTGTCAGTGTAGACAAAAAACTCTTTTGGCAACAAATAGTGCCTCCATTTCCTTAAGGACTAAACCATTGCATACATTTCTAAGTCATCTGTAGATTATTTTTGTTTTTCTTCATTAATATTTTCACTAAAGAAGCCTATTGGCTTACCTTCTTGTCTTAAGACCCCACCTATGGCCCTATTACTAGAATCACATTCAATGGTGAACAACTTATTAAAGTCTAGTAAAACCAATATAGGTTGTTCTACAACCTTTCTTTTCAAGAACTCAAATGACCTACCAGCTTCTTGGGTCTATGAAAATTGACACTTTTTACCCCCTTTTATTATGTTAAATATAGGAGCACACACATTTCTAAAGCCCCTAATAAACTTCCTATAAAAACTTGCTAAACCATGGAAGATTTTAACCTCACTTGCATTCCTTGGGGGTGGCCATTTCAGCATTGCATCCACTTTATATGGGTCCATCTTTAGGTTCCCCTTTCAGATCCCAAATCCTAGGAATATCAATTCCTCCTACAAGAAAACACATATTTCCAAGTTGATCCTCAACTTCTCTTCTTGTATCCTCCTTAATACCTACTCAACATGTATTAGATGTCCATCTCTACTTCTACTAAAAATGATAATGTCATCTAAGTAAACAACAAAAAAATGATTAATGAAAGGCTTGAGTACTTCATTCATGAGCCTCATGAATATTCTTGGATTATTTGAGAGGCCAAACAGTATCACCACCCACTCAAATATCCCCTCATTGGTCTTGAATGCAATTTTCCATTCATCTCCTTCCTTGACCCTTATCTAATTATATCCACTCTTCAAGTCCATCTTGGAGTAATACCTTGTCCATCATAGGAAATCCATCAGATCCTCCATTCTGGGCATGAGAAACCTATATCTTATTGTGATCTTGTTTATGGCCTTGGAGTCAGTACATAATCTCCATGTACCCTCCTTCTTTGGAGCCAAAAGTTCTGGTACTGCACAAGGGCTAATACTTCTTCTTATGAACCCTTTCTTCAAAAAATATTCAACTTGTCTTGCCAATTCTTCATTCTAATCTAGATTCAGTTTGTATGCTACTTTATTTGGTAGTGTAGACACTGGTATGAATTGAATGCAGTGGCTCACATCCCTGAATGGTGGTAGAGTCTCAATCTTTATATTTGCAATTACATCCTTATACTTACTCAACAATTGGTGCACCTCCTTGGGCCCTACATTTCTCAATAGTTCTTTGTCTTTCACTTTCCTTTCTTTCACTTCCTCTCTAGAGTTCACTACTATGGCAAAGCATGGGGTTCTCTTCTCCTTGAGAGTCTTCATAAATTCTTTCTCTCCAACAACAAGTACACTGGTTACTTGATGTGTCTCCTTTTCATCACCAAGTAAAGGTCTCATGGTATACTCTACTCCACCTTGGTGATATGATAAACATTCTTCTTGCCATCATTTTTGGAGTTCACGTCATATTGCCAAGGCCTCTCTAGCAATAGGTGACATGCATCCATCTCTGTAACATCACATAAAATGTTGTCTTGATAGTCTCCTATCTAAAACTCCACATACACTTGTTCATTAACCATATCTTGTTGTTCTTTATTCAATTAAAACACTTTATAGGGGTTGGGATAGGGTCTTTTCTTTAATAAAAGTTTATTAACCATCTCAACAAATGCAAGATTATCAGTGGATCTTGACTCTATAATTACCTTCCATACTTTACCTTTTACTTTGCAAGAGGTCCTAAATAAGGTCTTCCTTTTTGGTGGATCTTTTCTTGCAGGGGCCTTCAATAAGGTCCTATTTAACATAAAACATTCACCTTGTTCTGGATCTGTATTCCCTCTTTTCTCTTGTATTCTTTGTGTGTCATCAGCTTGGGTCATATGTACCCTCCTTTCTCCACCTTGGTTATTGTTTCCTTTCTTCTCTGGACACCTTGAGGCTTGATGCCCCACTTGGTTCCAGTTGAAACATCTCCCTATGAACACTCCTAGGTTCCTACCCCAAATCTTCCTCTACCATTTCCTCTTCTACCCCTAAATCCACCTCTTTGACTAGATTCTTCTTCTTTTCCTCCCTGGTTACTGGATTCTCCTTGGAATTTTTTTGAGGGATCACCACCATTACTCCTTCCTCTTCCTCTATTGAAGTTACCACCTCTTCCTCTGATTTAATTATCACCTCTCCTTTATGCTTCTCCTCAGCCTTGAGTGCCAACTGAAAACATTTGTGCACTGAATCAGAATTAAACATGATGATTTCATCATGGATGGAGTATTTCAGTCCACTCATGTATCTAGCCACTTTTTGCTTCTCTTTTTTAGAGATCTTGGCTCTAAGAGTGAGTTTGTGAAACTCCTTTGTGTAGGCATTCACATCAATATCATTTTTCCTTAGTCTATGCAACTTTCTATGAATCACCATGTCATAATCTTCAGGAACAAACTGCCTCTTGATCTTTGATCTCATCCTTTTCCAAGATGTAATAGGGTTCTTATCATTTTAAACCCTTTCATTCTACAAGAAGTTCCACCAACTTAATTCAGTTCCTTTCATCTTTTATTTTTCTATTTTCACCGTTTGGTGTTCTGGAGTATCTTCACATTCAAAGTAATTAGCCAGTGCTTCCAACCATTCCATGCATTCATCTACATCCATCTTCCCAACGAACATGGGTAGATCTATCTTGGAGTCTTTTATCCCTACCCTTTCAAGGGCCTCTATGAACAATATCTGGTCATTAGGTATCCCTGGTCTTCTTGGTGGTGGTATGTCTTCTACCTCATCATCTTCTTCTGATTCTTCATCAACATTCCTCTTTCCTTCTTGTTGATCCTTCAATCTTGCTAGATCATCTTCTGTCTTCTTGCTTCTTGCCTTATGCTCTTTGAGAATCTTTTCCAACTCCTTGTTCATCACATTTTTATGGGAATCCACCCCCCTCATTACCTTCAAGATCAAACATCTTTTCTTACTCCTGCCTTCCAATAATGTTCTTAGTGGCTCTGATACCAATTAATGCAAAGTGCACAACCACTACCACACCTTAGGGTATAAATTCTCCTTTAGACACCTTAACCTAATTCTAAGGTTATTATTTTGTCCAATACCTCTTCTTAGGGACCCTAAGACTTCTCCAAGTGGATGACCAACCTCCAATGATCCTCCTTAACACCTAGGAGCTCCTTTGTATTTGGACCAAAAACTTGCTTTAGGGATCCAATCCCTAAATGAGTCCAAATTAGTGAAAACTACCCCACAATACCTCTATATTCAAATAAATGGTGGAAATAGTCTATGGGAACCCCAAAAATTGAGATTCAACTCCCTATTGAGTCCTCCAACATCCACAACACTTCCTTCTCAATTTGGACCAGAATCTCTACTAGCCATAACTCACTAGTTTTGGGTGATTAACTCCCAAAACTCCTAAAAAAATTAATGAATTCTAAATAAATTTGGATACCCTTTTCCAATCCCTAAAGGATTCCAAAAGGACTTGGTCTTATTCTACTCCTGCACCCCAAAACACTTACTAGGTTCACAAACCTAATTTTCTAGACTAGGCATGGATAACAAAAATTTGTATAAGGATGGGTTCCTAGAAACTTCCCAATGATTTGGAACTCTTCTACTATCCATAAATGATCAAAATAACTCACTCACCAAGTCAATTCAACCCAATTGATTGACTGTCTCCACTCATTCTCTATTTTCTTGGATAAACACATAGAGATGTTTAGCCTAGGGCTGGCTTGGAAAAATGACCAACCAACTCCCCTCACCCCAAGCCTCTGTAATCCTTAAGATCACTCCCCTAAATCTCATTTCTGAGAGGGCCATGTGAATCCCATAGTGGGATTGCAAGTTAGAGGGCCATTTTTAAAAACCCCTCAAATTCACAGCTATTTAGACTAGTCTGCACCAAAACTCAAATAGCTTGCAAAAATAATAGATGAGAGGTACATAAATGTAAATCAAAGAGATAAATACATGATAGATGAAAGGTTGCGATGATAAAAATATAAAAACTAATCTAAAAGCATGAAATAAAAAAAAAGAAACATAAACTACCACGGGTTTTCATTAAAAATGCATGAAATCAATAAAAAATGATGAAATCACAAGATCAGATTGATGAATTACCAAGGGGGCATATCCAAGTATCAGTGTAAATCAAAGAGATCAATACATGTATACACCAATAAGAATTTTATATAATCAATGGGTGCCTAGGCATGACTATCACCAAAGGTCATATGCCTCATCAATAATATAACAATTGTA
The DNA here is from genome assembly GCA_018584345.1 of Thuja plicata. NCBI lineage: Eukaryota > Viridiplantae > Streptophyta > Pinopsida > Cupressales > Cupressaceae > Thuja > Thuja plicata. The sequence continues at coordinate 5,361,975 of MU224676.1, read as the reverse complement.
TCTCTACCTTTACCAACCCCTGTACTGATACCCCTAATAGATGGTCAAGAACCACCTATCCTTAGATTTGGTTCCCTCAGAGATCTATAATTTGGAACTATCACCCCATGACTCTTGGTCTGTCCTCTCCATGAACTCTAACTTTGTCTAGCCTAAGAGTAAGAGACTCATCTCTCTATTGGTACTAATGCAAAGTATGTTGATCTATAAAAATATACTCTAGAAATGTGATGCACAATATCCCTCATGGCATCCCAAGAAACACCCTAGGCTGCAGACCTATGTAAAGTGCGACCTAAATCCTCAGTTGAACCCCATTTCTCCATGGCCTCATCTCTCTAGGATCTGGCATGATCTCTCTCTATCCTCAAACAAGATACCTCTACCTCAAGGTCCTAGATCTTGTCATATGTCTATCCTAATCAAGCCTATAAAAGAGTGAGATATTCCTAATTAGTCACTAAGTCCCCACGTACTCTCTGAATATCTTAACCAAGGGTAACTAAAGGACCTCCATGTACAACATGTAGTGGACCCTATGGAACACCTGATTGGGCTCTATGAATGAACCATCTCTATGCCAAAATGAATCCTCCTCTAGCAGGACCACCTCTACCTCAACTACGATCCCTACCTCCCGGACCACCTCCACCTCTATCATGAGCTTCACAAGGTAGTGCAAGATTGAGGGGAAACATTATCGATAGGGGTTGTCCTTATTTATATTTGGATCAAGGAGCACATCCTAGTGACATGACCTATTGTTGATAGACAATAACTAGAGCATCATCCTTACATTTATGGTTACTAACATATTATTTTATAGCATAATCTAGGCAACGTAGAGTATTGGAGATGAAAAATTAATGATATGGATAGAGTCTTTTGGAGACCCTGTATTGGCTATGAGGTATAAATAGATGATTTAGTGGAGATGCCCTATGTGTTTACATCTCAATGGTTGATAAGTAGGACATCGTACACTATTTAGCATTTTTTGGCTACATGGGATCAATGATAACATGGAAGGATACATGGTATGCCACAAGGTTCTATTATGTATTCTTGTGTACACAAGAAGAGACTATTGTGGGGAACATGCATTTCATATGAGAACATTGGGTGAGTCTTATAGATAGGGTCCAATGATATGGTTGTTCAGGCTTAGAATTTTCACCCTAACTCAGGCATTAGGGCTACATGACAATTCTATCCTAACAATGGAAACCTTCTCAAGCTGTGGGTGTACTATGATTGAGAAGGAGTCTCCAGATTCTAGGCCGGTTCCTATCTTATTTGGGATATCACCTACTGATTTGTAACTTAGTAGGGAAAGGGAAAAAAGAAACTTTAAAACTAGAAATAGATAGGCGTGATACACCAACAATGAATTTAAACTTTTGATGGAAAGATAAAACCGTAACTCCACCTCATACATCAAAGATTTACTACTTCAAATCTGTGTTCAATATATAGGCTAACAGATTTCACTACTAGGGTTAAACCACAAATAGCTCAAATAGTCAGCAAACATACATTTTCATACAAGGTTTTAAATAATTAATCACCCTAGGAAGGAATATAAATGCACTCATTTCTCTTAGATAACAATGAAAATAACACTTGCAAAGAAAGATGAAATAGGATCATAGAATCAAAACTCCACATGTATGAGCCAATGAAACATCTGCTTTATTCTTCACCAAAATCTGACTAAATGTGATTACAAACATGAATCCAAGGCACTAAGGAACAATAAGCTCACTTTGCCTTATTTTCCAAAATCTGCAACCCCAATGGATACAAAATGCATCAAAAAGGTCTACAGGAACAAACAGTTCACTAAAAGCACCTCCTTTCCAGATTCTGACCTTTAAATATGAAGTACAAGGTCCACTAAATAGCCCACATGGCTAATCTCAAAAATGAGATCTCCCTCCAAAACTCTCCTCCAAACAGAAAGATAACCCTAAATCAAAGGCCTAAACAATGCCTACAAATCAGCCTCCAATCAAGCCCCCCAAAATTTTAGCTCAATCCCCAATTTTAAGGCATAATTGATGCCAAAAATGAAGCCCTTGAGGCTAATTTAGAAAATGACTAGTGCCCCTCCATAGTTGGTGTCTAAAAGATTTTCATCTTTTTACATAATGTCACCAACTTGTTACAAATTACCCTAATTTGGTAAAAATATGTGCCAAAAATACAGCCCTATGAAAATTCTACACTTAGTGCCCAAAATATTGGCTTAAAATAAGGATTTGAAACCCCTTTACAATATTTTTCCAATATTATTTTAAAATTCAATAAAAATTCAATATTCAATATCAACCTAGCTAATCCAAAATCCTAACTTAAAAATAAATTTCTAAGTATATGCAAAGTGAGGAGGGTCAAAATGACTACTCGACTCACTTGCAGTATGATGCAAAAATAGAGGAGTGAGGTGGCACTGTTGGCAGTTTTCAAAACCTATAGGAATAGACATCTGCATTGATGGCATTGTATGCTTTATGCTTGGCTGACTCCAAATTCTCAAAGGCTCATTTCATTCTTCTTCCTATGGTTTTGAGGAAGAAAGAAGCAAGGCTTTTCTGCTAGTGCCACCACGTTTGCAGATTCCTCACTATTTTCTTTGTTTTAACGAGATCAATCTGTCGATTTGGAATGATATGCCATAATGTGAGGCATTTTTTATGCATCCATCTGTATTTGAACTCGGGTTCTACATGCACAAACTGGTATTTGGGCTTTACCTTCATTCTAACTAGAGTGTTAAATGCCATGTTACATGGCACTGCACATGTATATTTGGTTTGAAACTTGAGTCTCTGTTGTAGCTTGGCTTGTGACCTGGGGTCCATCGCTATGAAACATGGCACTATTCTTGATCTGCGGGCTTGTGACTGCACATAGACTCAGCTTATGTTCATGGATGGAGCTTGATTTTTTCTTGAATTGTGACTCTTCTACAGCTTGAACTTGTAACTTGAAGATAAGTTACTCTCTGATCTCTTTTATCACTCTTTATTTCCATGAAACAAGGCATTTTGCATGTATTTTGTTTCCCTACAAAACTCAGGCTCTATTCTGCAGTTTATATTCTTTCAAACTGAAGTTTAAAACCATTAATAGTGGCACTTTGCATGTGTCTTTCTTATTAATCAAGCTCTCCATTGCTGTCTGTTATTTCCATGATTTTGTGCTTGAGCTATTTGTAGAAGCCATGCATTTTGTGCAGTTGTTTTTCATTGCTCTGTTTGTTTATTGAAACCGTGCTTTATGTTGGAATACCCACACTTTGCTGAAACTATGCTTGCTGTAGCTTGTAACTTGGAGTTCGATACCCTAAAATCAGGTTTCATTCATACATATCCTCAAACTAGGCTTCAATAGTTTGATCTTGATTGTTTTTATGCCACAAAAAAAGGAATTTAGAATAAATATGGAACTTCTTTATGCCTGCACACTGTCTGTTGCTTGAATGACATCAAAAACTAGATACCCACATGGCTTAATCTATACTTTACACAACACCATCATTTGATTTTACATATATATGCACTGTTTAAAACTGCATCTTCACATGCATAATCCAGTCTTTGAAAACTTGAATCTTGCTCATTTATTCTCTGTTATGCATATTTTATAATAGCATTTGATAATACTATTCTTACTCTTCTGGCATTCAACTATTAGCATCCATAGTGTCGAAACCTGTAACATTATGCATGCACCCTGTGGCAACTTGTTATGTACTGCATTTCATATGCACAACTCACATTGACACACTATAGTTCAATCATTTTCTTGCACATTAATGTTAAAATCTGCATTTGAACATTTCTTTAATAATGTATATTTGTGAATTTCGAGCACGTGCTCGTGACACTCACTACATCTTTCAAATATAGCACAGGATTTCATAAAGATATGTTTGTTTGATGTTATTATTGTATCAATGAAAATGCATATCTTTCTATCACATTGATATCATCAATATATATGAAGTTCAGGGAGTTTGACTAATGTATGGTGTTTTTTAGGCATTTATGTATTTCTTAGATCCAATTAGATCTAATATCTCTTTCACACCATGATGCAGGATACAGGACCACAGATGACCTAGAGTGTAGGACAATCAGAGACAAGACCTAGGATATGAAGACTTCAGATGATGCAGATGAACAACTCCATAAACTAGAAGACCTCTTAAAGGAAATACATAGACCCTAGACTTCATCATGCTTCTCTTTTACTTTCTTTTCTACATATGTCCTTTGAGTTTGAGTATGCAAGATGTGACCTTAAAGGAACACTTATCTAATACATTCAGTATGAATGCACAATGTAATGATCATTTATGAATATGAAAGTGTGAATTTGATCAAAACTTAGAGTACAAATATAGTCTGATAATATGAATGTAATAGCAATGTATTTCTTTTGCATTGGCTGAATAGTAATGTTTAAAAGATGTATCTTTATGCAAATTTTTTACTGTTTTCTGATCACTATCTCGTATGTAAAAATTTGGGTAACAATTCTAGTGACCTCTGATGGATGTCTGCTTACTTGACATTGGGACCAGTAGCCTAAACGGTCCATTAGGAATTGAGTCTATTAATCACCTATGGAAACCCTAAACCTAGTTTGTGGATATAAGAAAACCATTTCCCAATGATTGCGGGTATGTTTATGATTTTTGGTATTGAAGAAAACAACTTCATTATCACCAATTGTAAATGTATTTTTTATCATTGAGGAATGATTTCCTTATGTTTTCAGATTAGGATAGCAACCTTGGAAGACCTTGCAATCTTTAAGAGTTACTGAAAACTGGGAAAACTAAAACTAAAACTGACCTAATTGTGCTTGACAGCACTTAGGGAAACCGGAAAACTAACCTACCCTAACCTAACTAGCCACAAATCCTACTAAACAAAACCATTTACTGGCTCATTGAAATATTTGCCTTTTCTCACCAATAGCGAATAAGATGCATGCATATAGGCAATTGAAAAAATATGCAATACAACTTGAAGGATCTGAAACTCTTGAAGCATAACCTGAAAGTGAAAGACCAGATCACATATCTATTGGATTTGATCAATATCAATGCAAATTTGAGGTGAATAATCATGTTGGATCTGTTTCTCTATAATTGTAATCTTAGGAACAGGCCCTTTTCTAGAAAGATGCCTAATTGGGAAGCCTCTAGAGATGTTAAATTCTAGCTTTATGCTACTAGATTCTTTTCTTCCCTCTGGTTCTTCATGGATGTCCTACATCATTAGCTACCATATGAGCTCCTCCTCCATGGTCAAAACATCATCATCTTTTGTCAAGTCAGCTAAGAAATCATCAAAAATACTGATCTCCTGGAAATCTGGTGCTCTTGCTTCATCTTTCCTCCTTGCACATAATCATTAGAAAGAATATCCTCCAAAATAGAGCACTTTTTAATAGGCACAAACTCTAACATTTCAAGCTTTTCATAGAAATCTGCAATAATGTTGTCAAAATCATTCTCTAAGCTTTGATCAGTTTCTTGGTCATGGACACCCTACTGTACTGAAGTGACCAGAATCTCCTCTTCTTTCTCTTGATCTACAAAAGAGGGTAACTCCACTAAGAGAAGTACAACCACCTCTTGCTGGTCAAAAGAGTCTCCTATAGCCAATGATGCAATTTGTTGACTATCCATCTTAGAATATACAAGATCTGGAACTGAATCCAATACTTCTTGTTCTATCAGATTTGAGCTAATAACCTCCTTCTCAGCTGCCTGATCTGGATATGACTCACATGTAACTACCTTGATGAGATTTGGCATTTGGACGCCAGGGTGCTTAGTCCATGAGGGCTTCCATGACAACTTGGTATCTTGCTCATCTGGCTCAGCTACATTACACATCTCTGATTTAGAGTCACTAAAGTGGGCTGGCTGATCATGCTCACTCAGGGGCTCTTGTATGGGCTGCCTTGTATCTTCTATAGGCTTATAACTTGGAATCTTTAACTTTGATCCTTCTTGGATTGTAGGTTGACTAAAGGAATAAGAAGATACTTGAGATTCTAGCTCTTGTAATTTTTTCATTAACTGCCTCATCTGTTCCTCTTTAAATGCAACTTGCTAGGAAAATAGCTCTTGCTCATACCTTTGAGCCTCCATCTCTTGTTGGTGTATGTGAGCTTGATAAGTTAGCTCCTCTTGATGCATGCCATACTCTTTCTCTTTCTCCACAGATCTCAGTTGTTCTTGGAAGTTCTTCAGAATATCATCAAGACTCATATTTGGAACATGCTGGGGATAATTCAGACAATCATCAAAGAAACTCCTTCGTGGCTGTTGGTATACATGCTACCAAGAAACTTGTTGCTGGGCTGAAGGGTGATAAACATGAGATGAATGTTGTCCTTCAAATTCTGGAACAAAAATAGTAGCATGGTTGTATTGATATGATTGATATTGAGAACATGCATAAACATCTTCATAAAATGGAGGATAGTAATCAATTTGAGGCACTAAATCTGCATAAAACCAGTAGATATAACCTTAGAGTTGCCAGATATGGATAAAATTTACCTCCTAAAGGCCTGCAACGTGCTTTATGCATACCAAAACCAGCAAGCATTGTGAAATCTATGACATCTTGGTCACACCAGGCGTGCCAAAAATTGTTCAGGCTTAGAATTGTCACCCTAACTCAGGCATTAGGGCTACATGACAATTCTATCCTAACAATGGAAACCTTCTCAAGCTATGGGTGTACTATGATTGAGAAGGAGTCTCTGGATTCTAGGCCGGTTCCTATCTGATTTGGGATATCACCTCCTGAATTGTAACTTAGTAGGGAAAGGGAAAAAATAAACTTTAAAACTGGAAATAGATAGGGGTGATATACCAAGAATGAATTCAGACTTTTTATTGAAAGATAAATCTGTAACTTCACCTCATACATCAAAGGTTTACTACTTCAAATCTGTGTTCAACATATAGGGTAACAGATTTCACTAGTAGGGTTAAACCACAAATAGGTCAAATAGTCAGCAAACATACATTTTCATACAAGGTTTTAAATAATTGATCACCCTAGGAAGGAATATAAATGCACTCACTTCTCTTGGATAACAATAAAAACAACACTTGCAAAGAAATATGAAATAGGATCATAGAATCAAAACTCCACATGTATGAGCCAATGAAACATCTGCTTTATTCTTCACCAAAATCTGACTAAATGTGATTACAAACATGAATCCAAGGCACTAAGGAACAATAATCTCACTTTGCCTTATATTCCAAAATTTGCAACCCCAATGGATACAAAATGCATAAAATGGGTCTACAGGAACAAAAAGTTCACTGAAAGCACCTCCTTTCCAGATTATGACCTTTAACTATGAAGTACAAGGTCCACTAAATAGCCCACATGGCTAATCTCAGAAATGAGATCTCCCTCTAAAGCTCTCCTCCAAACAGAAAGATAACCCTAAATCAAAGGCCTAAACAATGCCTACAAATCAGCCTCCAATCAAGCCCCCAAAAATTTTAGCTCAATCCCCAATTTTATGGCATAATTGATGCCAAAAATGAAGCCCTTGAGGCTAATTTAGAAAATGACTAGTGCCCCTCCATAGTTGGTGTCTAAAATATTTTCATCTTTTTACATAATGTCACCAACTTGTTACAAATTGCCCTTATTTGGCCAAAATATGTGCCAAAAATCCAGCCCTATGAAAATTCTACTCTTAGTGCCCAAAATATTGGCTTAAAATAAGGATTTGAAATACCTTTACAATATTTTGCCAATATTATTTTAAAATTGAATAAAAATTCAATATTAAATATCAACCTAGCTAATCCAAACTCCTAACTTAAAAATAAATTTCTAAGTATATGCAAAGTGAGGAGGGTCAAAATGACTACTCGACTCACTTACAGTATGATGCAAAAACAAAGTGAGGTGGCACTATTCGCAGTTTTTGAAACCCGTAGGAATAGACATCTACATTGTTGACATTGAATGCTTTATGCTTGGCGGACTCCAAATTCTCAAAGGCTCATTTCATTCTTCTTCCTACAATTTTGAGGAAGAAAGAAGCAAGTGTTTTCTGCTAGTGCCGCCATGTTTGCAGTTGCTCACTATTTTCTTTGTTTTAACGAGCTCAATATGTCAATTTGGAATGATATGCGATAATGTGAGGTGTTTTTTATGCATCCATCTATATTTGAACTCAGGTTCTACATGCACAAACTGGTATTTGGGCTTTACCTTCATTCTAATTGCAGTGTTAAATGCCATTTTACATGGCGCTATGCATGTATATTTGGTTCAAAACTTGAGTCTCCATTGCAGCTTGGCTTCTAACCTGGGGTCCATCGCTATGAAACATGGAACTATTCTTGATCTATGGGCTTGTGACTGCCCATAGACTCGGCTTATGTTCATGGATGGAGCTCAATTTTTTCTTGAATTGGCACTCTTCTATAGCTCAAACTTGTAACTTGAAGATAAGTTACTCTTTGATCTCTTTTATCACTCTTTATTTCCATGAAACAAGGCATTTTTCATGTATTTTGTTTCCCTACAAAACTCAGGCTCTATTATGCAGTTTATATGCTTTCAAACTGAAGTTTAAAACCATTAATAGTTGCACTTTGCATGTGTCTTTCTTATTTAATCGAGCTCTCCATTGCTGTCTATTATTTCCATGATTTCATGCTCGAGCTATTTGTAGAAGCCATGCATTCTGTGTAGTTTTTTTTCATTGCTCTGTTTGTTTATTGAAACCGTGCTTTATGTTGGAATACCCACACTTTGTTGAAACTATGCTTTTTGTAGCTTGTAACTTGGAGTTTGATACCCTAAAATCAGGTTTCATTCATACATATCCTCAAAATGAACTTCAATAGTTTGATCTTGATTGTTTTTATGCCACAAAACAAGGAATTTAGCATAAATATGGAACTTCTTTGTGACTGCACATTGTCTGTTGGTTGAATGACACCAAAAACTAGATACCCACATGGCTTAATCTGTACATCTGGAAGTGAACACAAAACATCTGTAAGCTATCATTTTGTTGTTAATAAATGAGCTCCATTCTGTCTTCTGTCAATTCCATTTCAATATCTGCCTTGAAAGATGACAATACTGTTACCTTAAACATAAAACATCTTCATATTAATTAGGCAACAAGCATTTTAACTGAGTATAGTACATTTTTGTCATGCATCATTGTGTTTTGTGCCCAGTTTCCATCCATTACTGTCTGATTACTTTTAAATATGCAGTCTTCTTGTGTAGAAAATAGAAGTTAACAGCATGTATGCACACTGTTATTGCATTTTTATGCAGAATACCACCCATGGGATTTGAGAACAGGCTCGTGACTGCCATGGGAAACATTCATAATAGGAAACTCATTCAAACATGCACATCTCTTTACACTACATCTGTTCAACTCCATCCCTTGCCTCCACTCTACTCTCCAAATTTATTCAGTCATAAATACTGAAATAATAACAGCACTATAACCATGGGTAAATATATCACTGTTATTTCAGCATACCAGAATAGCATTGCTTGTTAAATACCCTACATAAACATCTCTTCAAATTCATTTTAGACACACAGATACTGTACTTGTTCCACTCTCATGGATATATGCATAAAATTAACTCATGCTTGACAGTATATGCACATTGTCTTTGCATTGTTTTCAGAAGTTTATATTTATGCATTGTTTTCCTTATCATTTCCAAAGGCATCATGTACTGTGAAAGCACTATAAACACCTTCTTATGAACTATATTCTCCCTTGTATATGCATATTGTCTTTTCTGCAAAAAAAAAAGTAGATCACAGTGACATGTATCTTATATACTTCACACAGCACCATCTTTTGATTTTACATATATATGCATTGTTTAAAAATGCATGATCCAGTCTTTGAAAACTTGAATCTTGCTCATTTATTCTCTGTTATGCATATTTTATAACAGCATTTGATAATATTGTTCTTACTCTTCTGGCATTCAACTATTAGCATCCATAGTGTCAAAACCTGTAACAGTGTGCATGCACCCTGTAGCAACTTATTATGTACTGCATTTCGTATGCACAATTCACATTGACACACTATAGTTCAATCATTTTCTTTCACATTAATGTTGAAATCTGTATTTGAACATTTCTTTAATAATGCATATTTGTGAAGTTCGAGCACGGGCTCATGACACTCACTGCATCTTTCAAATATAGCACAGGATTTCATAAAGATATGTTTGTTTGATGTTATTATTCTGTCAATGCAAATGCATATCTTTCTATCACATTGATATCATCATTAAATATGCAGTTCAGGGAGTTTGATTGATGTATGGGGTTTTTTAGGCATTTATGTATTGCTTAGATCCAATATGATCTAATATCTCTTTCACACCATGATGCAGGATACATGACCATAGATGACCTAGAGTGCAGGACAATCAGAGACAAGACCTAGGATATGAAGGCTTTAGATGATGCAGATAAACAACTCCAGAAACTAGAAGACCTCTTAAAGGCAATACATAGACTCTAGACTTCATCATGCTTCTCTTTTACTTTCTTTTCTGCACATGTCCTCTGAGTTTCAGTATGCAAGATGTGACCTTAAAGGAACACTTGTCTAATACATTCAGTATGAATGCACAATGTAATGATCATTTATGAATATGAAAGTGTGAATTTGATCAAAAATTAGAGTACAAATATAGTCTGATAATATGAATGTAATAGCAATGTATTTCTTTTGCATTGGTTGAACAGTAATGTCTAAAAGATGTATCTTTATGAAATTTTTTTACTGTTTTCTGATCACTATCCCGTATGTAAAAATTTGGGTAACAATTATGGTGACCTCTAATGGATGTATGCCTACTTTACATTGGGACCAGTAGCCTAAATAGTCCATTGGGCACTAAGTCTATTAATCACCTATGGAAACCCTAAACCTAGTCCATGGATATAAGAAAACCATTTCCCAATGATTGTAGGTATGTTTATGATTTGTGGTATTGAAGCAAAAAACTTCATTATCACCAATTGTAAATGTATTTTTGATCATTGAGGAATTATTTCCTTATGTTTATAGATTAGGACAGCAACCTTGGAAGACCTTGCAATACTAAAGACTTACTGAAAACTGGGAAAAATAAAACTAAAACTGACCTAATTGTGCTTGACAGCACTTAGGGAAACTAGAAAACTAACCTACCCTAACCTAACCAGCCACAAATCCTGCTAAACAAAACCATTTACTGGCTCATTGAAATATTTTCCTTTTCTCACCAATAGTGAATGAGATGCATGCATATAGGCAATTGAAAAAATGTACAATACAACTTGAAGGATCTGAAACTCTTGAAGCATATCCTGAAAGTGAAAGACCAGATCACATACCTCTTGGATTTGATCAATATTAATGCAGATTTGAGGTGAATAATCATGTTTGATCTATTTCTCTATAATTGTAATCTTAGGAATAGGCCCTTTTCTAGAAAGATGCTTGATTGGGAAGCCTCTAGAGATGTTAAATTCTAGCTTTATGCTACTAGATTCTTTTCTTCCCTCTAGTTCTTCATGGCTGTCCTACATCATTAGCTTCCATGAGAGATCCTCCTCCCTGGTCAAAACATCATCATCTTTTGTCAAGTCAGCTAAGAACTCATCAAAATTACTGATCTCCTAGGAATCTGGTGATCTTTTTTTCATCTTTCCTCCTTGCACATAATCATTAGAAAGAATGTCCTAAAAAATAGAGCACTTTTGAATAGGCACAAACTCTAACATTTCAAGCTTTTCATAGAAATCTGCAATAATGTTGTCAAAATCATTCTCTAAGATTTGATCAATTACTTGATCATGGACACCCTATTGTACTGAAGTGACCAGAATCTACTCTTCTTTCTCTTGATCTACAAAAGAGGGTAACTCCACAAAGAGAAGTACAACCACCTCTTACTGGTCAAAAGAGTCTCCTGTAGGCAATGATGCAATTTGTTGACTATCCATCTCAGAATATACAAGATCTCCAACTAAATCCAATGCTTCTTGTACTATTAGATATGAGCTAATAACCTCCTTCTCAGCTCCCTGATCTGGAGATGACTCACATGTAACCACCTTGATAAGATTTGGCATTTGGAAGAAAAGGTGCTTAGTCCATGAGGGCTGCCATGACAACTTGGTATCTTGCTCATCTGGCTTAGCTACATTACACATCTCTGACTGAGAGTCACTAAAGTGGGCTAGCTGACCATGCTCACTCAGGGGCTCTTGTATGGGCTGCCTTGTTTCTTGCACAGGCTTATAACTTTGAATCTTCAGCTTGGATCCTTCTTGGATTGTAGGTTGACTAAAGGCACAAGAAGCTACTTGAGCTTCTAGCTCTTGTAATTTTTTCATTAACTGCTTCTAGCTTCTAGCTCTTGTAATTTTTTCATTAACAACTCTTTCTCATACCTTTCAGCCTCCATCTCTTGTTGGTGTATGTGAGCTTGATAAGATAGCTCCTCTTGATGCATGCCATACTCTTGCTCTTTCTCCACAGATCTCAGTTGTTCTTGGATGTTCTTCAGAATATCATCAAGGCTCATGTTTGGAACATGCTGGGGCTAATTCAGAGAATCATCAAAGAAAGTCCTTCATGGCTATTGGTATACATGCTACCAAGAAACTTGTTTCTGGGTGATAAACATGAGATGAATGTTGTCCTTCAAATTATGGATCAAAAACAATAGCATGGTTGTATTGATATGATTGATATTGAGAACATGTAGAAACATCTTCATAAAATTGAGGATAGTAATCCATATGAGGCACTAAATCTGCATAAAACCAGTAGATATAACCTTAGAGTCACCAGATATGGATAACATTTACCTCCTAAAGGCCTGCAACCTGCTGGATGCATACCAAAACCAGCAAGAACTGTGAAATCTATGACCTCTTGGTCCCACTGGGCGTGCCAAAAACTATTTAGGCTTAGAATTGTTACTCTAACTCACGCATTAGGGATACACGACAATTCTACCCTAACAATGGAAACCTTCTCAAGCTGTGGGTGTACTATGATTGAGAAGGAGTCCCCAGATTGTAGGCCGGTTCCTATCTGATTTGGGATATCACCTCCTGATTTGTAACTTAGTGGGGAAAGGGAAAAAAGAAACTTTAAAACTGGAAATAGATAGGGGTGATACAGCAAGAATGAATTCAGACTTTTGATGGAAAGATAAAATCATAACTCCACCTCATACATCAAAGGTTTACTACTTTAAATATTTGTTCAACATATAGGCTAACAGATTTCACTACTAGGGTTAAACCACAAATAGCTCAAATAGTCAGCAAACATACATTTTCATACAAGGTTTTAAATAATTGATCACCCTAGGAAGGAATATAAATGCACTCATTTCTCTTGGATAACATTGAAAATAACACTTGCAAAGAAAGATGAAATAGGATCATAGAATCAAAACTCCACATGTATGAGCCAATGAAACATCTACTTTATTCTTCACCAAAATTTGACTAAATGTGATTACAAACATGAATCCAAGGCACTAAGGAACAATAAGCTCACTTTGCCTTCTTTTCCAAAATCTGCAACCCCAATGGATACAAAATGCATAAAAAGGGTCTATAGGAACAAACAGTTCACTGAAAGTACCTCCTTTCAAGATTCTGACCATTAACTATGAAGTACAAGGTCCACTAAATAGCCGACATGACTAATCTCAAAAATGAGATCTCCCTCCAAAACTCTCCTCCAAACAGAAAGATAACCCTAAATCAAAGGCCTAAACAATGCCTACAAATTAGCCTCCAATCAAGCCCACCAAAATTTTATCTCAATCCCCAATTTTAAGGCATAATTGATGCCAAAAATAAAGCCCTTGAGGCTAATTTCCAAAATGACTAGTGCCCCTCCATAGTTGGTGTCTAAAAGATTTTCATCTTTTTACATAATGTCACCAACTTGTTACAAATTGCCCTAATTTGGCCAAAATATGTGCCAAAAATCCAACCCTATGAAAATTCTACACTTAGTGCCCAAAATATTGGCTTAAAATAAGGATTTGAAATCCCTTTACAATATTTTGCCAATATTATTTTAAAATTGAAAAAAAATACAATATTAAATATCAACCTAGCTAATCCAAACTCCTAACTTAAAAATAAATTTCTAAGTATATGCAAAGTGAGGAGGGTCAAAATGACTACTCGACTCACTTACAGTATGATGCAAAAATAGAGGAGTGAGGTGGCACTGTTGGCAGTTTTTGAAACCTGTAGGAATAGACATCTGCATTGATGGCATTGAATGCTTTATGCTTGGTAGACTCCAAATTCTCAAAGGCTCATTTCATTCTTCTTCCTATGGTTTTGAGGAAGAAAGAAGCAAGGGTTTCCTACTAGTGCCGCCATGTTTGCAGCTTCGTCACTGTTTTCTTTGTTTTAACGAGCTTAATTTGTTGATTTGGAATAATATGCCATAATGTGAGGCATTTTTTATGCATCCATCTAAATTTGAACTCGGGTTCTACATGCACAAACTGGCATTTGGGCTTTACCTTCATTCTCACTAGAGTGTTAACTGCCATATTAAATGGTGTTGGGCATGTATATTTGGTTCAAAACTTGAGTCTCTGTTGTAGCTTGGCTTGTGACCTGTGGTCCATCACTATCAAACATGACACTGTTTGTGACCAGTGGGCTTGTGACTGCACATAGACTCGGCTTATGTTCATGGATGGAGCTCAATTTTTTCTTGAATTGGCACTCTTCTACAGCTCAAACTTGTAACTTGAAGATAAGTTACTCTCTGATCTCTTTTTATCACTCTTTATTTCCATGAAACAAGGCGTTTTGCATGTATTCTATTTCCCTACAAAACTCAAGCTCTATTCTGTAGTTTATATGCTTTCAAAATAAAGTTTAAAACCATTAATAGTGGCGCTTTGCATGTGTCTTTCTTATTTAATCGAGCTCACCATTGCTGTCTATTATTTCCATGATTTCGTGCTCGAGCTGTTTGTAGAAGCCATGCATTATGTGTAGTTGTTTTTCATTCTTCTATTTTTTTATTGAAACCATGCTTTATGCTGGAATACCCACATTTTGTTGAAACTATGCTTGCTGTAGCTTGTAACTTGGAGTTCAATACCCTAAAATCAGGTTTCATTCATACATATCCTCAAACTCCGCTTCAAAAGTTTGATCTTGATTATTTTTATGCCACAAAACAAGGAATTTAGCATAAATATGGAACTTCTCTGTGACTACACATTGTCTGTTGGTTGAATGACACCAAAAACTAGATACCCACATGGCTTGACCTGTACATCTGGAAGTGAACACAAAACATCTACAAGCTGTCATTTTGTTGTTAATAAATGAGCTCCATTCTGTCTTCTGTCAATTCCATTTCAATATCTGCCTTGAAATATGACAATACTGTTATCTTAAACATAAAACATCTTCATATTATTGAGGCATCGAGAATTTTAACTGAGAATAGTACATGTTTGTCATGCATCATTGTGTTTTGTGCTCAGTTTCCATCCATTACTGTCTGATTACTTTTAAATATGCAGTCTTCTTGTGTAGAAAATAGAAGTTAACAGCATGTATGCACACTATTATTCCATTTATATGCAGAATACCACCTATGGGATTCAAGCACAGGCTCGTGACTCCCATAGGAAACTCATTCAAACATGCACATCTGTTTACACTGCATCTGTTCAACTCCATCCCCTGCCTGCACTATACTCTCTAAATTTATTCAGTCATAAATACTGAAATAATAACAACACTATAATCATGGGTAAATATATCACTGTTATTTTAGCATACTAGAATAGCATTGCTTGTTAAATACCCTGCATAAACATCTCTTCAAATTCATTTTAGACACATAGATACTGTACTTGTTCCACTCTCATGGATATATGCATAAAATTAACTCATGCTTGATAGTATGTGCACATTGTCTTTTCATTATTTTCAAAAGTTTATATTTTTGCCTTGTTTTCCTTATCATTTCCAAAGGCATCATGTGTTGTGACAGCACTATAAACACCTTATGAACTGTATTGTCCCTTGTATATGCATATTTTCTTTTCTACAAAAAAAAAAGTAGATCACAGTGACATGTATCTTATATACTTTACACAGCACCACCATTTGATTTTACATATATATGCACTGTTTAAAACTGCATCTTCACATGCATAATCCAGTCTTTGAAAACTTGAATCTTGCTCACTTATTCTCTGTTATGCATATTTTATAGCAGCATTTGATAATACTATTCTTACTCTTCTGGCATTCAACTATTAGCATACATAGTGTCAAAACCTGTAACAGTATGCATGCACCCTGTAGAAACTTGTTATGTACTGCATTTCATATGCACAACTCACATTAACACACTATAGTTCAATCATTTTCTATCACATTAATGTTGAAATCTGCATTTGAACATTTCTTTAATAATGCATATTTGTGAAGTTCGAGCACGGGCTCATGACACTCACTGCATCTTTCAAATATAGCACAGGATTTCATAAAGATATGTTTGTTTGATGTTATTATTTTGTTAATGCAAATGCATATCTTTCTATCACATTGATATCATTAGTAAATATGTAGTTTAGGGAGCTTGACTGATGTATGGTGTTTTTTAGGAATTTATGTATTGCTTATATCCAATTGGATCCAATATCTCTTTCAGACCATCATGCAGGATACAGGACCACGGATGACCTAGAGTGCAGGACAATCAGAGACAAGACCTAGGATATGAAGACTTCAGATGATGTAGATGAACAACTCTAGAAACTAGAAGACCTCTTAAAGGCAATACATAGACCCTAGACTTCATCATGCTTCTCTTTTACTTTCTTTCCTGCATATTTCCTCAGAGTTTCAGTATGCAAGATGTGACCTTAAAGGAACACTTGTCTAATACATTCAGTATGAATGCACAATGTAATGATCGTTTATGAATATGAAAATGTGAATTTGATAAAAACTTAGAGTAAAAATATAGTCTGATAATATGAATGTAATAGCAATGTATTTCTTTTGCATTGGCTGAACAGTAATGTCTAAAAGATGTAACTTTAGGCAAATTTTTCACTGTTTTCTGATCACTATCCCATATGTAGAAATTTCGGTAACAATTCTGGTGACCTATGATGGATGTCTACCTGCTTGACATTGGGACCAGTAGCCTAAATAGTCCATTGGGCATTGAGTCTATTAATCACCTATGGAAACCCTAAACCTAGTCTGTGGATATAAGAAAACCATTTCCTAATGATTGCGGGTATGTTTATGATTTGTGGTATTGAAGCAAAAAACTTCATTATCACCAATTGTAAATGTATTTTTTATCATTGAGGAATGATTTCCTTATGTTTTCAGATTAGGACAGCAACCTTGGAAGACCTTGCAATCCTGAAGACTTACTAAAAACTGGGAAAACTAAAACTAAAACTGACCTAATTGTGCTTGACAGCACTTAGGGAAACTGGAAAACTAACCTACCCTAACCTAACCAGCCACAAATCCTGCTAAACAAAACCATTTACTAGTTCATTAAAATATTTTCCTTTTCTCACCAATAGAAAATGAGATGCATGTATATAGGCAATTAAGAAAATATGCAATACAACTTGAAGGATCTAAAACTCTTGTAGCATATCCTAAAAGTGAAAGACTAGATCACATACCTCTTGGATTTGATCCATATCAATGCAGATTTGAGGTGAATAATCATGTTGGATTTTTTGCTCTATAATTGTAATCTTAGGAATAGGCCCTTTTCTGGAAAGATGCCTGATCAGGCAGCCTCTAGAGATGTTAAATTTTGGCTTTATGCTATTCGATTCTTTGCTTCCCTCTGGTTCTTCATGGCTATCCTGCATCATTAGCTGCCATGAGAGCTCCTCCTCCATGGTCAAAACATCATCATTTTTTGTCAAGTCAGCTAAGAACACAGCAAAACTATTGATCTCCTGGGAATCTGGTGCTCTTGTTTCCATCTTTCCTCCTTGCACATAATCATTCAAAAGAATGTCCTCCAAAATAGAGCACTTTTGAATAGGCACAAACTCTAACATTTCAAGCTTTTCACAGAAATCTGCAATAATGTTGTCAAAATCATTTTCTAAGCTTTGATCAGTTTCTTGATCAATGAAACCCTGTTGTACTGAAGTGACTAGAATCTCCTCTTCTTTCTCTTGATCTACAAAAGAGGGTAACTCCACTAAGAGAAGTACAACAACCTCTTGCTGGTCAAAAGAGTCTCCTATAGCCAATGATGCAATTTGTTGACTATCCATCTCAGAATATACAAGATCTACAACTAAATCCAATACCTCTTATTCCATCAGATTTGAGCTAATAACCTCCTTCTCATCTCCCTGATCTGGAGATGACTCACATGTAACCACCTTGATAAGATTTGGCATTTGGAAGCCAAGGTACTTAATCCATGAGGGCTGTCATGACAACTTGGTATCTTGCTCATCTGGCTCAACTACATTACACATCTCTAACTGAGAGTCACTAAAGTGGGCTGGCTAACCATGCTCACTCAAGGGCTCTTGTATGGGTTGCCTTGTTTCTTCTACAGGCTTATAACTTGGAATCTTAAGCTTGGATCCTTCTTGGATTGTAGGTTAACTAAAGGCACAAGAAGCTTCTTGAGCTTCTAGCTCTTGTAAATTTTTCATTGTTTGCCTCATCTGTTCCTCTTTAAATGCAACTTGCTTGGAAATCAGCTCCTACTCATTCCTTTGAGCCTCCATCTCTTGTTGGTGTATGTGAGCTTGATAAGATATCTCCTCTTGATGCATGCCATACTCTTGCTCTTTCTCCATAGATCTCAGTTGTTCTTGGAAGTTCTTCAGAATATCATCAAGGCTCATGTTTGGAACATGCTAGGGATAATTTAGAGAATCATCAAAGAAACTCCTTTGTGGCTATTGGTATACATGCTTCCAAGAAAATTGTTACTGGGCTGAAGGGTGATAAACATGAGATGAATGTTGTGCTTCAAATCCCGGAACAAAAATAGTAGCATGGTTGTATTGATATGATTAATATTGAGAACATGCAAAAACATCTTCATAAAATGGAGGATAGTAATCCCTCTTACGCACTAAATCTGCATAAAACTAGTAGATATAACCTTAGAGTCACCAGATATGGATAACATTGACATCCTAAAGGCCTGCAACCTGCTGGATGCATACCAAAACCAGCAAGAACTGTGAAATATATGACCTCTTGGTCCCACCAAGCGTGCCAAAAACTGTTCAGGCTTAGAATTGTCACCCTAACTCAGGCATTAGGGCTACATGACAATTCTATCCTAACAATGGAAACCTTCTCAAGCTGTGGGTGTACTATGATTGACAAGGAGTCTCTGGATTCTAGGCCGGTTCCTATATGATTTGGGATATCACCTCCTGATTTGTAACTTAGTAGGGAAAGGGAAAAAGAAACTTTAAAAATGGAAATAGATAGGGGTGATACACCAAGAATGAATTCAAACTTTTGATGGAAAGATAAAACCGTAACTCCACCTCATACATCAAATCTTTACTACTCCAAATCTCTGTTAAACATATAGGCTAACAGATTTCACTACTAGGGTTAAACCACAAATAGCTCAAATAGTCAGCAAACATACATTTTCATACAAGGTTTAAAATAATTGATCACCCTAGGAAGGAATATAAATGCACTCATTTCTCTTTAATAACAATGAAAATAACACTTGCAAAAAAAGATGAAATAGGATCATAGAATCAAAACTCCACATATATGAGCCAATGAAACATCTACTTTATTCTTCACCAAAATCTGACTAAATGTGATTACAAAAATGAATCCAAGGCACTAAGGAACAATAAGCTCACTTTGCCTTCCTTTCCAAAATCTGCAACCCCAATGGATACAAAATGCATAAAAAGGGTCTATAGGAACAAAAAGTTCACTGAAAGCACCTCCTTTCCAGATTATGACCTTTAACTATGAAGTACAAGGTCCACTAAATATCCCACATGGCTAATCTCAAAAATGAGATCTCCCTCCAAAACTCTCCTCCAAACAGAAAGATAACCCTAAATCAAAGGCCTAAACAATGCCTACAAATCAGCCTCCAATCAAGCCCCCCATAATTTTAGCTCAATCCCCAATTTTAAGGCATAATTGATGCCAAAAATGAAGCCCTTTAGGCTAATTTCGAAAATGACTAGTGCCCCTCCATAGTTGGCGTCTAAAAGATTTTCATCTTTTTACATAATGTCACCAACTTGTTACAAATTGCCCTAATTTGGCCAAAATATGTGCCAAAAATCCAGCCCTATGAAAATTCTACACTTAGTGCCCAAAATATTGGCTTAAAATAAGGATTTGAAATCCCTTTACAATATTTTGCCAATATTATTTTAAAATTGAATAAAAATTCAATATTAAATATTAACCTAGCTAATCCAAACTCCTAACTTAAAAATAAATTTCTAAGTATATGTAAAGTGAGGAGGGTCAAAATGACTACTCGACTCACTTGCAGTATGATGCAAAAACAGAGGAGTGAGGTGGCACTGTTGGCAGTTTTTGAAACCTATAGGAATAGACATCTGCATTGATTGAATTGAATGCTTTATGCTTGGCAGACTCCAAATTCTCAAAGGCTCATTTCATTCTTCTTCATATGGTTTTGAGTAAGAAAGAAGCAAGGCTTTTCTACTAGTGCCACCATGTTTGCAGCTTCCTCACTATTTTCTTTGTTTTAACGAGCTCAATCTGTCGATTTGGAATGATATGCCATAATGTGAGGCATTTTTTATGCATCCATCTGTATTTGAACTCGGGTTCTACATCCACAAACTGGTATTTGGGCTTTACCTTCATTCTAACTGTAGTGTTCAATGCCCTTTTACATGGCGCTGCGCATGTATATTTGGTTCAAAATTTGATTCTCTGTTGCAGCTTGGCTTGTGACTTGGGATCCATCGCTATGAAACATGGCACTATTCTTGATCTGTAGGCTTGTCACTACACATAGACTCAGCTTATGTTCATGGATGGAGCTCAATTTTTTCTTGAATTGGCCCTGTTCTATAGCTCGAACTTGTAACTTGAAGATAAGTTACTCTCTGATCTCTTTTATCACTCTTTATTTCCATGAAACAAGGCATTTTTCATGTATTCTATTTCCCTACAAAACTTAGGCTCTATTCTATAGTTTATATGCTTTCAAACTGAAGTTTAAAACCATTAATAGTGGCGCTTTGCATGTGTCTCTTATTTAATTGAGCTCACCATTTCTGTCTGTTATTTCCATGATTTCGTGCTTGAGCTGTTTGTAGAAGCCATGCATTCTGTGTAGTTGTTTTTCATTGCTCTGTTTGTTTATTGAAACTGTGCTTTATGCTGGAATACCCACACTTTGTTGAAACTATGATTGTTGTAGCTTGTAACTTGGAGTTCGATACCCTAAAATCAGGTTTCATTCATACATATCCTCAAACTTGGCTTCAACAGTTTGATCTTGATTGTTTTTATACCACAAAACAAGGAATTTTGCATAAATATGGAACTTCTTTGTGTCTACACACTGTCTGTTGGTTGAATGACAACAAAAACTAGATACCAAGATGGCTTAATCTGTACATCTAGAAGTCAACACAAAACATCTGCAAGCTGTCATTTTGTTGTTAATAAATGAGCTCCATTCTGACTTCTGTCAATTCCATTTCAATATCTGCCTTGAAAGATGACAATACTATTACCTTAAACATAAAACATCTTCATTTTATTGAGGCAGTGAGCATTTTAACTAAGAATAGTACATGTTTTTCATGCATCATTGTGTTTTTGTACTCGGTTTCCATCCATTACTGTCTGATTACTTTTAAATATGCAGCCTTCTTGTGTAGAAAATAGAAGTTAACAACATGTGTGCACACTGTTATTCCATTTTTATGCAGAATACCACCCATGGGATTGGAGCACAGGCTCGTGACTCCCATGGGAAACATTCATAATAGGAAACTCATTCAAACATGCACATCTCTTTACAATGCATCTGTTCAACTCCATCCCCTGCCTGCACTGTACTCTCCAAATTTATTCAGTCATAAATACTGAAATAATAAGAGCACTATAATCATGGGTAAATATATCACTGTTATTTCAGCATACTAGAATAGCATTTCTTGTTAAATACCCTGCATAAACATATCTTCAAATTCATTTTAGACACATAGATACTGTACTTGTTCCACTCTCATGGATATATGCATAAAATTAACTCATGCTTGACAGTATATGCACATTGTCTTTTCATTGTTTTCAGAAGTTTATATTTCTACATTGTTTTCCTTATCATTTCCAAAGGCATCATGTGCTATGACAGTACTGTAAACACCTTCTTATGAACTATATTCTCCCCTGTATATGCATATTGTCTTTTTTGCAAAAAAAAAAAGTAGATCACAGTGACATTTATCTTATATACTTTACACAACACCATTATTTGATTTTACATATATATGCACTGTTTAAAACTGCATCTTCACATGCATAATCCAGTCTTTGAAAACTTGAATCTTGCTCATTTATTCTCTGTTATGCATATTTTATAACAACATTTGATAATACTATTCTTACTCTTCTGGCATGCAACTATTAGCATCCATAGTGTCGAAACTTGTAACAGTATGCATGCACCCTGTAGCAACTTGTTATGTACTGCATTTCATATGCACAACTCACATTGACACACTATAGTTCAATCATTTTCTTGCACATTAATGTTGAAATCTGCATTTGAACATT
>MU224676.1:5324239-5339006 GCA_018584345.1 Thuja plicata | reverse complement strand
TTGCACATTAATGTTGAAATCTGCATTTGAACATTTCTTTAATAATGCATATTTGTGAAGTTCAAGCACGGGCTCGTGACACTCACTGCATCTTTCAAATATAGCACAGGATTTCATAAAGATATGTTTGTTTGATGTTATTATTCTATCAATGCAAATGCATATCTTTCTATCACATTGATATCATCAGTAAATATGCAGTTTAGGGAGTTTGACTGATGTATGGTGTTTTTTAGGCATATATGTATTGCTTAGATCTAATTGGATCTAATATCTATTTCACACAATGATGCAGAATACAGAACCACAGATGACCTAGAGTGCAGGACAATCAGAGACAAGACCTAGGATATGAAGACTTCAGATGATGTAGATGAACAACTCCAGAAACTAGAAGACCTCTTAAAGGCAATACATAGACCCTAGACTTCATCATGCTTCTCTTTTACTTTCTTTTTTGCATATGTCCTCTGAGTTTCAGTATGCAAGATGTGACCTTAAAGGAACACTTGTCTAATACATTCAGTATGAAAGCACAATGTAATGATCGTTTATGAATATGAAAGTGTGAATTTGTTCAAAACTTAGAGTACAAATATAGTCTGATAATATGAATGTAATAGAAATGTATTTCTTATGCATTGGTTGAACAGTAATGTCTAAAAAATGTATCTTTATGCAAATTTTTTACTATTTTCTGATCACTATCCTGTATGTAAAAATTTTGGTAACAATGGTATTACTTGATAGATGTGTTGGATGATGGGATGATAGCAGAGTATAGTTAGTGTTTTGATTCACATCCATTTCCATGACTTACTATACCAGATGAGTCAGTGTTGATATCGAAGGATTATTATGATGATGATGATGAGATGATAATAGACCTTGACGGTGGAGTGGTGGTGCAAGAGTTTGAGGTGGTGGTGGCACAAGTGGTTGTGGCGGTGGTGGTGGTGGTGGAGTGAGGGGTAGGGGAGGTATTTCTATAGGTGAACTTGGAGGTAGAGATGGAGGTGTTCAGGGAGGTAGGGATGGTAGTTGAGGTAGAGGTGGCCCTACTAGAGGAGGATTCATTTTAGTACAGAGATGGTTCATTCATAGAGCCCAATCAGGTGTTCCATAGGGTCCACTACATGTTGTACATGGAGGTCCCCTAGTTACCCCTAGTTAAGATATTCAGAGAGTATGTGGTGAATTATTCACTGATCAGGAAGATATCACTCTATTATAGGATTGATAAGGACAAACATATGACAAGATCTAGGAACTTGAGGTAGAGGTAGCCAGTTTGAGGATAGAGAGATCATGCTAGATCCTAGAGAGATGAGGCCATAGAGAAATAGGGTTTAACTGAGGATTTAGCTCACACTTTACAGAGGTCTACAACCTAGGGTGTTTCTTGGGATTCCATGAGAGATATTGTGCATCACAGTTCTAGAGTATATTTTTATAAATCAACATACTTTGCATTAGTACCAACAGAGAGACAAGTTTCTTACTCTCAGGCTAGACGATGTTAAAGTTCATGGAGAGGACAATTCAAGAGTCGTGGGGTGACATGTCTAAATTCTAGACCTCTGAGGGCACTAGATCCAAGGATAGGTGGTGCTTGACCATCTATTAGGGGTATCGGTACAAGTGTTGGTAAAGGTAGAGATACAGGTGCTATATTATTGACAAGGCGTATGACCTTTGGTGATAGTCATGCCTAGATACCCATTGATTATATCAGATTCTTATTGGTGTATACATGTATTGATCTCTTTGATTTACAACCTTTGATGATAGTCATGCCTAGGCACTCATTGATTATATCAGATTCTTATTCTACTTACAAATAACATAAAAAATCTAATCTAAAAGAATGAAATCAACAAAAAAACAACAGAAACTACGAAGGGTTTTCATTAAAAATACATGAAATCAATAAAAAATGATGAAATCACAAGATAGGATCGATGAACTACCAAGGGGGCATATCCAAGTGGTCTCTGATGGTTCTTGACCCTCTCAAATTAGTGCTCATAGTAGGGAATCATCATGTTTACTGGAGGATATTTTTCTCTCAAAGGTAAAAAGTGAATTAGGAATGTGAAAATGAATAGAAAAAGGGCTTTTTGGCCCTATTTATTCACTTTTTAACTTAATTGATGGGGTATTTTTATCACATTTCATCATTGAAGGTCATATTAATCACATTTCTCCACTGAGGCATTATTGCAAATCATTATTATTGGGAAATAAATTTAAATGGCTACAATGCAACAATTCAAAAAAATTCACCAAAATCATAAAAATTGTACAAATTTCAAAATGAAAATTATTTGTAATCAGGGTACTTTTCAAAATCAGGGACATTGAACGTACAATTTATAGAATTGAAAATTAATTCCATTGGGGATATATGCCATGGAATGCTAAGATACCACTGGTAGTGGCTGGTAATTAGGTTTCCCTCTTGGCTTTTATGGAAGATTTAGTGATTGACTATATGTTTATTTTATGCAATATTTGCATTTGTGATGCAGAGTGCACTGCAAGAAGACCTAGATGAAGACCTAGATGGGCTCCAACTCCTTGTAACCACTTCAAAATTCTGATTCAAACACCCCAACTCCAAAATTTTCTTCCTAGGGTGTATACTAACTTGTTGAAGAGGCCAACTCACTCCTTTTATCACAACTTAGCTTTCCAAGCCAAGACACCAATCTCTGCAATATCTCCTTTAGGGACACTTTCCCTAACCCAAGCTTAAGAGTAGAAATCTTCACCAGAGGCTTTGAGAAACACATCTAAATGATGGATGACTTTATTTAGACCCCAAGGATAGAGAATCCACCAATGGATTTAGTTCTATATACCCAAGGATGGTCAAACACTAACTGGCCTAGAATTCCTTGTAGCCCTATCCAAAGGGTTTTTCAAGCATAAATTTTAAAAATAAAAGGATCTAACTTATCTGATTGGGTTTCTAGATACCCTTTATTGAGTTTTGAAACCCTCCAAATCCTTAGCACTTCACTCCACTCCTGCACCACTAAACTCTTGCAAATCTCACAAACCTAATTAGCTAGGTTAGGCTTGGATTACTAAGAAAGTGGTCTAAGGTGGGTTCAAAGAATGAACACAAGGGCTCAGATAGATTCCTCTAGCCCAAAATGGTCTAGGTCCACTATTGGTTTGATCCTCCCAATCATATATTTCACATGCATGTGATTGTACTAAAGAACTAGGCTAATTACATAGACATAATTAGCCTAGGGCTTGGTCTCAAAAATCATAGAACAAACACTAATATTATGAGCTTTAGGAATCTTAAAGAGAATGATCCTAGCTTGTATTTACAAAGTGTCCAAGCAGATCCACTGGTTAAATCCCAAGTTAGGATCGCATCTTTGGAGAAGACCCAGTAAACTATGGATTCTTAGACAGTGAGCAAACAAAATCTCTAACTCTTATGAAACTTTACAAAAAAAATTAAAACCAACTGGAATGGTGAAGTAACTCAAAGCATCACAAATTCCTACAACTAGATCCACAAAATGAATCCATACCAGGCTGTACACTATCTGAATAACTCAAAAAACTCTTCTATTTCCTTCTTTGAACATCAAGCTTCATACACAATAAACTCTAACCTTCCTAGAAGGCATAATAAAATCTAATACCACCATCTTGGCATTATAGATTCTCCAATAAGTTTTTGTGGTCATTTCCATTTGAGTTTTCATTCTTTGAGAAACATTTTTCAAAATTTGTTGATGCAACATTTTGCAAAAAGACAACTTTTTGGCAGCATTTGTCAAAGTTGCTATTTACAAAAAAGTGCCAACACTACCAACCTCCAAGTGTGTGGGAGAGGTCCAAAACATGCCAAGAGCCTATCCTAAGGTCTCAAAACATAAAATTCTAAGTAAATACTAAAATCACCAAAAGAGACTAACATGGTCTAACATGGTTTCAGGAACCCATAGGTTTATAACTTACCTTAGGGTCCTTCACCTTACACAATAGACCCACACATGCACGCACTAGGGTGATCCAAAGGATTTAACTTATTAAAAACAATTGAAGCATAAAATGGAAACTTTAGGAGGTTCCCTACACCATACTCCCCATGAAAAAAGTAACTCAATTCTCTTGAGTTGGGAGGTCTTCAAGTGGATAGCCTATCTTCTGAATGTCTTCAGGGGTCATCTAGGTAGCATCTTCAATGGGTTGGTTTTTCCATTTGACTAAGTACTCATAATAAGTTCCCCTCCTAGTTTTCTTGTTCACTCTCTTATCTATAATGGTTTCAATCTCAGGAGGAGTTGCTTGGGGCATGTCCTTGAGCAGTTGGAGTGTAGGCAGATCTGGATTACCCGCAAGATCATCAGTAGTAACAACACCTTTATAAGCATAGCTATCTGCAACATTAAAAATAGGGGATAAACCAATGTGAGAAGGTATATCAATCTTATAGGCATTGTTGCCACATTTCTTCAGAATCTTGAAAGGGCCAAATATTTTTCATCATAAGCTTTGTGTATTTTTCCTTGGTTAGTCTCTCCTTCTTGAGGTGAATCATCACCACATCTCCCACTTTGAACTGTAAGTCTCTCCTTTTTTTTTCAGTCTGTGCTTTGAAATTCTCATTGGTATACTGCAGTTTGGTCTTCACTTGGTCATGGATGTTCCTCATCACTTTAGCAAAGTGTTCTACTAGTGTAATTTTTTTCATGTCTTTGATATCTTTGAGTTCCAATACCCCTCTAGGGTGAGTACCATATACAATATGAAATGGAGTTAAACCAATACTCTTATTGACTGAATCATTGAATGAGAATTTTGTTTGTGCTATGATAGTATCCCAACTGGCTCCATGTTCTTGGGTGAGGCATCTTAAAAGGTTTCCAAGGGACCTATTTACGAGTTCTATATGAATATCATACTATGGATGATATGTAGATGATAGATAAACATTTATTCCTAGATTTCTCCATAGTGTTCTCCAAAAATGTCCTAAAAACTTAGGATCCCTATCTAATATGATTGGCAGTGGTAGTCCATGAAGTCTTAAAACTTCTCTGAAGAATAATCCTACTATGTGAGATTCATCATGAGTTGTTCTACAAGGAATGAAGTGTTCCATCTTTGAAAATTTGTCAACTAAAACATAAATGTTATCAAATCTAGACTTGTTCTTTGGAAGACCTAGGACAAAGTCCATACTTACTGAAGCCCAAGGTTTTGAAGGGATGGGAAAATGAGTGTACAACCCTGCATTAGAGGTTTTCCCTTTGGCTTGATGGAAAACCAAATAACTTTCCACAAAACTCCCAACATCTATCTACAACTTGGGCCAGTGATAGAACCTTCCAACAAGCTCCAATGTTTTATCCACTCCAAAGTGACCAGCTAGGCTTCCACAATTCTATTCTTTGATAATGTTCTCCCTCATGGATCCTTTTCAAACACACAATGAACTACCCTTGAAAAGAAGACCATCCTACATAATAAAATTTGAGAAATTAGTGTGGTATATATATGTCATCTCGGTGCAAATTTGGTAAGCCTCTTTGAAATCTTCATCCATAGCATACATATCCTTCATGGCATGAACTCCAACACTTTCCAAATGAATGGTTTGGGTGGTTAGGTGTCTCCTACTAAGAGCATTATATTTTTAAAATCCCTTTCTTATGCTTGATAGAAAATGTATATGACTATAAGAATTCCATCCATTTCACATGTCTGTGATTAAGTTTCTCCTATCTATTTAGAAAGCTAAGTGCATGATTATCAGTAAAGACCACAAATTACTTAGGCAATAAATAATTCCTCCATTTCCTAAGTGACTGAACCATTACATACATTTCAAGATCATAAGTAGATTATTTTTGTTTAGCTTCATTGAGATTCGCACTGAAAAAGGCAACTGCCCTTCCTTCTTGGCACAAGACTCCCCCAATGGCTTTATTTCTTGCATCACATTCCACTATAAATACCTTGTGAAAACCTGGTAGGACTAATATAGATTGCTCTGCAATATTTTTCTTCAACAACTCAAAGGAATCATTAGCTTCATTAGTCCATGAAAATATGTATTTTCTTCCACCTTTAATGGTGTTGATAATGGGAGCACATATGCCACTAAAATTTCTAATGAATTTCCTATAAAAGCTACATAAACCATGGAAACTCTTTACCTCTGAGGGAGTAGTAGGAGGTGACCAATTGAGGATGACTTAAAATTTGGAAAGATCCATCTTGAGACTGTTCTTGGAGATCACAAAACCTAAGAACACAAGTTCTTTTTGAAGGAATACACACTTCTCTATATTTATCTTCAACTATTCCTCATGGAGTTGTCTCATTACCATGTCCAAATTCTTGAGGTTCTCTTCTCTACTCCTGCTAAAGATCAAAATATCATCAAGGTATACAACAACAAATTTATTAAGAAAAGGCTTCAAGACTTCATTCATTAGTCTCATAAAAGTGCTTAGAGAATTTTAGAGACCAAAAGGCATCACAAGACATTTATAGAGGCCTTTTTTGGTATTGAATGTTGTCTTCCATTCATCTCCACCTCTGATTCTTATCTGACGGTAACCACTCTGGAGATCTATCTTGGAGTAATAGCTTGCACCCCCTAAATAGTCCATCAAATCCTCTATTCTAGGTATAGGAAACCTATATCAGATGGTTATCCTATTGATTTCCCTATAATCCATACATATCCTCCATGTGCCTTCTTTCTTGGGTGCTAGGACTACATGGATAGTACAAGGAATCACACTTTTCCTAATGAGACCTTTTGACAACAATTCTTCAATCTGCCTTGCTATCGCTTGGTTTTGTTTAGGGGTCATCTTGTATACTGCTTTGTTTGGAAGAGTGGCCCCTAGTATGAATTATATATAATGACTCACTTCTCTTTCAAGTGGCAAAGATTCTGGTGTACTCTTAGCTATGATACCCTTATATTGGTCTAATAGTTCTTTGACCTCTTTGGGGCCTGCATCCCTAGTAGGGGCCTTAACCTTTGGTTCTTTCACTAGTGTCTTTTTGGGCCTCACTACTAATTCATAACAAGGTGTATCCATTTCTTTTAGTACCTTCATGAATTATTTCTCTCCTACATGCAAGACACTACTAGTTGTGTGTGTTATTTTGTGTACATGTTGTCTGCAACACAACACTTCAATAAGTCATTAATAAGTGAAAGAACATGAAAAGTAAGAGTTAGCAAGCATATCAATCACTAAAATTGACCTATTGGTTCCTATCTAAGAAGAGTGTGAAATATGCTATAATTTCCCTTAGATTATGCATAAATCACTGACATGTACAAGCTTAGAATGGAATATTTGAATGAATTTACACTAAAGCACTCAAGAAATGTTCATTTTAAAGCTCCAAAGTGAAATATTATAGAAATTCTAAGAAATATGAGCTAAAAAGCATTAAGATCTATGCAAATAAGAGAAGCATAAGTTTTCTTTCAACAATTGAGAATTAGGGGCTCATTGAGCTTATAATTCATTCCATTTATAGAAGAATTGGGTGAATGAGAGGTTAGGATTGAAAGTGGAAGAGAGGTGGAGATTAAATCTTTGGTGATCCATGTGAGGTGATCCAAGTGATTTAACTCTCATTGGCTAGGGATTTGACTTTCCCTTTTGAAAATAAGGATTTGTAATTAGGATTTATTTAATTCCTTTTTATTAATTACTTTAGCCTTGTTTTTGATTTAATTGAATTGATTGATTTAATTGGCTAAGGCAATTAATGTAATTTAGTGATTAAATCACTTCCGAGATTAAATTTGATTTAAAAGAATTATGCCAATAAATTGAAGAATTGTCTTGACATAATTAGCAATATGATCACACTTATGGAAAATAGGGTCTATGGTCAGAGCAGACCAAATTAGGGTGGTTACATTTTCCCCTGTTTGAAATGATGTGTGAGCAGTGCATTGATTCAAAGAAAGTTTTGAAGTTGACTTCACAAATTTTGATAATTTTGCACTTGATTGAATGAAATATCTGATGAGATCAGTCTCTCACTTGATTGAAGTAAGACTAACAAAATTGACTTTGAACTTGATCGAACAAAGGTCAATAAACAAAGATCTTAAAAATACCAATTCTAAACTTGGTTGTCATATGAGAATTGATAATAGTGACTCTAAACTTTATTGAATGAAGGTTAGTACAAAGCTGATAGGATCTTAATAAGAATCTAAGAAAAAGTAGACATAAGATATCTAGCTTATGAGAACCGAAGCCTTCCATCCAATAGTCCTGACTTAGTCGAGGGAAACTATCATGCCCTTAGTCTTTTGATGAAAAATTCATATTAATGATTTTTGAGCAATAATTTGATTGATTTAAGTGTGACCATGCCCCCTCATGAAGGAAATTGAAGGAAAAAAGAATAAAATACCTCTGTAGAATGATATATCACTTGAACTGATCGACTAAATCGAGAAAGAATCAACTAGAAGAAGTGGAGAAACAAAGATGTGTTTAAGAGAAAACACAATTTTACCAAGTTAATCATGTTTAAATATGAGTTTTGAGTTTGATAAAATGATGTTGTACCAAGATTTTGATGAATAATATGCAATTTGATGATATTGAACCCGGAAAACTAATTGCTTAAATCCTGTGAATCATTTTTGGAACATATGGAGCTATTCTGCATTTTTGGTGACTATCATAATTTTTTTACTGTGCTACGTAAAACATCATCTCTACGTTCTATTTTTTTCCCAATTGATCAAAAAGAGAACAAAATTGAGTTTCAATAGTCTGGGAGGAGTTTTGGAGCTCCTAAATAGCTCAAAAAGTCAAATATATATCTCAAAATTCACTTTTCACTTTTATCCTTGGTAATTTGAGAGCTCTGTAGAGAAGATGGTGGTCCCCATGCATAAACATTGATTTGAGATCTCCTAACGATATCAACATCAAGGTGACTACCCACTGCCGGTAAGTACCTCAAAACCTACCTGTCCATGTTTTTAGTTTCTATTTTTATACATTTTTGAAGTAATTATAGGACACTTAGTTTGGCATCGCATCCTAAATTTGGGATCATGTCTAGTTAATCCCGTGTTGCATCCTATTTTCACCAAGAATCCCATGTCATATCCCATTTTTTTGGATTTCACCCTATTTTTGAATTTGTAATCGCATGTAGTAAATGTAGATAGGGATTTGGATGTCATCGTGTCCTAGTAAAATAGGCTTACACCCCATATCCCACATCATATCCTACTAAAATAAGGTCACTTCCTGGATGCCCCATCACGTCCCGAGAATTGCAAATTGTATCTTGTAAAAAGGATCGCACCCCATAGAAACAGAGTCATTTTTGGTTTTAGAGTCAGTTTTCTTCCAATTTTGACTATTTTTTGCCTCCTAATGATCAAAAACACTTAGTTGATAACTTTTCTACATAGTTGCCTTAGTTTGAATGTTGATCTAAAGTTGTAATTGTTGTCTATTAACAGGTTCCTTTTGAGGTTGTGTCTTTCCGAGGACCGTACCCAGGTCGTGTCCTTTCTTTATCTTGATCTTTGATAGGTGACAAGGTAGAGATAGTCGCCCCTGTAGGTTTACTTGCTTTGAGAGATTTACCTGACATCAGGGTAAATCAGGGGTTGTTGATTGCACTTGCTGAGAGATGGCATTTGGAGCACAACGCCTTCCATCTCCCGACTAGTGAGATGACGGTCACACCTAAGGATGTGTGGTGCATTCTTCAAGTTCCATTTATGGGCTGAGAGGTTCAATTTGATGCTAGTTTTTTTTACAGCTATTTCCACGACTCAATGATTCTTTGCAGATTATTCCATAGCTCACCGATACCTTACTTGGGATTACATGCGTGATCATTACGATTTTCTTCCTATTTACTTAGTCGATTGATTGGAGGTGTTCTTATGCCTGACATAGGATAGCACAGTTTCATGTGTGGTTGGGTAGATATGTTAGAGTAGATGGTAGTATCTTCATGGAGATTTGCATGGGGTAGCTCCTTTTTGGCTCATATTTATCGATATTTGCATGCGATTGTTTATCATTACTCCCGCAGTATTACTGTAGGGATTCTTGTATTATAGATCTGGGCCTAGGAGCATATCCCTGTGACATGGTTGATAGTAGATAGGTAGTGCTTGGATCAACAACCTTATGTATATAGGTATTTAGGATGGATTCAACAGCACCATTTTGGCAAGGTAAATTATTGGTGCTATCTTTTTGATGACATGACTGTAATTATATGATGACCATACCTTGATTGCGAGGAGTGGGTCTCAGACAGGCGACAGATGCCATAATTTTTTTAGAATACGTACTTGATTAGGCATGCCAGGTATATTGTAGAGTGATTTTTGGTTACTCGGGTATTGATACAGTATGACCACGTATAGGGCAGGTGTCAAGTTTTATCAGTTTACGCTCAAATTTTTGATGAGGAGCCATTGTGAGGGGCCTGATTGGTTTATGATACTGCACAATGTGCTATTAGTTAGATGGTTGCAGTCGGTTGGGGCCTTCATTCAGATGTTGTAGATGTAGGTTGTTTGAATGGATATCTTACATAGATGCTACAACATCCATTTCCATAGTTCATAGCTCCCGATGAGGCAGGTCCTCAAATAGACGACCCATTAGATTACAATCTAGTTGATGATCGACCTGTTAGAGGCAACGGGGGAGCCCAACAAGAGAGGAGAGATGGGGGAGGGATGACAGGAGAGATGGGAGGTGCCCTCTAGATAAATGATAGGGTCCAGATGATCAAGATGATGGTGGAGATGATAGAGGTAGGGGTACAGTGGGTGGTGGAGAAGGTGCCAGTGGTAGACAGACTCACCTCAGGGTCATTTCTCCACAAAGAGATCTAGGTCCATTTCAGACTAGAGATCAGCAGAGATAGAGACAACAAGATAGACCCACTAGATAGGATACAAGAAGAGGCTCTGGAGGAGAGGGTGATGCATTTTCAGTGTGAGCATGAGCATGAGCAGCGTAGAGTGAGGATCACAACTTTAGAGGCATTGCTTGTAGATAAAGATGCACATCTTGAGCGGTTGAGAGTAGAGAGGGACACATAGGCTCACACTTCTACACACCAGGGTTAGCGAGATGCATATTACTTTGGATTATATCATGTTGTAGTTTCAGAGGGACAAAGAGTTCCTTCATATTCATGTATTGCATAGCACTCTGAGGGGGCGATGCCTCCACCAACTCCTCCTCTAGATCAGGGAGAGGGTGGCAGTCAGACTTGATTCTACACTTTGACATATTTTGAGACATATTGTATATCATGATCCTTCTGAGATCATTCATTATACTGTAGACTTTGATACATGTATATCTGTTCCACATTGATATTCTGATACTCTTATATAGATAGTCCTACATTTTTGATCTATTCCATATTTGATATATCTGAGATAGTTGTTCTTGATCTTTATATGTTCATGAATTCTCTTGCTATGTTAAATGTTTAGATTGATGCACATGTGATTATGATCATGGTCTCTTGATGAGTTTAGAATAGATTTATGTGATGACATTATTTATGCTCTTTGATTTATTACTGATATATAAATGTGTTTCAAATGATGCTAAGTGAATATGAAAATGTATGTTTTTTAGATTTTCTTTATGCAAATAAATGTATGGATGCACTTAGGATGTGGAAATAAATGCAATGCTTGAATGCTTTGTTTTAGTATTTTCTCTTTTTCATTTATGAATGCAGAATGTATGTCATGGATATGCAATGAAATTAATATCAATAATATTGATTATGTACTAACTTGGATTTCAAATGAATCAGAAAATCATTTTAAGCTCAAGTCCTTATGTTTTTCTTTCAAAAAAATGAATCATGTAATCTCTAAATCTATTTACATACATACTTTTAGGACTGTCACTGATTTGTATACATTGTAGCATTTTTATCATCATTGGGCATTTGTGTATTGGACATCATCTGATAGTACAATTGTCACTAATACCCACTGGTATCATGAAAGTATGAATACTATGTGTATTGGATGCAATGTCGGAAATAAACTTAAGCATCAAGGCATAAAAGCCAGGATGACAAGTTAGTTATCTCCTTTTACTATTAAGAATCAGGTTTTGTTCAAGTGTAATGTAAGATATGTGACCCGTAATGACCTTGAAAATTCATATCCTTAGGTACATAATGTGGCGTACACCTTATTTAGAATCTGATTTATAAAATAGACAAGGAAATTGGTTCAACCTCACCATAGTTTACACATAACAAGGATCAAGATATATGTGGCTATCCACTCATGTTGGCAGCTCTTACCATAAGCATCCAAGTTAGGTGAAATTTATAGGATCATTGAAACAATCACCATACACAAAAATCTAAGAAAATGTAATGCCCCTTGTCCTTGTGACTCTTTGTCTTTGAATAGATGTCATGGAGTAACTCGAAAGACATAACAATCATCAATTAATAATCAATCCAAGAAAATTTATAACCACTTAGATGCCCCTAGTGTGAAACATCATGGGAACATAAAAGAGTCATAATCAAACCAAGGTTAGACTATGTGTTTAAGTAGTATTGAGAAATACCGTAGATTCATTTTTCAAGTGTAATAGAGATTCATCAATCAGAATTTGGAATTAAGAAATATGTGTTTCATGTTTGAGTATATGAGATTAATATTGTCAGCAATTGCAATCCAATGTAGTGTTTAGGAACAATGGTTGATTAAAGTGTTGAAAAACACTAGTATATTTTTTATTAAAGTGTTGAGAAATACTAGGCTGTTTAAAGTGTTGGATTAAAGTGTTGAGAAACACTAGGTCATTCAAAGTGTGTTTAATTAAAGTGTTGAAAAACACTAGTACATTTTTTATTAAAGTGTTGAGAAACACTAGTGTGATGTCTATTATAGGTAGGTGGTGTTGAAGAAACACCTTTGTTTGTGATAGTGATGTTTTGATGCAAGTATTGAGAAATACTATTTTGAGAGGAAAACCATCTTGGACAGGAACCTTGGACAACCTAGCACATGCAAACGAACATGCTAGCAAAGATGCCCCCAGTACAGAATGATTATTCCTAAAATGCAAATGCAGACAAATCCCAGGCAAGGATAGGACATTTTTAAGGAATCAGAGTCAACCAATAGCACATGTGTGATCATGAAGGATTAGTATCATCAATGCATTGATAGATATAGCATAGAGTATGAGTGATGCATGTTTTCCAGGTTTTCACCACTCAGCAAAGCTTTTTAATTTTTCTACCAAGACGCATGTTTGCCAGGTTTTCGCCAAGGCACTTTTCTCTTTATCAAATTTTTTTGTTCATTTTTATTTATTTTTTATTTTTTTTGTAGTATCAAGGCGCCTGTTTGCCAGGTTTTCACCAAGGATACCCTTTTTTAGGAC
Source organism: Thuja plicata (assembly GCA_018584345.1). Classification (NCBI taxonomy): domain Eukaryota; kingdom Viridiplantae; phylum Streptophyta; class Pinopsida; order Cupressales; family Cupressaceae; genus Thuja; species Thuja plicata. The sequence goes on along the minus strand of MU224676.1, from coordinate 5,325,546 downwards.
TTTTTCCACTATTTTTGGATTTATTCAGGATCAATTTTCTAATTTTTTTAGTTTTTTCTAAAAAAATTTACTGCACGAGCTCTGCTAGCCAGATGTCAAGTGTAGAATTTCTTCAAATGTAGTGTATTAATGGGTTCAGGAAGAACATCTCCCTTAGGTGTAGCTAACCGATATGATCTAGTCCCAAAAGTTGCAGTAATGACATAAGGCCTCAGCCAGTTGAGTTCAAACTTTCCTTTTTGTTCTTTGTTTGGCTTGTTCTTAGGATTATCTTTTAGATCGAGATCCCCCACTTGAAATTGTCATGGTTTAACCTTTTTATTGTACCCTTTTAACATGCATTTTTGCTACACTTTCAGATGATTGAATGTTTGTTGTCTGCGCTCATCAAGTAATTCTAGTGCACTCACCCTATTAATGCGCTATTGTTCATTAGTAATGTTGACACCTAATTTTGCAGGCTCAATTTTGACAGGGAAGTATTCATTATTGTTAAAATACTTGATTAGTCAGTAGTATTTTTTAAGAAACTATACTCTTTTTAAAAAAAATAAAAAATAAAATATGTTTACCCTTGTCAAACAAATGAAATCTATCACTAGGGTAAAAAAAAAAATCTTTTAAAAGGGAAATGTATGTTATTTTGAATATATTAATAACTACTTAAATTTTAATATTAGAAGATTTCAAAATGCATACTCCAATAATTAAATATTCCCTACTTGAAAATAAAAAGAAATAAATTTAAAAGTAAAATATTCATTTTGAATAAAAGCGTGGTGATCAGGAGTTGAACTCTTGACCTCTCAAGCCAACCCTTTTTCCTACCTACCTACCCATCCCCCCTCTAACCAATTAGTCTAAATGTTTTCTTCAAATTATATGTTAGCGGGAATTAATATAGTTGAGTGTATTTTTCTCTCATTCTTTTTTGAAATATATATTTCACCTTATATGCCTATTGAAAATATTTATTAGGTGATTTTAAATCATCTTTTCTTAAAGTAATTAATTTTCCCTAAAATCAAGATATGTTTTTATTTCCAAAGAATAAATTGTAAAGGCATATTTTATTTTTACCTCAGTTATTTTTGAAAAAGTTTATTAAAATAAATTGCATAGTTTTAGGGTTACTTTCCTAAAGTTTTCCTCTTTTTCAAAAATTAATAGTTACTCTATATAAATCTTTTGAGTTATTATTTTAGGGTAAGTTTTCTCTTCCTATTTTTTAGAGTGAACTAAATTGTTTATAATTATTGTACCCTAAATTTTAGGAACATTTTTATGAGGTAAATTTAATAATATTT